>CAMRHE010000718.1:0-568234 GCA_947044405.1 Leptodactylus fallax | reverse complement strand
TCCCGAGGCCCCAGACCGCAGTTGGAGTTACTTTGTCACAGGGGGCTAGTTCTGGCTCAGAGACAGTAGAAAAAGGGACGGTTAAAGAAATTCTCACAGTAATGCAGAAACTGCAAGAACAAATGGAACACTTGCACACTCGTTGTGATGAGCAGTCTATGAAAATTGCAGACTTCCAGAAGACTGGAGATGAAAGGGTGAGCCATCCACACCCAGCAAGTCAGAATCACCCACCACCCCGCTGGAGGGGTGAGGATAGGACCTACCGAAGGGGTCCAAATCATTTAGTGCAGTGCTCAGGAGAAATCGAAGGGGCTTACCGAAGGGGCCCAAACAGATGGCCAGAACGACGGGGGATACGCTGCTGGGAGTGTGGACGGATGGGCCACGTTGCTGCTAGATGTCCAGAGCAGCGACAAACTTATGAGAGACCGCCGTTAAACTGAAGTCCCCTGCTGCTGAAGGGCGTGTAGTAGGGGAGACTGACAAGGAGACTATGTGGGGAGAATGCCCTGATGATGACCTGATCGCTGCAAGTCCTGTCATACAGGTGGAAATGGAGGGTATTCCGGTTACCGGGATGATTGACACGGGTTCCCAAGTAACGACCTTGAGTAGAGACTGTTATGAACGGTACTTCCGGCAACATGTGAAATATGATCCCCATACATTCGTACGAGTGGTCGCAGCTAACCAGTTACCAGTTCCGGTCGTGGGAGTGGCCTGGATGAATGTCCGGGTATGTGGCCAAGATCTAGGTAGGAAAGGCATTGTGGTGGTACAGGAGTCACATGAAGTAAAGGTCCCTGTCATTTTGGGGATGAATGTGTTAAAAGAATTAGATCAGATCCTCTTTGAAAAGAAAGGTCACGGTTATTGGAAAGAAACCACCACCCATCGGCCTACTCAAACAGCTTTCCAGCGGCTGATCCGGACATGTGGCTTACAGAAAAGTTCAGATGCACAGCGTCCTCTGGCTCGAATTTCAGTTCCTTTGCATACAAAAGTTACACTGCCACCCAGTCGGGAGACAATAGTGTCCATGCCCGTAGGCACCTGTCGGAAACTAGAGGGCATAGCTGTGTTGGTAGAACCACTGCAGGCAGCCGAAGGAGGTGTTGATCCGCTAGTGGCCCGTTCCTTGGCAATAGTTCGCAATGGAAGAGTACCACTTCGATGTGTAAACACTCAGGACCAGAGTGTGGACCTGACCCCAGGGAGGCTGCTGGCTAACATCTATGTGACTCCGGAGGAAGTAAGGAAAGTAACTCCAATGCAGCTGAAGCCGACTGAAAGGGATGAGTGGACCGTAACTGTGTCCATGGGAGAAGATGAGGAACCCACCTCTGAATGGAATGGCTGTGCAATTCGAGAACAGATGAAGATGGATGTAAGTTCATGTTCTCTGGAATGGGTGCAGAAGGTAGATGAGCTGTTGTGGGAGAACCAAGCCACCTTTGCACGGTATGCTGAAGATTTTGGATGTACCACAGGGATCTACCATGAGATTCCCACAGGAGACACCCCTCCAATTAGAGAGCGCTACCGACAAATTCCTCCACAGTTGTATCAGGAAGTGAAAGAACTGTTAGCTAAGATGCTACAGGGTGGGATCATCCAAGAAAGCCAGAGTCCCTGGGCGGCTCCTGTGGTGTTAGTAAGAAAAAAAGATGGGTCCATCCGATTTTGCGTAGACTATCGGAAGTTAAACGCTTGCACCGTACGAGATTCCTACCCCTTGCCACGGATTGAGGAGTCCCTCTCAGCGCTAGGGAGAGCCCGGTACTTCTCCTCACTAGATCTGGCTAGTGGGTATTGGCAGGTGCCGATGGCCACAAAAGACAAGGAGAAGACGGCATTCATCTTGCCCATGGGACTATACGAATTTAACCGGATGCCCTTCGGGTTGACAAATGCACCCGGAATGTTTCAGCGGTTGATGGAGAAATGTCTCGGTGACTTCAACTTTGAGTTCACTCTCATCTACTTGGATGACATTATAGTGTATTCTGCGACCTTTGAAGACCATCTCCACCAGTTGGGGCAAGTATTTCGAAGATTGCGGGAACATGGGCTCAAATTGAAACCCAGTAAATGTCGGTTGTTCCAATCTGAAATTGATTACTTGGGTCACCGCGTATCAGGAGAAGGGGTGAGACCATCAAGAGACAAGATAGCGGCTGTTCAAGATTGGCCGATACCGACTACCCTGCGAGAAGTGAGGGCGTTCCTTGGAGTAGCCGGTTACTATCGACGGTTTATTAAGGATTTCGCCAAGGTAGCAGCACCACTTAATGCTCTCCTACGAGGCACATCCGGTGGTCCAAAGAACCGGTCCGTGAAGTGGGGACCTGAACAGGAACAAGCCTTCCAGGCATTGAAGGATGCACTGACAACAGCCCCAATCTTGGCATATGCTGATTACCACTTGCCGTTCCAGCTATATACAGATGCAAGCCTGTATGGTCTTGGAGCAGTGCTTTCCCAGCTTCAGGATGGCCAGGAGAGGGTCATAGCGTACGGCAGCCGGTCTTTGAGAGATTCTGAAAGAAACCCCGAGAATTATAGTTCATTTAAATTGGAGCTGTTGGCACTGGTATGGGCCATGACCGAGAAATTCTCTGAATATTTGACCGGTGCTGAAGTTTTAGTACTGACTGACAACAACCCACTAGCTCACCTGGAAAATGCCAAGCTCGGGGCGTTAGAGCAGAGGTGGATAGCCCGAATGTCTACATTCAATTACCGCATTAAGTATCGGTCCAAGACAGAGAACCAGAATGCTGACGGACTTTCTAGGGTAACTGCCCAGACCCCCACAGAAGACGTGGATCATGAGTTGGAGCATGTGGAGGTGCCCGATTTCAGCAGATTTTCACAGGCCTTGACCGCCACTAATCAGTTTGAGATGGAGGGGACTGAAATGGCTCCTTTCTTTGGTCCCTCACGACAGGAATGGGCACAGATACAACAGACCCATGAGGGGCTGGCGCAGATGATCAAGTGTGTTGAGAAAGGCCAGAAGCCCTGTAGAGAGGAAAGAGAACGACTGACACGTGAGATATTATCTGTTTTGAGTCAGTGGGAAAAGTTGGAGATGAAAAATGGAGTGCTATGCCGAAAGGTCTATTTACCTTCTGAGATCGACATTCGATACCAAATTGTGGTGCCTAGTGAACTGGCTCGCTCCTTGGCAGTTGAGGCTCATAATAAGAATGGACATTTTGGTCATGAGAAGACCTTTCGTTGGTTACAGCGACTGATTTACTGCCCTGGTCTTCGTCAAATGGTCGAAGAAGTATGCCGCAGCTGTCGAACTTGTGAGATCCATAAGGCAATAGAACAGAGAGCTCCCCTGCAAACCATCGTGACCCAGGAACCTTTAGAAATCGTCATGATAGACTATCTAATGGTGGGCCCATCCAATAGCGGACACCAGTATTGCCTCGTAATGGTGGATCACTTCACCAAATTTGCGGTGGTAACCGCCACCAAGGACCAGACAGCTGAGTCAGCAGCTCGTGCTCTGTGCCAAGATTTCATTCGAGTATATGGGTGCCCCCAACGCATCCACTCCGACCAGGGCGCCTGCTTTGAGGGACACGTAATGAAAGAAGTTCAACGTATCTACGGGATAAAGAAGTCGCACACGACTCCATACCACCCTCAGGGAAATGGGGCCTGTGAAAGATTCAACAGAACTCTGCTACAGATGCTGCGGACTCTGGAGGAAGACAAGAAGTTACAGTGGCCTCAGTTCTTGTCTGAAATGGTGTGGGCCTATAACAATCAGGTCCATTCTACAACGGGGTACTCTCCTTATACACTTCTCTTTGGGCGGTCTGGGCGAAGTATAGGAGAATTACAGTTGAATGATGTGGATGGGTTCCCTCCGAGGGATCCAACCTCTTGGGTGCGGGCGCATCGGCAGAGACTTGAGACGATCCATCGATTGGTGCGGCAGCGCCTGCAAGAACATCCCCATCCTGATAAGACCCCAGTGCAAGAAGCACCATTGCAACCAGGCGACCTGGTGCTAGTTCGTGTCAAGAAACCCCAAGGGAAATTGGAAAGCAGATGGGAGGCTTTGCCGTATCGTGTTGTTGGCCGCAAGTATGCGAATGGGCCAGTGTACCAGGTCCAGAAAGAAGGAACTGATTGTGTTCGAGTACTTCACCGAAATATGTTGCGCCTGTGTCATTCTGAAGGGACAAATCACGATGGGCCTGCCAATGTGAATGAGCTCCCACAGTCAGAGAATGGAGGTGCGGAATGGGCCTCCGACGAGGAGGATGATTGTTGGCCGATCCCTGCTCCTGGGGATGTTCCACCTGTGACTACTGTATCTCCGGCCTGTGCCCCCTCTGGTGCGGAATCCGCTGGTCCTTCTCAGCCCATAGCTGCAGCACCCCATAATATACCACCGGTCCTCAGACGGACCACTAGGCCAAATGCTGGTATTCCCCCCTGTTCGGTATGCGCAGGATGAGTTTGTTTGGCCTGCCATACATCGGTATACTACCACCCTGTGCATAAAAGTACAACCCTCTGGATATACAGTCATAGGCAGGGACTGCCAATCTTAAAGTGGGGGGGAATATGTAAGAGACAGCCAATGTTGTCTTAAGCTTCATTTGTCTGTATAAACTGTTAATGTTGAATGTATTTCTGTGATTCTGTTCCTTTAAGACAGCAGCCATTGTAATTGTGACATGATGCTGGAGTGAGACCCCCCCCCCTTTTATGTCAGCTTGCCTGTTCTGCAGACAGAATGTGAGCAGAGAAGCAGGAAGTGACGAGACAGAGAGCAGCAGCCATCTTGGCAAGTGTTGTATTGAACTGGTGTGGAGATTTTTCTGTACAGCTAAGCTGTATCTTGGTCCAGAGACAAACAGAGTGTAAAGAGACAACAGGACTAGTGAGTCCACGTTAAAGGAACTGTGCTCAGTGGCTGATCAGTGAGACTGACATTATGACTGTGTATATGGATACCACAGATAGAGACTCGCAGTGCTGTTGATGTACTGGACGGCACCTGCTAAATCCCGGCTTACATCCCAGCTCAGTGTATGGATTCGGCAGGACTGTCAGTGTGCTGAGTGGAATCTGCTGTTGGATTACATTGCATTCAGTTGGTTTCCCTGTCTGTTAAAGAGGACTTCATTTCTCCCAAGATCCTGATAACCGTGAGGAGAGGACGCTTCACTATAAAAGAAAGGAACGACTTTGGGCCCCACCGCGCGCTTCTACGGACTGTAAGCGGTCCACCTGGACCACTGGGGAAAAGGGGGTGCACCCAAATGTGAAGTCAGGGTCAGTTAGGGATAGTTTTGAGTATATTGTTCATTCAGTGTCCATACTGCAGAAGTGGACAGAGTAAAAGTAGAAACCATTGCAGAATTTGCCTTGAAATTCTTCATGCTATATTGTATATTTTGCTTGTCTTTAGCCCTGTCATTTTACCTTTAACTAGCCTTTATTAACTTATAGTAAATATATATTTTTTTCTTGAACTACCGCGTGTGCGTTCATTTCTGGTTGCGGAGTCCAAACCACCTGCCTTGCTCTCGGTTCACAGTCTCAATATGGAAAGGAGGTTTTTGGAACACAGATGGCATTGCCACTTACCTCATTCGACAATAGACAATGCCTTCACTACACCATAGAGTAAGGAGCAGAAGTTATTGTTTTTGGTCTCAATATGGAAATAAGCTTATTGAAGCAATAAGGAGGGCATTGCCACTTACCTCTTTGGACCAACGACAATGCCTTCATTACTCCAAACAGCTCATTTTCAAAATGACAAACAAAGTGATATCTCAGCAATGGAGGCGCCAATTCACCAGTGGAAAACAGACACAGCTTGGATTTAGGTGACTCTAAACCAGTGATGGTGAACGTTTTAGAGACCGAGTGCCCAAACTGCAACCTAAAACCCACTAAATTATCGCAAAGTGCCAAAACGGCAATTAAACCTTAAATTAACCAGGATCTATTTTATAGTGACCATGCAATGTTATTACAGCCTGTAATATCACGTCTGCTAAAAAACAGATACCGTGTGATATAAATAGTGAAGGGCTCCAGACAGTGCAATGCGCACCGAAGTGGCCCCCAGACAGTACATTTCGCTCTGAAGTGGCCTCCAGACAATATTAAATGCTCCAGAATGGCCCCCACACAGTATTATATGCTCCTGAGTGGCCCCCACTCAGTATTATAGTCTCTACTTTGGGCCCCCACCCACATTATATGCTTCACAATAAGCCCCCCCACACAGTAGTATTTCCTTCACAGTGGGGCCCCACACAGTAGTATATACTTCCCAGTGGGGCCCCACACAGTAGTTTATGCTTCACGGTGTCCCCCACACAGTATTATATGCTCCACAGAGGCCCCCGCACAGAATTATATGCTCCACAGCGGCCCCCGCACAGTTTTATATGCTCCACAGAGGCCCCCGTACAGTATTATATTCTCCACTTTGGGCCCCCACCCACATTATATGCTTCACAATAAGCCCCCCCCACACAGTAGTATAATCTTCACAGTGGGGCCCCACACAGTAGTATATGCTTCACAGTGGGGCCCCACACAGTAGTTTATGCTTCTTGGTGTCCCCCAAACAGTAGTATATGCTTCAGTGTCCCTCATACAGTATTAGATGCTTCAGTTTCCCCCATATAGTAGCATATGCTTCAGCATCTCCCACGCAATATTAGATGCTTCACAGTGTCCCCCATACAGTAGTATATGCACCACAGAATGCCCCCACGCAGTAGCTTGTTACTTACCTTGTCCCACGAAGAGCTGCAGTCCCACGAAGAGCATCTTCCTTCTTCTTCTGATCGCAGGCGCTGATGATTTACGTCATCACGGCTGCGTCAGGGCAGAAGTCACACTCTGCAGTCAGTGTAGGCCGCAGTTCCACAGACCGTGGCCTACACTGACAACTTTCAGCTGTGTGTGCATTTGCACATACAGCTGAAAGAAGCGATCGCTCACTAACGGGGAATCCTGTACCGGATTCCCCGTTAGTGAGCGATCATGGCGACGGCATGCGTGCCAACTGAGAGGCCTCTGCGTGCCCTCTCTGGCACGCGTGCCATAGCTTCGCCATCACGGCTCTAAACTTTATAACTGTCGGGCGGGGTTCAGTCGACATACTCTTTATAAAAAGAGCTATGATGGAGATTAAACGTCAAATTCTAGTGGATAACTGTTTATTCTGGCTCTCTCTAGGGTGTGTGTACTGTTTTGTTTTTTCAATCAACAAACTGGAGTGGATTAATAAAAATTTGAAAAGTTTTATCTGTCCTATTACTATTCTCTCCCTGTATGATTCACAACAGTATGTATTTGGCTTTGAAAACTAAATCAGAGAGTTTGGTCTTTGAGACACACTGTCACTTATATTGCTTCATGGAAGAATCCAAACATTGCATGCAATTTACTAGAAGCGCTAGTAGTGTAGGGGTATCATGCAAGATTCCCATTCTTGCGACCTGGGTTCGAGTCCCGGCTAGCGCACTCTCCAGTAGTTTTAAACCAATTAATTCTTTGCTTCCAAACAGGAAAAAGATTTAAAATAATGGAGAATGATTCTAAAAGAAATAGGTTACCTAAGGGTTATCGTGTTGGACAGTCATTAATGTCAATAGGATTACTTATGATTCTAGGCCTCTGCAGGGTTTTGTATATGTTCCGCTTTCTGATGCGTTTGTTAAAGCAAGAGTGGAATTAATAAAATGGAAGAAAAGTATTTAGGCTTCATTTAAAAAGAATACTTTGAAATCAATTTTTTAACAAGGGTTATATTGTGGAACAATGAGTAATGTCAATTGCAGAATTTATTACTCTTGGTCTCAATATGGAAAGGAGGATTTTGGAACACAGATGGCATTGCCACTTACCTCATTCGACAATAATAATAATAATATAATAATAATAATAGTCCTTTAATAGTCCCACAATGGGGAAATTCAGTGTGTTACAGCAGCAAAGATAAGATAAGCAGATACAAATACAAATACAACATGTACAGGAATGTTCCAACGTAAGAGGCATTACTTTGATAGCCGACAGATAGATAGAAAGTAGCGGGGGGGGGGGGGATTTAACAGGCAGAGAGATATTTCAGTTCTCTGTGTGTAATGATCTCCGCTTAGGTCGGTGTTGGTTGTACAGCCTAACCGCGGTGGGGAGGAAAGACTTCCGATAGCGCTCCTTCTCACACCTAGGGTGGAGCAGTCGGTCAATGACAGTACTGCTCAGCGCGATCACAGTCTCATGCATGGGATGGGACTTCTTCTTCTGCATGGAGCTCACCAGGGACAGTATCCTTCTGTCACCCACCACCTGCACTGGGTCCAGTGGGCTCCCCAGGACAGAGCTGGCCCTTCTAATCAGCTTGTCAAGTTTATTTCTGTCCCTGGTTGATATACTGCTCCCCCAGCAGGCCACTCCAAAGAAGATGGCTGATGCCACTACCGAGTTGAAGAAAGTTCTAAGAAGTGCCCCCCGGATTCCAAAGGCTCTCAGTTTCCTAAGCAGGTAGAGCCTGCTGTGGCCCTTCCTGTACAGGGCCTCCATATGATCTGCCCAGTCCAGCTTATTATTAAGGAGCAAACCCAGGTACTTATAGGTGTTCACAATCTCGATGCCCGTCCCCAGGATGTCCACTGGTTTAGGAGGGCTTCTGCCTTTGCGGAAGTCCACCACCATCTCCTTGGTCTTCCCCGCATTAATCTTCAGGTGGTTCCGGTGGCACCAGTCCACAAAATCCTGGTTCAGTTCTCTGTACTCCCTGTCATCATCATCTGTGATGAGACCCACTATTGCAGAGTCGTCAGAATACTTCTGTAGGTAGCAGCTGGATGAGTTGCACCTAAAATCTGCAGTGTACAGTGTGAAGAGGAAAGGGGCGAGAACCGTACCCTGAGGTGCCCCTGTATTACAGATCACGGTACCTGACACACAGTCTTGGGCTCTCACGTATTGAGGTCGATTTGTGAGGTAGTCTAGGATCCAGTTGGAGAGGTGGTGGTCCACTCCAGCAAGGCCCAGCTTGTCTCTCAGTAACCTGGGCTGTATGATGTTAAAAGCACTGGAGAAGTCAAAGAACATTATTCTCACTGTGTTCCCTGGTTTCTCCAGGTGAGACAGAGCCCTGTGCAGAAGATGGGTGATGGCATCATCTACCCCAATGCCCGGCCGATAAGCAAACTGGAGGGGGTCCATAGCGGGGCTCACTAGAGGGCGGAGATGTGTGAGAACCAATCTCTCCAAGATCTTCATCAGGTGGGATGTCAGTGCTACAGGTCTGTAGTCATGAGGTCCATAGGGTGGGGTTTCTTTGGAACTGGTACCACACAAGAAGATTTCCATAATTCAGGGACTATTTCCTGCCTCAAGCTCATATTATACATATATGTAATTATACCACACAGCTGGTCCCCCGCAAGTCTTAATTAGCCTTGCACTGATGTCATCTGGCCCTGCGGCTTTCCTCGCCTTGATCTTTTTCATCTCCTTCCTCACCTGGGCCCGTGTGAAGGTCAGACTGTGGCCAGATAAAGACGGATTTCTGGATTTACTGGTCTGTTAGGAAGTAGCCACATGGGGTGAATGGGGTGAAGTCATTGTGGTGAGGGGAGCTGAAGGACATGCTGGGGTGGGAGGAGCTGGTGTGTGATCAAATCTGTTGAAGAATAGGTTTAGTTCATTAAGCCAATTAACATCTGCCTCAATCTGGCAGACAGATTGTTTATGACCCGAAATTGACTTAAGCCCCTCCCAGACCCCCCCTTATGTCTTTTCTTTCCATTTGCTTTTCCATTTTTTCTTTATAACTGGCTTTTCCCTGCCTGATTTGATGCCTCAGCTCCTTTTGTACTTCCCTCAACCCCTCCTTATCTCTTGTCCTGAATGCCATCTTTTTCTCCTTAAGTAGTGCAATAGACAATGCCTTCACTATACTATAGAGTAATGAGCAGAAGTTATTGTTTTTGGTCTCAATATGGAAATAAGCTTATTGAAGCAATGAGGAGGGCATTGCCACTTACCTCTTTGGACCAACGACAATGCCTTCATTACTCCAAACAGCTCATTTTCAAAATGACAAACAAAGTGATATCTCAGCAATGGAGACGCCGATTCACCAGGGGAAAACAGACACAGCTTGGATTTAGGTGACTCTAAACCAGTGATGGTGAACGTTTTAGAGACCGAGTGCCCAAACTGCATCCTAAAACCCACTAAATTATCGCAAAGTGCCAAAACAGCAATTTAACCTTAAATTAACCAGAATCTATTTTATAGTGACCATGCAATGTTATCACAACGCATTATGGGAAAAGAGCTGGGGAGCTCATGCGCCCTCTGTTGGATGTAACAGATTTGCTTTTGACTCACCGAGCCTTGAAACAGCAAAAGGGATTTTAGTCAAGCCAATTTCACTTATCTGCATACAGCGCTGTTTCCGGATTGTTGTCCTTCATCACTACAGAGCAAAGTGAATTGGCTGGCTTAGTGGGAGGCAATGAGTGGGTTACGGACAAGAATCTCTCACATTGAGGAGAGCACCAGTGAAGGTGTGTAGAGATTGAATTGCCTTTTGCCCTCTACTTAGCATCTACATATCACAAGGCATTGTGTAGATGCTAAGTAGAGGGCAAAAGGCAATTCAATCTCTACACACCTTCACTGGTGCTCTCCTCAATGTGAGAGATTCTTGTCCCTAACCCATGCAATGTTATTACAGCCTGTAATATCACGTCTGCTAAAAAACAGATACCGTGTGATATAAATAGTGAAGGGCTCCAGACAGTGCAATGCGCTCCGAAGTGGCCCCCAGATAGTACATTTCGCTCTGAAGTGGCCTCCAGACAATATTAAATGCTCCAGAATGGTCCCCACACAGTATTATATGCTCCATAGAGGCCCCCGCACAGTATTATATTCTCCACTTTGGGCCCCCACCCACATTATATGCTTCACAATAAGCCCCCCCACACAGTAGTATTTTCTTCACAGTGGGGCCCCACACAGTAGTATATACTTCCCAGTGGGGCCCAACACAGTAGTTGATGCTTCACGGTGTCCCCCACACAGTATTATATGCTCCACAGAGGCCCCCGCACAGAATTATATGCTCCACAGCGGCCCCCGCACAGTTTTATATGCTCCACAGAGGCCCCCGTACAGTATTATATTCTCCACTTTGGGCCCCCACCCACATTATATGCTTCACAATAAGCCCCACCACACAGTAGTATAATCTTCACAGTGGGGCCCCACACAGTAGTATATGCTTCACAGTGGGGCTCCACACAGTAGTTTATGCTTCTTGGTATCCCCCAAACAGTAGTATATGCTTCAGTGTCCCCCTTACAGTATTAGATGCTTCAGTTTCCCCCATATAGTAGCATATGCTTCAGCGTCTCCCACGCAATATTAGATGCTTCACAGTGTCCCCCATACAGTAGTATATGCACCACAGAATGCCCCCACGCAGTAGCTTGTTACTTACCTTGTCCCACGAAGAGCTGCAGTCCCACGAAGAGCGTCTTCCTTCTTCTTCTGATCGCAGGCGCTGATGATTTACGTCATCACGGCTGCGTCAGGGCAGAAGTCACACTCTGCAGTCAGTGTAGGCCGCAGTTCCACAGACCGTGGCCTACACTGACAACTTTCAGCTGTGTGTGCATTTGCACATACAGCTGAAAGAAGCGATCGCTCACTAACGGGGAATCCTGTACCGGATTCCCCGTTAGTGAGCGATCATGGCGACGGCATGCGTGCCAACTGAGAGGCCTCTGCGTGCCCTCTCTGGCACGCGTGCCATAGCTTCGGCATCACGGCTCTAAACTTTATACCTGTCGGACGTGGTTCAGTCGACATACTCTTTATAAAAAGAGCTATGATGGAGATTAAACGTCAAATTCTAGTGGATAACTGTTTATTCTGGCTCTCTCTAGGGTGTGTGTACTGTTTTGTTTCTTCAATCAACAAATTGGAGTGGATTAATACAAATTTGAAAAGTTTTATCTGTCCTATTACTATTCTCTCCCTGTATGATTCACAACAGTATGTATTTGGCTTTGAAAACTAAATCAGAGAGTTTGGTCTTTCAGACACACTGTCACTTATATTGCTTTATGGAAGAATCCAAACATTGCATGCATTTTACCAGAAGCGCTAGTAGTGTAGGGGTATCATGCAAGACTCCCATTCTTGCGACCCGGGTTTGAGTCCCGGCTAGCGCACTCTCCAGTAGTTTTAAACCAATTAATTCTTTGCTTCCAAACAGGAAAAAGACTTAAAATAATGGAGAATGATTCTAAAAGATATAGATTACCTAAGGGTTATCGTGTTGGACAGTCATTAATGTCAATAGGATTACTTATGATTCTAGGCCTCTGCAGGGTTTTGTATATGTTCCGCTTTCTGATGCGTTTGTTAAAGCAAGAGTGGAATTATTAAAATGGAAGAAAAGTATTTAGGCTTTATTTCAAAAGAATACTTTGAAATCAATTTTTTAACAAGGGTTATATTGTGGAACAATGAGTAATGTCAATTGCAGAATTTATTACTCTTGGTCTCAATATGGAAAGGAGGTTTTTGGAACACAGATGGCATTGCCACTTACCTCATTCGACAATAGACAATGCCTTCACTACACCATAGAGAAAGGAGCAGAAGTTATTGTTTTTGGTCTCAATATGGAAATAAGCTTATTGAAGCAATGAGGAGGGCATTGCCACTTACCTCTTTGGACCAACGACAATGCCTTCATTACGCCAAACAGCTCATTTTCAAAATGACAAACAAAGTGATATCTCAGCAATGGAGGCGCCAATTCACCAGGGGAAAACAGACACAGCTTGGATTTAGGTGACTCTAAACCAGTGATGGTGAACGTTTTAGAGACCGAGTGCCCAAACTGCAACCTAAAACCCACTAAATTATCGCAAAGTGCCAAAACGGCAATTTAACCTTAAATTAACCAGGATCTATTTTATAGTGACCATGCAATGTTATTACAGCCTGTAATATCACGTCTGCTAAAAAACAGATACCGTGTGATATAAATAGTGAAGGGCTCCAGACAGTGCAATGCGCTCCGAAGTGGCCCCAAGACAGTACATTTCGCTCTGAAGTGGCCTCCAGACAATATTAAATGCTCCAGAATGGCCCCCACACAGTATTATATGCTCCTGAGTGGCCCCCACTCAGTATTATATGCTCCATAGAGGCCCCCGCACAGTATTATATTCTCCACTTTGGGCCCCCACCCACATTATATGCTTCACAATAAGCCCCCCCACACAGTAGTATATCCTTCACAGTGGGGCCCCACACAGTAGTATATGCTTCACAGTGGGGCTCCACACAGTAGTTTATGCTTCTTGGTGTCCCCCAAACAGTAGTATATGCTTCAGTGTCCCTCATACAGTATTAGATGCTTCAGTTTCCCCCATATAGTAGCATATGCTTCAGCGTCTCCCACGCAATATTAGATGCTTCACAGTGTTCCCCATACAGTAGTATATGCACCACAGAAGGCCCCCACATAGTAGCTTGTTACTTACCTTGTCCCACGAAGAGCTGCAGTCCCACGAAGAACGTCTTCCATCTTCTTCTGATCGCAGGCGCTGATGATTTACGTCATCACGGCTACGTCAGGGCAGAAGTCACACTCTGCAGTTAGTGTAGGCCGCAGTTCCACAGACCGTGGCCTACACTGACAACTTTCAGCTGTGTGTGCATTTGCACATACAGCTGAAAGAAGCGATCGCTCACTAACGGGAATCCTGTACCGGATTCCCCGTTAGTGAGCGATCATGGCGACGGCATGCGTGCCAACTAAGAGGCCTCTGCGTGCCCTCTCTGGCACGCGTGTCATAGCTTAGCCATCACGGCTCTAAACTTTATACCTGTCGGGCGGGGTTCAGTTGACATACTCTTTATAAAAAGAGCTATGATGGAGATTAAACGTCAAATTCTAGTGGATAACTGTTTATTCTGGCTCTCTCTAGGGTGTGTGTACTGTTTTGTTTTTTCAATCAACAAACTGGAGTGGATTAATAAAAATTTGAAAAGTTTTATCTGTCCTATTAATATTCTCTGCTTGTATGATCCACAACTGTATGTATTTGGCTTTGAAAACTAAATCAGAGTTTGGTCTTTCAGACACACTGTCACTTATTCATGGAAGAATCCAAACATTGCATGAAAATTACCAAAAGCGCTAGTAGTGTAGGGGTATCATGCAAGATTCCCATTCTTGTGATCTGGGTTCGAGTCCTGGCTAGTTCCCTCTCCAGTAACTTTAAACCAATTAATTCTTTGCTTCCAAACAGGAAAAAGACTTAAAATAATGGAGAATGATTCTAAAAGATATAGGTTACCTAAGGGTTACTGTGTTGGACAGTCATTAATGTCAATAGGATTACTTATGATTCTAGGCCTCTGCAGGGTTTTGTATATGTTCTGCTTTCTGATGCTCTTGTTAAAGCAAGAGTGGAATTATTAAAATGGAAGAAAAGTATTTAGGTTTTATTTCAAAAGAATAGTTTGAAATCAATTTTTTAACAAGGGTTATATTGTGGAACAATGAGTAATGTCAATTGCAGAATTTATTCCTCTTGGTCTCAATATGGAAAGGAGGTTTTTGGAAAACAGATGGCATTGCCACTTACCTCATTCGACAATAGACAATGCCTTCACTACACCATAGAGTAATGAGCAGAAGTTATTGTTTTTGGTCTCAATATGGAAATAAGCTTATTGAAGCAATGAGGAGGGCATTGCCACTTACCTCTTTGGACCAACGACAATGCCTTCATTACGCCAAACAGCTCATTTTCAAAATGACAAACAAAGTGATATCTCAGCAATGGAGGCGCCGATTCACCAGGGGAAAACCGACACAGCTTGGATTTAGGTGACTCTAAACCAGTGATGGTGAACGTTTTAGAGACCGAGTGCCCAAACTGCAACCTAAAACTCACTAAATTATCGCAAAGTGCCAAAACGGCAATTTAACCTTAAATTAACCAGGATCTATTTTATAGTGACCATGCAATGTTATTACATCCTGTAATATCACGACTGCTAAAAAACAGATACCGTGTGATATAAATAGTGAAGGGCTCCAGACAGTGCAATGCGCTCCGAAGTGGCCCCCAGACAGTACATTTCGCTCTGAAGTGGCCTCCAGACAATATTAAATGCTCCAGAATGGCCCCCACACAGTATTATATGCTCCTGAGTGGTCCCCACTCAGTATTATATGCTCCATAGAGGCCCACGCACAGTATTATATTCTCCACTTTGGACCCCCACCCACATTATATGCTTCACAATAAGCCCCCCCACACAGTAGTATTTGCTTCACAGTGGGGCCCTACACAGTAGTATATACAGTGCCTTGCGAAAGTATTCGGCCCCTTTGAACTTTTCAACCTTTTGCCATATTTCAGACTTCAAACATAAAGATATAAAATTTTTATTTTTTGGTGAAGAATCAACAACAAGTGGGACACAATTGTGAAGTGGAACGAAATTTATTGGTTATTTTAAACTTTTGTAAAAAATAAAAAACTGAAAAGTGGGACGTGCAACATTATTCGTCCCCTTTACTTTCAGTGGAGCAAACTCACTCCAGAAGTTCAGTGAGGATCTCTGAATGATCCAATGTTGTCCTAAATGACTGATGATGATAAATATAATCCACCTGTGTGTAATCAAGTCTCCGTATAAATGCACCTGCTCTGTGATAGTCTCAGGGTTCTGTTTAAAGTGCAGAGAGCATCATGAAGACCAAGGAACACACCAGGCAGGTCCGTGATACTGTTGTGGAGAAGTGTAAAGCCGGATTTCGATACAAAAAGATTTCCCAAACTTTAAACATTCCAAGGAGCACTGTGCAAGCGATCATATTGAAATGGAAGGAGTATCAGACCACTGCAAATCTACCAAGACCCGGCCGTCCCTCTAAACTTTAATCTCAAACAAGGAGAAGACTGATCAGAGATGCAGCCAAGAGGCCCATGATCACTCTGGATGAACTGCAGAGATCTACAGCTGAGGTGGGAGAGTCTGTCCATAGGACAACAATCAGTCGTACACTGCACAAATCTGGCCTTTATGTTAGAGTGGCAAGAAGAAAGCCATTTCTCAAAGATATCCATAAAAAGTCTCGTTTAAAGTTTGCCACAAGCCACCTGGGAGACACACCAAACATGTGGAAGAAGGTGCTCTAGTCAGATGAAACCAAAATCGAACTTTTTGGCCACAATGCAAAACGATATATTTGGCGTAAAAGCAACACAGCTCATCACCCTGAACACACCATCCCCACTGAAAAACATGGTGGTGGCAGCATCATGGTTTGGGCCTGTTTTTCTTCAGCAGGGACAGTGAAGATGGTTAAAATTGATGGGAAGATGGATGGAGCCAAATACAGGACCATTGTGGAAGAAAACCTGTTGGAGTCTGCAAAAGACCTGAGACTGGGATGGAGATTTATCTTCCAACAAGACAATGATCCCAAACATAAAGCAAAATCTACAATGTTATGGATCACAAATAAACGTATCCAGGTGTTAGAATGGCCAAGTCAAAGTTCAGACCTGAATCCAATCGAGAATCTGTGGAAAGAGCTTAAAACTACTGTTCACAAACGCTCTCCATCCAACCTCACTGAGCTCCAGCTGTTTTCCAAGGAAGAATGGGCAAGAATTTCAATCTCTAGATGTGCAAAACTGATAGAGACATACCCCAAGCGACTTGCAGCTGTAATCGAAGCAAAAGGTGGCGCTACAAAGTATTAACTTAAGGGGGCCGAATAATTTGGCACGCCCCACTTTTCAGTTTTTTATTTTTTACAAAAGTTTAAAATATCCAATAAATTTCGTTCAACTTCACGATTGTGTCCCACTTGTTGTTGATTCTTCACCAAAAAATTAAAATTTTATATCCTTATGTTTGAAGCCTAAAATGTGGCAAAAGGTTGAAAAGTTCAAGGGGGCCGAATACTTTCGCAAAGCACTGTACTTCCCAGTGGGGCCCCACACAGTAGGTTATGCTTCACGGTGTCCCCCACACAGTATTATATGCTCCACAGAGGCCCCCGCACAGAATTATATGCTCCACAGCGGATCCCGCACAGTTTTATATACTCCACAGAGGCCCCCGTACAGTATTATATTCTCCACTTTGGGCCCCCACCCACATTATATGCTTCACAATAAGCCCCCCCACACACTAGTATATCCTTCACAGTGGGGCCCCACACAGTAGTATATGCATCACAGTGGGGCCCCACACAGTAGTTTATGCTTCACGGTGTCCCCCGCACAGTTTTATATGCTCCACAGAGGCCCCCGTACAGTATTATATTCTCCACTTTGGGCCCCCACCCACATTATATGCTTCACAATAAGCCCCCCCACACAGTAGTATTTGCTTCACAGTGGGGCCCCACACAATAGTATATACTTCCCAGTGGGGCCCCACACAATAGTTTATGCTTCTTGGTGTCCCTCACACAGTATTATATGCTCCACAGCGGTCCCCGCACAGTTTTATATGCTCCACAGAGGCCCCCATACAGTATTATATTCTCCACTTTGGGCCCCCACCCACATTATATGCTTCACAATAAGCCCCCCCACACAGTAGTATAATCTTCACAGTGGGGCCCCACACAGTAGTATATGCTTCACAGTGGGGCTCCACACAGTAGTTTATCCTTCTTGGTGTCCCCCAAACAGTAGTATATGCTTCAGTGTCCCTCATACAGTATTAGATGCTTCAGTTTCCCCCATATAGTAGCATATGCTTCAGCGTCTCCCACGCAATATTAGATGCTTCACAGTGTCCCCCATACAGTAGTATATGCACCACAGAAGGCCCCCACACAGTAGCTTTTTACTTACCTTGCCCCACGAAGAGCTGCAGTCCCACGAAGAGCGTCTTCCTTCTTCTTCTGATCGCAGGCGCTGATGATTTACGTCATCATGGCTGCGTCAGGGCAGAAACCACACTCTGCAGTCAGTGTAGGCCGCAGTTCCACAGACCGTGGCCTACACTGACAACTTTCAGCTGTGTGTGCATTTGCACATACAGCTGAAAGAAGCGATCGCTCACTAACGGGAATCCTGTACCGGATTCCCCGTTAGTGAGCGATCATGGCGACAGCATTCGTGCCAACTGAGAGGCCTCTGCGTGCCCTCTCTGGCACGCGTGCCATAGCTTCGCCATCACGGCTCTAAACTTTATACCTGTCGGGCGGGGTTCAGTCGACATACTCTTTATAAAAAGTGCTGTGATGGAGTTTAAACGTCAAATTCTAGTGGATAACTGTTTATTCTGGCTCTCTCTAGGGTGTGTGTACTGTTTTGTTTTCTCACTCAACAAACTGGAGTGGATTAATACAAATGTGAAAAGTTTTATCTGTCCTATTACTATTCTCTCCCTGTATGATCCACAACTGTATGTATTTGGCTTTGAAATCTAAATCAGAGAGTTTGGTCTTTCAGACACACTGTCACTTATATTGCTTCATGGAAGAATCCAAACATTGCATGAAATTTACCAAAAGCGCTAGTAGTGTAGGGGTATCATGCAAGATTCCCATTCTTGCGACCCGCGTTCGAGTTCCGGCTAGCGCAATTTCCAGTAGTTTTAAACCAATTAATTCTTTGCTTCCAAACAGGAAAAAGACTTAAAATAATGGAGAATGACTCTAAAAGATATAGTTTACCTAAGGGTTATCGTGTTGGACAGTCATTAATGTCAATAGGATTACTTATGATTCTAGGCCTCTGCAGGGTTTTGTATATGTTCCGCTTTCTGATGCGCTTGTTAAAGCAAGAGTAGAATTATTAAAATGGAAGAAAAAGTATTTAGGCTTTATTTCAAAAGAATACTTTGAAATCAATTTTTTAACAAGGGTTATAGTGTGGAACAATGAGTAATGTCAATTGCAGAATTTATTACTCTTGGTCTCAATATGGAAAGGAGGTTTTTGGAACACAGATGACATTGCCACTTACCTCATTCGAAAATAGACAATGCCTTCACTACATCATAGAGTAAGGAGCAGAAGTTATTGTTTTTTGTCTCAATATGGAAATAAGCTTATTGAAGCAATAAGGAGGCCATTGCCACTTACCTCTTTGGACCAACGACAATGCCTTCATTACGCCAAACAGCTCATTTTCAAAATGACAATGTGATATCTCAGCTATGGAGGCGCCGATTCACAAGGGGAAAACAGACACAGCTTGGATTTAGGTGACTCTAAACCAGTGATGGCGAACGTTTTTGAGACCGAGTGCCCAAACTGCAACCTAAAACCCACTAAATTATCGAAAAGTTCCAAAACGGCAATTTAATCTTAAATTAACCAGGATCTATTTTATAGTAACCATGCAATGTTATTACAGCCTGTAATATCACGTCTGCTAAAAAACAGATACCGTGTGATATAAATAGTAAAGGGCTCCAGACAGTGCAATGCGGTCCGAAGTGGCCCCCAGACAGTACATTTCGCTCTGAAGTGGCCTCCAGACAATATTAAATACTCCAGAATGGCCCCCACACAGTATTATATGCTCCTGAGTGGCCCCCACTCAGTATTATATGCTCCATAGAGGCCCCCGCACAGTATTATATTCTCCACTTTGGGCCCCCACCCACATTATATGCTTCACAATAAGCCCCCCCACACACTAGTATATCCTTCACAGTGGGGCCCCACACAGTAGTATATGCTTCACAGTGGGGCCCCACACAGAATTATATGCTCCACAGCGGCCCCCGCACAGTTTTATATGCTCCACAGAGGCCCCCGTACAGTATTATATTCTCCACTTTGGGCCCCCATCCACATTATATGCTTCACAATAAGCCCCCCCACACAGTAGTATAATCTTCACAGTGGGGCCCCACACAGTAGTATATGCTTCACAGTGGGGCCCCACACAGTAGTTTATGCTTCTTGGTGTCCCCCAAACAGTAGTATATGCTTCAGTGTCCCTCATACAGTATTAGATGCTTCAGTTTCCCCCATATAGTAGCATATGCTTCAGCGTCTCCCACGCAATATTAGATGCTTCACAGTGTCCCCCATACAGTAGTATACGCACCACAGAAGGCCCCCACACAGTAGCTTGTTACTTACCTTGTCCCACAAAGAGCTACAGTCCCACGAAGAGCGTCTTCCTTCTTCTTCTGATCGCAGGCGCTGATGATTTACGTCATCACGGCTGCGTCAGGGCAGAAGTCACACTCTGCAGTCAGTGTAGGCCGCAGTTCCACAGACCGTGGCCTACACTGACAACTTTCAGTTGTGTGTGCCATAGCTTCGCCATCACGGCTCTAAAATTTATACCTGTCGGGCGGGGTTCAGTCGACATACTCTTTATAAAAAGAGCTATGATGGAGATTAAACGTCAAATTCTAGTGGATAACTGTTTATTCTGGCTCTCTCTAGGGTGTGTGTACTGTTTTGTTTTTTCAATCAACAAACTGGAGTGGATTAACAAAAATCTGAAAAGTTTTATCTGTCCTATTACTATTCTCTCCCTGTATGATTCACAACAGTATGTATTTGGCTTTGAAAACTAAATCAGAGAGTTTGGTCTTTCAGACACACTGTCACTTATATATATCTTGATGGAAGAATCCAAACATTGCGTGAAATTCGCCAAAAGCGCTAGTAGTGTAGGAGTATCATGCAAAGTTCCCCTTCTTGCGACCCGGGTTTGAGTCCCGGCTAGCGCACGCACCAGTAGTTTTAAACCAATTAATTATTTGCTTCTAAACAGAAAAAAAAGACTTAAAATAATGGAGAATGATTCTAAAAGAGATAGGTTACCTAAGGGTTATCGTGTTGGACAGTCATTAATGTGAATAGGATTACTTATGATTCTAGGCCTCTGCAGGGTTTTGTATATGTTCCGCTTTCTGATGCGCTTGTTAAAGCAAGAGTAGAATTATTAAAATGGAAGAAAAAGTATTTAGGCTTTATTTCAAAAGAATACTTTGAAATCAATTTTTTAACAAGGGTTATAGTGTGGAACAATGAGTAATGTCAATTGCAGAATTTATTACCCTTGGTCTCAATATGGAAAGGAGGTTTTTGGAACACAGATGGCATTGCCACTTACCTCATTCGACATTAGACAATGCCTTCACTACACCATAGAGTAAGGAGCAGAAGTTTTTGTTTTTTTTTCTCAATATGGAAATAAGCTTATTGAAGCAATGAGGAGGGCATTGCCACTTACCTCTTTGGACCAACGACAGTGCCTTCATAACTCCAAACAGCTCATTTTCAAAATGACAAACAAAGTCATATCTCAGCTATGGAGGCGCCGATTCACAAGAAGAAAACAGACACAGCTTGGATTTAGGTGACTCTAAACCAGTGATGGCAAATCTTTTAGCGACCGGGTGCCCAAACTGCAACCCAAAACCCACTAAATTATCGCAAAGTGGCAAAACTGCAATTTAACCTTAAATTAACCAGGATCTATTTTATGTAAAGTGCTGCGGAATATGATGGCGCTATATAAGTACGCATAATAAATAAATAAATATAGTGACCATGCAATGTTATTACAGCCTGTAATATTATCACGTCTGCTATAAAACAGATACCGTATGATATAAATATTGAAGGGCCCCAGACAGTGCAATGCGCTCCGATGTGACCCCCAGACAGTACATTTCGCTCTGAAGTGGCCTCCAGACAATATTAAATGCTCCAGAATGGCCCCCACACAGTATTATATGCTCCTGAGTGGCCCCCACTCAGTATTATATGCTCCATAGAGGCCCCCGCACAGTATTATATTCTCCACTTTGGGCCCCCACCCACATTATATGCTTCACAATAAGCCCCCCACACAGTAGTATTTGCTTCACAGTGGGGCCCCACACAGTAGTTTATGCTTCTTGGTGTCCCCATACAGTAGTATATGCTTCAGTGTCCCTTATACAGTATTAGATGCTTCAGTTTCCCCCATATAGTAGCATATGCTTCAGCGTACCCCATGCAATATTAGATGCTTCACAGTGTCCCCCATACAGTAATATATTCACCACAGAAGGCCCCCACACAGTAGTTTGTTACTTACCTTGTCCCTCGAAGAATTGCAGTCCCATGAAGAGCGTCCTCCTTCTTCTTCTGATCGCAGGCGCTGATGATTTACTTTATTGCGGCTGCGTCGGGGCAGAGGTCACACTCTGCAGTCAGTGTAGGCCGCAGTTCCACAGACCGTGGCCTACACTGACAACTTTCAGCTGTGTGTGCATTTGCACATACAGCTGAAAGAAGCAATCGCTCACTAACGGGGAATCTTGTACCGGATTCCCCGTTAGTGAGCGATCATGGCGACGGCATGCGTGCCAACTGAGAGGCCTTTGCGTGCCCTCTCTGGCACGTGTGCCATAGCTTCGCCATCACGGCTCTAAACTTTATACCTGTCGGGCGGGTTTCAGTCGACATACTCTTTATAAAAAGATCTATGATGGAGATTAAACGTCAAATTCTAGTGGATAACTGTTTATTCTGACTCTCTCTAGGGTGTGTGTACTGTTTTCTTTTTCAATCAACAAACTGGAGTGGATTAATAAATATCTGAAAAGTTTTATCTGTCCTATTACTATTCTCTCCCATTATGATCCACAACTGCATGTACAGTGGGGAAAAAAAGTATTTAGTCAGCCACCAATTGTGCAAGTTCTCCCACTTAAAAAGATGAGGCCGGCCTGTAATTGTCATCATAGGTAGACCTCAACTATGAGAGACAAAATGAGAAAACATATCCAGAAAATCACATTGTCTGATTTTTAAAGAATTTATTTGCAAATTATGGTGGAAAATAATTATTTGGTGAATAACAAAAGTTCATCTCAATACTTTGTTATATATCCTTTGTTGGCAATGACAGAGGTCAAACGTTTTCTGTAAGTCTTCACAAGGTTGGCACACACTGTTGCTGGTTGGTTGGCCCTTTCCTCCATGCAGATCTCCTCTAGAGCAGTGATGTTTTGGGGCTGTCACTGGCCAACACGGACTTTCAACTCCCTCCAAAGGTTTTCTATGGGGTTGAGATCTGGAGACTGGCTAGGTCACTCCAGGACCTTGAAATGCTTCTTACGAAGCCACTCCTTTGTAGCCCTGGCGGTATGCTTGGGGTCATTTTCATGCTGAAAGACCCAGCCACGTTTCCTCTATAATTCCCTTGCTGATAGAAGGAGGTTTGCACTCAAAATCTCATGATACATGGCCCCATTCACTCTTTCATGTACACAGATCAGTCGTCCTGGTCCCTTTGCAGAGAAACAGCCCCAAAGCATGATGTTGCCACCCCCATGCTTCACAGTAGGTATGGTGTTCTTTGGATGCAACTCAGTATTCACTCTCCTCCAAACACAACGAGTTGTGTTTCTACCAAACAGTTCTACTTTGGTTTCATCTGACCATATGACATTCTCCCCAATACTCTTCTGGAACATCCAAATGCTCTCTAGCAAACTTCAGACGGGCCAGGATATGTACTGGCTTAAGCAGGGGGACACATCTGGCACTGCAGGATCTGTGTCCCTGGCGGCATAGTGTGTTACTGACGGTAGCCTTTGTTACGTTAGTCCCATCTTTCTGCAGGTCATTCACTAGGTCCACCCGTGTGGTTCTGGGATTTTTATTAACCGTTCTTGTGATCATTTTGACCCCACAGGGTGAGATCTTGCGTGGAGACCCTGATCGAGGGAGATTATCAGTGGTCTTGTATGTCTTCCGTTTTCTAATTATTGCTCCCACAGTTGATTTCTTCACACCAAGATGCTTGCCTATTGCAGATTCAGTCTTCCCAGCCTGGTGCAGGTCTACAATTTTGATTCTGGTGTCCTTCTCAGCTCTTTGGTCTTCATCATAGTGAAGTTTGGAGTGTGACTGTTTGAGGTTGTGGACAGATGTCTTTTATACTGATAACAATTTCAAACAAGTGCCATTACTATAGGTAATGAGTGGAGGACAGAGGAGAATCTTAAAGAAGAAGTTACAGGTCTGTGAGAGTCAGAAATCTTGCTTGTTTGTAGGTGACCGAAAACGTATTTTCCCCCATAATTTGCAAATAAATTCTTAAAAAATCAGACAATGTGATTTTCTAGATATGTTTTCTCATTTTGTCTCTCATAGTTGAGGTCTACCTATGATGTCAATTACAGGCCTCTCATCTTTTTAAGTGGGAGAACTTGCACAATTGGTGGCTGACTAAATACTTTTTTCCCCCACTGTATTTGGCTTTGAAAACTAAATCAGAGTTTGCTCTTTCAGACACACTGTCACTTATATTGCTTCATGGAAGAATCCAAACATTGCATGGAAGTTACAAAAAGTGCTAGTAGTGTAGGGGTATCATGCAATATTCTCATTTTTGCGACCCGGGTTCGAGTTCTAGCTATCGCACTCTCCAGTAGTTTTAAACCAATTAATTCTTTCATTCCAAACAGATAAAAAACTTTAAATAATGGAGATTGATTCTCTAAAATATAGGTTACCTAAGGGTTATTGTGTTGGACAGTCATTAATGTCAATAGGATTACTTATGAATCTAGGCCTCTGCAGGGTTTTGTATATGTTCCGCTTTCTGATGCGCTTGTTAAAGCAAGAGTGGAATTATTAAAATGGAAGAAAAAGTATTTAGGCTTTATTTCAAAAGAATACTTTGAAATCAATTTTTTAACAAAGGTTATAGTGTGGAACAATGAGTAATGTCAATTGCAGAATTTATTACTCTTGGTCTCAATATGGAAAGGAGGTTTTTGGAACACAGATGGCATTGCCACTTACCTCATTCGACAATAGACAATGCCTTCACTACACCATAGAGTAATGAGCAGAAGTTATTGTTTTTGGTCTCAATATGGAAATAAGCTTATTGAAGCAATGAGGAGGGCATTGCCACTTACCTCTTTGGACCAACGACAATGCCTTCATTACGCCAAACAGCTCATTTCCAAATTGACAAACAAAGTGATATCTCAGCAATGGAGGCGCCAATTCACAAGGGGAAAACAGACACAGCTTGGAGTTAGGTGACTCTAAACCAGTGATGGCGAACGTTTTAGAGACCGAGTGCCTAAACTGCAACCCAAAACCCACTAAATTATCGCAAAGTGTCAACACGGCAATTTAACCTTAAATTAACCAGGGTCTATTTTATGTAAAGCGCGGCAGAATATGATGGCGCTATATAAGTAAGCATAATAAATAAATAAATATAGTGATCATGCAATGTTATTACAGCCTGTAATATTATCACGTCTGCTATAAAACAGATACTGTATGATATAAATAGTGAAGGGCCCCAGACAGTGCAATGCGCTCCGTAGTGGCCCCCAGACAGTACATTTCGCTCTGAAGTGGCCTCCAGACAATATTAAATGCTCCAGAATGGCCCCCACACAGTATTATATGCTCCAGAGTGGCCCCGACTCAGTATCATTTGCTCCATAGAGGCCACCGCACAGTATTATATTCTCCACTTTGGGCCCCCACCCACATTATATGCTTCACAATAAGCCCCCCACACAGTAGTATTTGCTTCACAGTGGGGCCCCACACAGTGGTATATAATAATAATAATAATAATAATAATAATAATAGTCCTTTAATAGTCCCACAATGGGGAAATTCAGTGTGTTACAGCAGCAAAGATAAGCAGATACAAATACAAATACAACATGTACAGGAATGTTCCAAGGTGAGAGGCATTACATTAATAGCAGACAGACAGATAGGACGTAGCAGAGGAGGTGGGGGGGGGGGGGATTTAACAGGCAGAGAGATATTTCAGTTCTCTGTGTGTAATGATCTCCGCTTAGGTCGGTGTTGGTTGTACAGCCTAACCGCGGTGGGGAGGAAAGACTTCCGATAGCGCTCCTTCTCACACCTAGGGTGGAGCAGTCGGTCAATGACAGTACTGCTCAGCGTGATCACAGTCTCATGCATGGGATGGGACTTCTTCTTCTGCATGGAGCTCACCACAGACAGTATCCTTCTGTCACCCACCACCTGCACTGGGTCCAGTGGGCTCCCCAGGACAGAGCTGGCCCTTCTAATCAGCTTGCCAAGTTTATTTCTGTCCCTGGTTGATATACTGCTCCCCCAGCAGGCCACTCCAAAGAAGATGGCTGATGCCACTACCGAGTTGAAGAAAGTTCTAAGAAGTGCCCCCCGGATTCCAAAGGCTCTCAGTTTCCTAAGCAGGTAGAGCCTGCTGTGGCCCTTCCTGTACAGGGCCTCCATATGATCTGCCCAGTCCAGCTTATTATTAAGGAGCAAACCCAGGTACTTATAGGTGTTCACAATCTCGATGCCCGTCCCCAGGATGTCCACTGGATTTGGAGGGCATCTGCCTTTGCGGAAGTCCACCACCATCTCCTTGGTCTTACCCGCGTTAATCTTCAGGTGGTTCCGGTGGCACCAGTCCACAAAATCCTGGTTCAGTTCTCTGTACTCCCTGTCATCATCGTCTGTGATGAGACCCACTATTGCAGAGTCGTCAGAATACTTCTGTAGGTAGCAGCTGGATGAGTTGCACCTAAAATCTGCAGTGTACAGTGTGAAGAGGAAAGGGGCGAGAACCGTACCCTGAGGTGCCCCCGTATTACAGATCACGGTACCTGACACACAGTCTCGGGCTCTCACGTATTGAGGTCGATTTGTGAGGTAGTCTAGGATCCAGTTGGAGAGGTGGTGGTCCACTCCAGCAAGGCCCAGCTTGTCCCTCAATAACCTGGGCTGTATGGTGTTAAAAGCACTGGAGAAGTCAAAGAACATTATTCTCACTGTGTTCCCTGGTTTCTCCAGGTGAGACAGAGCCCTGTGCAGAAGATGGATGATGGCATCATCTACCCCAATGCCCGGCCGATAAGCAAACTGGAGGGGGTCCATAGCGGGGCTCACTAGAGGGCGGAGATGTGTGAGAACCAATATATGCTTCACAGTGGGGCCCCACACAGTAGTTTATGCTTTACGGTGTCCCCCACACGGTATTATATGCTCCACAGAGGCCCCCACACAGAATTATATGCTGCACAGAGGCCCCCGCACAGTATTATATTCTCCACTTTGGGCCCCCACCCACATTATATGCTTCACAATAAGCCCCCCCACACAGTAGTATATCCTTCACAGTGGGACCCCACACAGTAGTATATGCTTCACAGTGGGGCCCTACACAGTAGTTTATGCTTCTTGGTGTCCCCCAAACAGTTGTATATGCTTCAGTATCCCTCATATAGTATTAGATGCTTCAGTTTCCCCCATATAGTAGCATATGCTTCAGCGTCCCCCACGCAATGTTAGATGCTTCACAGTGTCCCCCATACAGTAGTATATGCACCACAGAAGACCCCCACACAGTAGTTTGTTACTTACCTTGTCCCACGAAGAGCTGCAGTCCCACGAAGAGCGTCCTCCTTCTTCTGATCGCAGGCACTGATGATTTACGTCATCGCGGCTGTGTCGGGGCAGAGGTCACACTCTGCAGTCAGTGCAGGCCGCAGTTCCGCAGACCGTGGCCTATACTGACAACTTTCAGCTGTGTGTGCATTTGCACATACAGCTGAAAGAAGCGATCGCTCACTAACGGGGAATCCTGTACCGGATTCCCCGTTAGTGAGCGATCATGGCGACAGCATGCGTGCCAACTGAGAGGCGTCTGCCTGCCCTCTCTGGCACGCATGCCATAGCTTCGCCATCACGGCTCTAAAGTTTATACCTGTCGGACGGGGTTCAGTTGACATACTCTGGAGTGGATTAATAAAAATCTGAAAAGTTTTATCTGTCTTATTACTATTCTCTTCCTGTATGATCCACAACTGTATGTATTTGGCTTTGAAAACTAAATCAGAGAGTTTGGTCTTTCAGACACACTGTCACTTATATTGCTTCATGGAAGAATCCAAACAGTGCACATAAGTTACCCAAAGCGCTAGTAGAGGAGGGGTATCATGCAAGATTTCCATTTTTGCGACCTAGGTTCGAGTCCCGGCTAGCGCACTTTCCAGTAGTTTTAAACCAATTAATTCTTTGCTTCCAAACAGGAAAAAGACTTAAAATAATGGAGAATGATTCTAAAAGATATAGGTTACTTAAGGGTTATCGTGTTGGACAGTCATTAATGTCAATAGGATTACTTATGATTCTAGGACTCTGCAGGGTTTTGTATATGTTCCGCTTTCTGATGCGCTTGTTAAAGCAAGAGTGGAATTATTAAAATAGAAGAAAAAGTATTTAGGCTTTATTTCAAAAGAATACTTTGAAATCAATTTTTTAACAAAGGTTAATAGTGTGGAACAATGAGTAATGTCAAGTGCAGAATTTATTACTCTTGGTCAATATGGAAAGGATCTATTTTTTAGTGACCATGCAATGTTCTTACAGCCTGTAATAATATCACGTCTGCTATAAAACAGATACCGTTTGATAAGAATAGAGAAGGGCCCCAGACAGTACAATGCACTCCGAAGTGGCCTCCAGACAATATTATATGCTTTAGAATGGCCCCCACAAAGTATTATATGCTACAGAGTGGCCCCCACTCAGTATTATTTGCTCCACAGATGCCCCCGCACAGAATTACAGTATATGCTCCACAGAGCCCCCTGCACAGTTTTATATGCTCCACAGAGGCCCTCGCACAGTATTATATTCTCCACTTTGGGCCCCCTCCCACATTATATGCTTCACAATAAGCCCCCCCACACAGTAGTTTATGCTTCACGGTATCTCCCATACAGTAGTATATGCTTCAGTGTCCCTCATACAGTATTATATGCTTCAGTTTCCCCCATACAGTAGTATATGCTTCAGTGCTCCCCACGCAGTATTAGATGCTTCACAGTGTCCCCCATACAGTGGTATATGCACCACAGAAGGCCCCCACACAGTAGTTTGTTACTTACCTTGTCCCACGAAGAGCTGCAGTCTCACGAAGAGCGTCCTCCTTCTTCATCTGATCGCAGGCACTGATGATTTATGTCATCGCACCTGCGTGGGGGAGAGTTCACACTCTGCAGTTAGTGTAGGCCGTGGTTCCACAGACCGTGGCCTACACTTTCAACTGTCAGCTGTGTGTGCCTTTGCACATACTGCTGAAAGAAGTGATCGCTCACTAACAGGGAATCCAGTACAGGATTCCCCGTTAGTGACTGATCATGGCGACGGCGCGCGTGCCAACTGAGAGGGCTCTGTGTGCCCTCTCTGGCACGCGTGCCATAGCTTCTCCATCACGGCTCTAAACTTTATACCTGTCGACGGGGTTCAGTCGACATACTCTTTATAAAAAGAGCTATGATGGAGATTAAACGTCAAATTCTAGTGGATAACTGTTTATTCTGGCTCTCTCTAGGGTGTGTGTACTGTTTTGTTTTTTCAATCAACAAACTGGAGTGGATTAATAAAAATCTGAAAAGTTTTATCTGTCCTATTACTATTCTCTCCCTGTTTGATCCACAACTGTATGTATTTGGCTTTGAAAACTAAATCAGAGAGTTTGGTCTTTCAGACACATTGTCACTTATATTGCTTCATGGAAGAATCCAAACATTGCATGAAATTTACCAGAAGTGCTAGTAGTGTAGGGGTATCATGTAAGATTCCCATTCTTGCTACCCTGGTTTGAGTCCTGGCTAGCACAATCTTCAGTAGTTTTAAACCAATTAATTATTTGCTTCCAAACAGGAAAAAGACTTAAAATAATGGAAAATGATTCTAAAAGATATAGGTTACCTAAGGGTTATCGTGTTGGACAGTGATTAATGTTAGTAAGATTACTTGTGATTCTAGGCCTCTGCAGGGTTTTATATATGTTCTGGTTTCAGATGTGCTTGATAATTGTTAAAATGGAAGAAAAAGTATTTATGATGTATTTGAAAAGTATAGTTTGAAAAATATCTTTAACAAAGGATATATTGTGGAACAATGAGTAATGTCAATAGTAGAATTTATTACTCTTGGTCTCAACATGGAAAGGAGGTTTTTGAAACACAGATGGCATTGCCATTTATCTCATTGGACCAAAGACAATGCCTTCACTACACCATAGAGTAATGAGCAAAAGTTATTTTTCTTGGTCTTAATATGGAAATAAGCTTATTGAAGCAATGAGGAGGGCATTGCCACTTACCTCTTTGGACCAACAACAATGCCTTCATTACGCCAAAGAGCTCATTTTCAAATTGACAAACAAAGTGATATCTCAGCAATGGAGGCGCCGATTCACAAGGGGAAAACAGACACAGTTTGGACTTAGGTGACTAAACTTTTTACCTGTCGGGTGTAGTTCATTCGACATACTCTTTATAAAAAGAGCTATGATGGAGATGAAACATCAAATTCTAATGGATAAGTGTTTATTCTGGCTCTCTCTAGGGTATGTGTATTATTTTCTTTTTTTCAGTCAACAAACTGGGGTGGTGTGAAGAATATCGCCTCTCCCAGCCGCCTGGCACGCCTGCGATCAAACTTCTTTCTTAACCTCCCACTCACACACCGTGAGTAGACCGGGTCATAGGATAAAATGAAATGAGCGATATAAATTTTATATATTTAATAACCCAAGTGGGTCGGTATGAATTAGTAGCATATACAGAAATATACAATATTAATATGATCAAGCATAAACATACAAGCAAAAGGGAAATGATACAATACAAAACAAAGTAAAAGGGAAATAAAAGTTTAGAAAAGATACCTGAGCACACAGCTTTGTCCTAGCTGTCTCTCTTCCATGCTCAACACAATAGACTCGTAGTCCGTTTCTCTAGGCCACAGCAGAGTTTTGGGCCTAGGGCGCAAGCTTAAGCAAGTTGCATAAAACAATCCTTCTACATGCTGTCCAGAACTAGGCCCTCAAAGCATTCCTCAGTAGGGCAGGCCCTTTCATCTTCTCCCAGATCAGAGCTCCTTACTGCCTCTATGCTGAATGACCCCAGAATCCAGGTCTGCCCACTGCATATGGCTAGTGCTCCACCCACCCCTTGCACCCAGGCAGCCCCCCTTCTCCCACCTTTGCAGAACCCTTGGAGAGAAGGGTGAAGTTAAGGCTTTCTATCCCCCATCCCATCTGGCCAGGGATAATAAAAGTGCCTGGCTATAGCAAGCCATCTCCAATGAACACACATAAAACCAGTGAAGCGTATCGTCCAGCAATGTGGACTCAACTAAAGCACCGCATTCCAAGTGGGGGAAGGACTGACCTAAGCAAGTAAAACACACTTCCAAGAAAGATATAAAACTGAGGGTCGGTTCATCACAACTCCCCCTTTTAGAGCGTGTCGGGAGGAAGGACGATCCTAAGATCGCCTTCCGCGGACACCTTGGCGGCCTCACCCCGCCGGGACCTGCGCTGGTCCCTGACCATATTCCTGGCGTACTGATACCCTCTTCCTCTCCTGTCTGAATGGAGACTCTTCTAAGGTTCAGGCTCGGAATTAAGTAGACCTGGCTACCTCCTGCTTGCTCTGGGTCCCTCCGACCCACACTCACAACCCCAGGCCCTTGTGGTACCGGTGCTGAGACCCCATCCCGGCAGTCTCCGCCCACCTGGCTACCCCCGGCCTGCACTGGGACCTCGTTGTGAGTGCTGGCATCCCGCAGATCCACACTCGCAACCCCAGGCCCTTGTGGTACCGGTGCTGAGACCCCATCCCGGCAGTCTCCGCCCACCTGGCTACCCTCGGCCTGCACTGGGACCTCGTGCTGAGTGCTGGCATCCTGCAGATCCACACTCGCAACCCCAGGCCCTTGTGATACCAGTTTAGAGACCCCTTCCTGGCAGTCTCTAAGGGTCTCTCCCACACTAGCCGCTAGTTGGGAGAGTTCTAGGGGATTCTGCACCTCCCCCTTTGCTTCCAAACCTAGGGGCACCTCTGGTTCTGGCACAGGTATGTTTGGACCCTGTCCTCCCTCCCAGACGCCTTGCCCCTTTGGGCCTACACCCTGTTCCTCCTGTACTTGGGTGGGTGATGGTGATACCTTGGGCAAATGACTGAGATTATGCTTCCCCAAACCATCCCTCCACAATACATTGACAGGTAATATATTTGACACACCCCCTTCTTGGGTCCCACCTCCAGCACCCCATGCCATCTGCACTTGGGCCATGGGCACGACTGGCACACCTTGGATGGCTGTTTCTCCTTCCCAGGACTCTTTCACAAGAGTTAGGGGCCCACGTACACGTCTCCCATACAAGAGCTCAAAGGGGAAGAACCCCGTTGAGGCTTGCGGCACCTCCCGGTAAGCGAACAGCAGGTGCGGGAGATAAGGCTCCCAGTCGCGCCCGTGGGACTCGACTAACATCCTGAGCATCTGCTTCAGGATGCCATTGAACCGTTCACACAGGCCATTGGTCTGTGGGTGATACGGGCTGGACACCAGATGTTGCACCTCTGTTACCTTACACAGGCCTTGCATCAAGGCAGACATGAACTGGGTACCTTGGTCTGTGAGCATCTCTCTGGAAAATCCAACACGGGAGAAGATGCCTACCAGAGCCTTGGCCACTACATCAGCCCGGGTGGAAGACAGCGCGACAGCTTCCGGGTACCTAGTAGCGTAGTCTACTACCGTTAATATGAAACGTTTCCCGGTGCGACTGGGAATGGACAGGGGTCCAATGAGATCCACAGCCACCCGCTGGAAAGGTTCGGTTATGATGGGCATAGGTATCATTGGTGCTTTGGAGCCTTGCCCAGCCTTGCCCATACTCTGACAAGTGTCACATGAACGGCAGTATTTAGCTACATCTGTCCCCATCTTAGGCCAGTAGAATAAGTGGCTGAGGCGAGCCTTGGTCTTAGCGATCCCCAGGTGGCCTGCCAGTGGAATATCATGAGCAATCCGCAACAACTCCACCCGATAGGGTTGGGGTACCACTAAATGTTTCTCCCTGAGCCGACTTTCTTTTCCCTTTGTGGGGATCGTTTCCCGGTACAACCTCCCTTGCTCCCAGTACACGCGGTCCTTGTCCGACTCCAAGGGAGGTTGATCAGCACGCTCCTTCAATGCATCCAGACTGCGATCAGCTTGGACAGCGTCCCTGAACTCCTGACTGGAACCAGACAGAAGAGATGTGCATGTCACATACCCGCCGGGCTCCTCCGGCTCCAGTGTGGGGAGGTTAGTCATGGCGGTCTCAGTGCCATCTCCGGGTGACAGAGGGAACGGCTCAGGGGTCGGAGCGCCTTCCACCCCTCTAGCACTCTGGCTGCGGGTCACCACCGCAACACCAACAGTCCGTCCCTCATCCGGATCGGCCCCGAGATCCCCGTGACCCACCGGACCACCTGGCACATTGTCCTCAGTTGGGGTTGCCCCCAGCATCTCAGAAGAGCTACCCTGTAAACCTGCAAGGCAAGAATTAGCAATTACATTGACATTGCATTCATTCATTGATTCACAGTGAACTGCATGGGGGAATGGCTGAGCCAGGGTCACACTGAGGGGGCTATCATCACCCGCAGATGTGGGCGGGGCTACAGCCAGGTCAGCATTCCACAATGTCTCATTCACATGCTCACTGATTACTTTAGCTGGACACACAGCAGGGGGAAACAGGCAGCTGACCCCTCCCTCTGCCTGTGTGACAGGCTTCAACACCTCATTAAAATCATCCTTCAGTACAGACATTTTGTCACAGCGAGGTGGGGCTGCTCCCACCCCATACTGGGACACCAAGGGCCCCAAATCTCTTCCCAATAGTACATTGGCAGGCAGATCAGACACTAGCCCCACATCACGCATCCCTTTTCCCGCACCCCAGTCCAAATGGACGCAAGCCATGGGCACAGTTACGCGTTCTTGTCCAATACCCTTCAGGGTCAGAGTTTTTCCAGGGATAATACTGTCCACAGGGACCAAGTCAGGTTGCACCAGAGTAATCTGCGCCCCAGTGTCCCGAAATCCCATGACCACTTTACCCCCCACAATGACCTGTTGACTGTTGGCATTGGATTGCAACCCCTCCCTCCCCACCAAGTATACAGATGAGCCAGCTGCCGTGGCTGGGGAAACAGGGGGGTTCTTAGAGCGGTTGGGGCACTCCGCCTTGAAATGTCCTGGCTGGTTACAAGCATGACACCGCCGGGTCTCTCCTTGGGACTTGGAGGGGGTCCCCGGGGCGCCCAGAGTTCTTGAGACAGGGGAAGGAGAGGGGGCACCCGGGACAGAGTTTGTCTTACCCCACTTGGAGACCGCAGGCTGTGGTGAACTCCAACTTTGCCCCTCCTTCCAGCTTGAGGGTCTCTGCAGTGTGGCTCCTCTCTTGATCCCTTGCTCCCTGGTGGACACCTAGTCGTCAGCAATCTCTGCAGCATTGTCTGCTGTTGTGGGTTTCCGATCACACACGAACTGGCGGACCTCCAGAGGGCACACCTGGAGAAATTGTTCCTTTATCATAAGATCCCCAATTCCCTCAAACGTGGTGACAGTAAGTCCTTTGATCCACTGCCAGAACGTAACCTGTAAGTGGTGCAGAACATCCGCATAGCTCTCTGTGGGACCCCGCTGGATATTCCGGAACTTTTTGCGGTACACCTCCGGCGTGAGCCGGTATCTCCGGATCAGCGCCGCTTTGATGGTCTCATAGTCCGCGTCCACTGGTAAGCTCGTGGAAACATCCAAGCCTTTTCCCTTCAGCCGGGGAGACAGGTAACGGGCCCATTCTGCCTGGGGAATATGATGCTGCTTACACACCCTCTCAAATCCCCGCAAGAACGAGTCCAAGTCCCCGTTATCTTCCAAGATTGGAAAGTCCTCGGATCGGATCTTTAGTGCTCGGGCTCCTGGAGTTGGTGCAGGGGAAGGTTGCGCCTGCTGGCAAAGTTCCAGCTTTTTTAGCTCAAGCTGATGCTCCAACTCCGCCCGACGCTCTGCAGCAGCGGCCTCTCTTTCAGCCCGGCGCTCTGCAGCTTCTCGGTACTGGAGAATCACCTGCAGACGGGTGCTATAGTCACTGGCGTCTATCTGCTGTAAGGCCATTTGCAAGTATAAGTCCGTTACCCCCACAGAACTGGGGTTACTGGTCCCTCCAGGCACAGTTACCTCTGGGGTCCGGGCACCTGCGGAACCGTCTGGCATGGTGATGTTTTCTGGTGCCAGCCTCTCAGGACTTTGCTCCGCCTCCTGCATGGCTATGGTAGCTTCCATATCTGCCATCTCCTGGAGTTCAGCAGCAACCAAGTCCTGCAGACGTTTGGTTATGCTTCTGGTCCCACCAGCCATCCACTGGAAGCCGTTTCCAAATAAAAGATAGGACAGAAAAAAGAAGAAGGGAGGGAACAGTACTGTACCAAACTTTCACCGTATTTTAAGCTTGATCTCATACCGCGCTCGTTCCATAGGATTGCCGCAATCCCCAGTGTCTGCGTGATACCACACCCACACACTGTTACCCTAATATCCCACCGCTGCCACCACTGTGAAGAATATCGCCTCGCCCAGCCGCCTGGCACGCCTGCGATCAAACTTCTTTCTTAACCTCCCACTCACACACCGTGAGTAGACCGGGTCATAGGATAAAATGAAATGAGCGATATAAATTTTATATATTTAATAACCCAAGTGGGTCGGTATGAATTAGTAGCATATACAGAAATATACAATATTAATATGATCAAGCATAAACATACAAGCAAAAGGGAAATGATACAATACAAAACAAAGTAAAAGGGAAATAAAAGTTTAGAAAAGATACCTGAGCACACAGCTTTGTCCTAGCTGTCTCTCTTCCATGCTCAACACAATAGACTCGTAGTCCGTTTCTCTAGGCCACAGCAGAGTTTTGGGCCTAGGGCGCAAGCTTAAGCAAGTTGCATAAAACAATCCTTCTACATGCTGTCCAGAACTAGGCCCTCAAAGCATACCTCAGTAGGGCAGGCCCTCTCATCTTCTCCCAGATCAGAGCTCCTTACTGCCTCTATGCTGAATGACCCCAGAATCCAGGTCTGCCCACTGCATATGGCTAGTGCTCCACCCACCCCTTGCACCCAGGCAGCCCCCCTTCTCCCACCTTTGCAGAACCCTTGGAGAGAAGGGTGAAGTTAAGGCTTTCTATCCCCCATCCCATCTGGCCAGGGATAATAAAAGTGCCTGGCTATAGCAAGCCATCTCCAATGAACACACATAAAACCAGTGAAGCGTATCGTCCAGCAATGTGGACTCAACTAAAGCACCGCATTCCAAGTGGGGGAAGGACTGACCTAAGCAAGTAAAACACACTTCCAAGAAAGATATAAAACTGAGGGTCGGTTCATCACAGGTGGATAAATCAAAATCTAAAAAATTTTATCTGTCCTTTGACTATTCTCTCCCTATTTGATCCACAACTCTATGTATTTGGCTTTGAAAACTAAATCAGAGAATTTGATCTTTCAGACACGCTGTCACTTACATTGCTTCATGGAAAAATCCAAACATTTCATAGACGTTGCCGAAAGTGCTATTAGTGTAGGGGTATCATGCAAGAGTCCCATTTTTGCGACCTGGGTTCGAGTCCCGGCTAGTGCACTCTCCAGTAGTTTTAAACCAATTAATTCTTTGCTTCCAAACAGTAAAAAAACTTAAAATAATGGAGAATGATTCTAAAAGATATAGGTTACCTAAGGGTTTATCGAGTGGTTCAGTCATTAATGTCAATAGGATTATTTATGATTTTTGGCCTCTGCAGGGTTTTGTATATGTTCCGCTTTCTGATTTGCTTGTTAATTATTAAAATGGAAGAAAAAGTATTTATGCTTTATTTGAAAAGTATAGTTTGAAAACAATTTTTTTAACAAGGGACATAGTGTAGAACAATGAATAATGTCAATAGCAGAAGTTATTACTCTTGGTCTCAATATGGAAATGAGGTTTTTGGAACACAGATGACATTGCCACTTACCTCTTGGGACCAAAGAGAATGCCTTCATTACTCCATAGAGTAAGGAGCAGAAGTTTATGTTCCCTAACGTCCCACTAGCAGCGGAATATTGGAGCATTTCTGCCCCTGTGTGCTGATAGGAAGAATGGAATTTTTAATGAACAACAAATAGTTAACTGTAACTTCTCCCCCTCCTTAATATAAGGAAGGAAGTACCAACCCCTCAGCGTGTTTTTTTCTGTCCTGTGTTGGTGGGACAGTTGGAGGGAAGGTTATTCCTTTCCTATGGTGAGGTTATTCAGATTTCTGAATGAATTTCCCCTTCTCTCTCCTGTTTGAGTTTGTTTTGTCTATCCTCCTGTGAGGACGCTTTTCTGCCTTTTGGTTCCTGCTGGAACAAAATTCAAATGTTAAAACTCCTTGTCAGTCTTTCCTGTCTCTGCTGCTTAGTCTGCTTAGCTGCACTGAAAGGCCTTTTTTTCAGCTGTTGCTTATAATAGGTGAGTATCCACGCTGAACCCTTTGTGGCTATGTAAGCCTTGCATTCCTTGTTTTATTGCGATGCAGGGCGTTTCCTGCTACTTCTCTCCCGCTCCCGTGTGGTGTGCTGGAGTCCAGAGTACGATGGCTTGCGTGCGTGATGACATCTTTGAACCTCCTTCAGGTGCGCTACTAGGTATTGTTTTTTTATCTTAACTTCTGCCATTTATTTTATAAAATCTTTGTGGGGTAGCTTGTTTTTTCTTCCAAAAAAAAAACTGAAGAGAAATAAAGGACTTTTATTTTCTGTGTCTCAGGTATTGGGTGAGTCTTTGCTCTCCATTTCTTCTATATAAGTCTATTGCTTCCTTTCCTCTGCCTCTTTGTTGTTTGGCAGAGAGTGTGCATGCTGGGCATTCTAGTTCAACAGACTTGTACTGTTGCGGTTTTTTCTGGCTTTCTTGCTATTTACTCTTACACTTGCGGTAAGATGTCATCCTCTGCGTCTGGTGGTGTTGAGTCCTCCAGGTAAGTCTGTGTCTAGGCACAAACATCTAAACTGTCGCTCCTGTGAAATTCCCTTGCCTGCTGGTTGCAATTTCAATACATGCTACCAGTGCTTGGGCAGCCCAGTGGCTCAGTGGTTGACACTGCAGCCTCATAGCGCTGGAGTCCTGAGTTTGAATCCTGCCAGGGGTGACATCTGTGGGTTGTTTGTGGTTCTCCATATGTTTGCGTGGTTGTACTCCAGTTTTCTTCCCACACTCAAAGGCTTGCTGGTGGAGGCTATGGATTGTGAACCCTATATGGGAGAATGACTGTCAGTGGCTGTGGAATATGATGGCGCTTCTGTCATACAATCTGATGAAATATTCAGAATCATCTGAGGATTCAGAAACTAATATAGAAAAACCACTTTTTCCTCTAGAGAAAATTCAGAAATTACCGAAGTCCATCTGGTCAAGGGACCATGATGTTGGACTTGGGGAAGCCTCTAGTTCCACCTCTAGGGGGCCTAGGGCCTTCAATGTGGACGACATGCTTAAAAAAGCTATGTCCACCGAGTGAAAACACCCAGAGAAGACCTGCCTGTTATCCAAGAGGTTCAAGACACTCTTCTCAATAGCTGAGGGCCAGTTGGGACTTGGGTCCACCACCTAAGCTTGTCATGGCAGTCGCCAATTTTTCCAGTCAAACACTTGTACCCTCTGAGGACAGGTCTAGCCTTCAGGACCCCATGGACCACCGGGCAGAGTGCTCCCTAAGGAAAGCATATATGGCTTTCTCTGCACAGTGTTTGATTTGTATCGCTACTAGTGAGGTAGCTAAGAAGCTGTGCTCCAGTTTCTCTTCATTAAAAAGAGATATTGATTTGGGGGTCTCCAGGGACAAATTGTTGTCCTCTTTGAAGGGTATAGCCCTTGAGGCGGTTTACCTCAATGAAACCTCTTCTCCAGGTGAAGTTAGCTGCCAAGTCTAGCGCCTTGACTTCTGCTGCCTGTCACCCCTATGGTTAAAACCTTGGAGGGCGGATTATGCCTCAAAATTTTATATTTGCAGGCAGTACATGATACAAGGACTAGTGGGAAAGAAAGGAAAGTCCTTCCACAGTTCTTCTGTGGATTGGGCAGACAGCAACGTAGAAGACAATCTCCTCAAAAACCACCACCTGCAAGAGGTCACGTGTGGAGGTTCTAGGTTCCTGAGAGAGAACTCCAACCGTCTTTTTTTCCGTGATGATAGGAAAATCAGAAAGCCAAATTTCTGACTATTACCTTCTCTCTCCCTCAAAGACATAAGTTCCTGTGGGGATAACAGATTATGGGTCTTGGAGATAATCAGGTCCGGTTTCGGCATAGTTTTTTCTGTGCCTCCCCAGGACAGTATTATACAGACCTCTTGCCTCCCTGTTGTCCATCACAACGTCAAGGGTCTGGAATTTATTCTTCAGTGTTTCTGGTTCCAAGACCTTCACAAAACTGGTTGATGATAATATCTACAATATCTCAGCAGAGCTATCTCGGGGAAAAAATATCCATATGGAAACGTCTGTGATATCCATTCTCCAGTAAGGAGATTTCATGGCCACTCTGAACCTAAAGGACGTGCACCTCCATGTCCCTATTCTTCCTGCTCACAGGAAATACCTAGGAATTGCAGTGGTTGTAGAGGGTCGGATGAGACCCCTCCAATTCTCTGCTCTTCCAGTCGAGATAACATCAGCACCCTACGTATTCACCAAGGTGGTATCCACGGTAGCTGAGTCACTGAGAATCCAGAGGTTCTCGTGTGTTCCTTATCTGGAAGACTGGCTGTTAAAAGTCTCTCAAGAGAGAGCCTACTACAGCATCTATTCATCACAATGAATTTCCTCCAACAATTGGTGTGGATTATAAATTGGGGAAAGTCCCAAATATTACCAGCAACCCAGAAAACATTTCAAGGGTTCATACTGATTCAAGCCTAATGAAAATCTCTCTTCCTCCCTCCAGAAGGGAAAGAATCATCAAGGCCGCAAAATTCCTGCTGGTTCCTCGGCCAATCACCATCAGGACAGGCATAAAGTTTTGGGATTAATGTCATCAGCTGCAGAAGCAGTCCCTTGGGAAGTCCTGTCGGCCTGGAATCGCAAAACCAGCAGTCTAGACAGTTTTTTCCTGTCTCAGGAAGCCCGCTCGTCCCTCAAGTGATGGATTCGGCTAAAAAAACAGAAAGTCCACGGTCCAGCCTCAAGAAGATGATGTCGTCCAATTGGAGAGAACTCCGAGCAGTACGACTGGCACTGCTTCACTTTCAGTTGAAGGACAAGGCAGTCCGTGTAAGATCGAACAATATGACGACCGTCCTTTATTTAAACAAACTGGGAGGAACTCGGTCACAACTTCTTTTAAGCGAAGTGGGGGAAGATCTTGAGTTGGGCAGACAAGAACTTAACCCATCTTTCTGCCGTACATATCCGAGGGTCACTCAATGTAGTGGCGGATCAATTGAGTCGTGGCATCACTGTTCCAGGGGAATGGTCTCTCCATCCAGAAATCTTTCAAGCAATCACCCTGAAATGGGGTCATCCAGAGATAGACCTGATGGCAACCAAACTTAATGCCAAAGTAGAGAAGTTCTGCTTTCTACAAGGAGGACAATCCCTTGGCTGTGGATGCCCTGTCCATCCCTTGGAGGTTCAGGCTGGCATACAGATTCCTTCCAATCTCCATGATACCAAGGGGTATTGATGAGAGTCAGACAGGACCAAGTCTCTGTAATCGCCATCATTCCAGTCTGGCCAAAGAGAGCTTGGTTTTTCCTATCTCATTCAAATGAGACACGGGATATATTAGAGCAGGGGTCCCCAAACTACGGCCCGCGGGCCACATCCGGCCCCCGGAGGCCATTTGCCCGGCCCGCGTCGCAATTTCCTTGTGTTATTTCAATTGTGAGCGCACAGGCGGCGCTTACAATTGAAATAACCCGCCGAGCGCTACACGGGAAGTCTCGTTCCTGTGTAGACGCTCGGCGCTCGTCATCCGCACCCGGCCCGCGTCGCAATTTCCTTTTGTTATTTCAATTGTGAGGGCACAGGCACTTACAATTGAAATAACCCACCGAGCGCTACACGGGAAGTCTCGTTCTTGTGTAGACGCTCGGTACTCGTCGTCCGGACCTAGAATGATCACGTCATGACGCACGACGTGCTCATCTAGGCCTTACAGCCGAAGACAGAGGAGCCGGGACCACAGCACGGGAGCGGCTGCAGTGCTAGGTAAAGTATATTTTCACTTTTTTTTTTTTTTTACTGGGCATGGAGGGGGATCAGAGAGCTGGATCTATATGGGGGATTGATGGGACCTATATGGGGGATTGATGGGACCTATATGGGGGAGAGCTGGACATATATGGGGGAGAGACCTGGACCTATATGGGGGAGAGAGCTGGCCCTATATGAGGGAGACTGCATGGGACCTATATGGGGGGGCATGGGACCTATATGGGGGGGCATGGAACCTATATGGGGGGGGCATGGGACCTATATGGGGGGCATGGGACCTATATGGGGGGGCATGAGACCTATATGGGGGGGCATTGGACCTATATGGGGGAAATAGCTGGCCCTATATGAGGGAAACTGCATGGAACCTATATGGGGGAGACTGCATGGGACCTATATGGGGGAGAGCATGGGACCTATATGGGGGAGAGCATGGGACCTATATGGGGGGGCATGGGACCTATATGGGGGAAAGAGCTGGCACTATATGAGGGAGACTGCATGGGACCTATATGGGGGAGACTGCATGGGACCTATATGAGGGAAAGAGCTGGACCTATATGGGGGAGAGAGCTGGACTTATATGGGGGCAGAGTGCTGGACCTATTTGCAGGAAGAGAGAAGCACATTTCAGAGGTGCACTGTGCTGTATTTGGGGAGTACAGTGTATGTAAGTGTTATAATCTGAGGTACAGTGTGTGTACAGTATTATTGTTGGCATATATTGTTTTTGTAGGGCTGTATATATATCTATTGGTATTTTACTAATGGTAATTTGGAATCCCTAGGAAACAATGACGTCAAAAAAGAGAAAAATTGACTCGGAGTGTAGGATATTCAAAGAACAGTGGACTTATGATTACTTTTTCATGCAGTACAAGGAAAAAGCTGTGTGTTTGATATGTCAGAATATAGTGGCTGTGTTCAAAGAATACAATTTGCGTCGACATTATCAAACTCAACATAAAGATAAATATGATTGTTTGGTTGGAGATGTAAGAAAAGATAAAATATTAAAACTGAAACATTCATTGACAACTCAGCAAAATACTTTTGTGAAGCAGAAGCAGCTAAATATTTCATCACTGCGAGCAAGTTTTCAAGTTGCCAAGCTAATAGTGTGCACTGGCAGACCATTCGTGGAGGGAGAATTTGTTAAAGAGTGCCTTCTTTCTGTTGCCAAAGAGATGTGTCCAGAAAAGTCAGACTTATTTAGTACAATTAGTCTTTCAGGATCTACAATTACACGAAGGATTGAAGAAATGGGAGACAATTTGCATCAGCATTTGCAAAACTCCGCAAGAAAACTTTTTTATTTTTCCTTGGCACTTGACGAGAGCAATGATGTTCGTGATTCTGCACAACTTCTAATTTTTATTCGTGGGATGAATGACAATTTCGAAGTCATGGAAGACCTTGGTGCACTGCAAAGCATCAAAGGAACAACTACAGGAGAGGATATCTATGAAAAGCTTTCCCAAACTGTGAAGGATTTGGAGCTGGACTGGGCTAAACTAGCCAGTGTGACAACTGATGGTGCGCCTAGCATGGTGGGGTCTAAGAAAGGAGTAATTGCTCGCATTAACCAAGAGATGGACAAACGTAATCATTCTCATCCAATAGCCATACATTGCCTCATCCACCAACAAGCGCTATGTAGTAAATCACTGAAGTGGGACTCTGTTATGAAAATTGTGGTATCTTGTGTTAACTTCATTAGAACTAATGCACTAAACCACAGACAATTTCAGGAATTTCTGTCTGAGCTAGATGTTGCCTATGAAGATGTTCTGTACCACACAGAAGTCCGTTGGCTGAGTCGAGGGAGAGTTTTGAGACATTTTTATGACTTACTTCAACAGATTACAGATTTTATACTTTCAAAAAACAAAGACGTACCAGAGCTCAATGATGCAGAATGGAAATGGCACCTCGCCTTTCTGACAGATGTAACAGAGCTACTCAACAGTTTCAATGTGCAACTTCAAGGAAAAGGTAAGCTCATCTGTGCTATACAATCACATGTGAAAGCATTTGAAGTAAAATTAGGCCTCCTTATCAAACAAGTGAAGGAGGAAAATTTCTGCCATCTCCCCTTAACTCAAAATCTGTTAGCGGAAAACCCCTTGATTGCATTCCCAAAAGAAACATGTGTGAATTCACTGGAAAAGTTGCAAAAGGAGTTTCAATTCAGATTTAAAGAGCTTCATCTCCATGAACAGGACATACAGCTTTTCCGTAACCCATTTTCTATTGACATTGAAAATGTGGATGCAACTTACCAAATGGAACTGGCTGAATTGCAGAATTGTGACTCTCTGAAAGATGCATTAAAGGCAAGCAGCTTGCTTAACTTCTATGCATCTCTCTCCTCTGAGACCTATCCTAATCCCAGAAATCATGCACTCAAAATGGCAACAATCTTTGGCAGCACTTATGTTTGTGAACAGACTTTTTCCAGAATGAAACATCTGAAATCTCCAACCAGATCTAGACTAACCGATGTGCACTTGCATCATTTGTTACGGCTAGCAGTGATAAATATGGAACCGGACATTGACCATCTCATTAGCCAAAAGCAGGCCCATACTTTACATTGAAATAATGGTGAGTTTGTTGACTTAAATTTACTATTTTTTATTTTGAATGTTGTATTTGTTCCCTGTATTAGAGGCTTCCCTCGATTCAGAACCTGGTGTGTCAAGGGCCCAGGCTCTGCCAGGATCTGAAATCTGACAGCCTGAGGATTGACCTGTCCCTATTAAAGGACTCTCAGGAGCCATCTTAAGCACTCTCTCTCTCGCTAGAGCAGAGTCTACAAATAAAAATTACACCTGGATCCGAATCATCTTCATCTCCTGGGCATCAGGTAGAGGAATTGAGAGCTTGGATCCTTCCATTCCAGAGATCCTGGATTTCCTTCAAGACGGCTTAGACAAAAGCCTTCTCCACTTTGAAGGTTCAAGTCACTGCCCTGTCAACCTGCTTAGATAAGCAGCTTTCTGCAGACCCATTGGTTAAAAGATTTTTAAGGGTGCATACAGACTTAGACCGCCTGTTATCCACCCAATCCCTCAATGGGATTTATCTACTGTATTAAAGGGCTTATGTGATCGCCCTTTTGAGCCTCTAGAAGAGGTTAAGATAAAATTTCTCACACTAAAAACTGTGTTCCTTTTGGCCATAACCTCAGCTAAAAGAGTTGGGGAATTCCAGACTTTATCTTCAGTAGAACCGTACATATCCTTTTTTCCAGATAGAGTACAGCTAAGGTTTATGCCAGGGTTTCTACCTAAAGTACCCTCAGTTTCTAACCTCAACCAGGTTATTTCACTGCCAGTATTCTATCCCAGCCCGTCATCGCCGGAGAAAGTTAAACTTCACTTCCTGGATGTGGCTAGATGCCTTAAAGTTTATACTCAAAGGTCCCAACCTTTTAGATGGTCAGAGAACCTTTTTTTATTATTTGCTGGAAAGAATAGGCTGCTCTAAGCCTCTAAACCTTCCTTGGCATGCTGGATTAAAGAAGCCATAAGTTTGGCTTTCGTTTTTCAGGGGATAGACCCGCCTGAATTTGTTCAAGCTCACTCTACAAGATCTGTTGCTACCGCTTGGGCAGAAAGAAGCTCTGTGCCTTGGGAACAGATTTGTTCGGCAGCCACTTGGAGCTCCCTCATTACAGATCATTACAGATTTAACACCCGGGGTACGGTATTCTTCAAGAGGGCCCTCCCTAGGGTTCTGCTTGCTAGATCCCCAATATTGTGCTGCTGGTGGGACGTTAGGGAGTGTGTACTGTCATTTTTTTTATGCTGTATTGGCATATTATTGCTTTGTTTATTCTGCCTTTATAACCACTGTTTACCAGGATTCTACCCACTTTAGACTATAGTTTGTGGATTAATGCTGCCTCCTCTTTTTATAAGAGGGTTTAGCTGTTGAATTGGTTCCCATTGGTATTTCAAGCGTCCTGGAGTTCTCCACATGCCCCACCCTGGCACGTGCACCCCAATGTTCATTTTTGCCTACTTTGTTTGCTATTTGTGTTGTTTTTGCATGTTTACATTTTTGCTACTAGCACAGATAACCTCAAACTCCTGTAGTAGATGGTGGACCCCACCACCCTGTCCAATATCATGGCTTTTTGTAACACAAAGCATTGCCCCCATGTGTAACATCGTCTCAATATAATGTTAGGGGCTTAAACTCCACGCAAAAATGACGTAAGGCCTTCCTACAGTACGACAAATTGCAACCAGACATAATTTGTGTCCAGGAATCACATTTCCCCACTACCTTCACCTTTAAATTCTTTCACTCTCACTACACTCTTCAAGGTCATACACTTGATAAGACTAAAAAAAAATTTTTCTTTTAACATTCTGCTAGAACGCTCATCACAGACAGCGAACAAGGTTTACTCTAAGTCCAAATGTGAGGTCCGTCAGGTATTCCAGTCTCTTCCTATAGCAGACTGTTAGCGTGAATTTAATAGAACTAAACAGTGTTACAACTATTTCTCCCCTTTTCACCAGCACTACACCAGGATTGACTAGGTACTCACGTAAACATTGCTATTTCCATTTCTAGTTTATGCTCGCCATGTTCCCTGTGCTTGGTCAGATCATGAACTCGTACTGGTTGATTTTAATGTGGAGGTACCTGCTAAAATCCCTTATTCCTGGGGCCTAAACAAGTCCAGATTCCCAGCGAATCTCAGAGACACTAGCTGATTTTTTTCCAACACAGCAAAGGCTCAGATACTGCTCTGGCCATCGATTGGGCCGCCCATAAGCCTCCATGCTTATACCCCTATCTGGGGAATAATTATCAAAGAAGCTGCCACACTGAAACAGGAACAGACCTTGAATTTAAACTCCTCAAGCAAGAATCAGCTAACCAGCAACACCCTTCCCGCTATCTAACTAAAAGCATCAGAGATGTCAATACCTAGCTCATGGGGCTCCGGTTCATGGGTATCACAGACCCCTTCCAACATACCCTCCACATGCTCTATTGCGACCCCTTCAAATACTTAAAGCTCATGTCTGATGCTCCATCCCCTATAAATGTTTGTCGTGGTACTCACCAGGGATGCCTCACCTCTATCATCTGCGTTGCTCACCCTTGCAATCAAAACTTTAGCTATAGCTATACACTCCAACCCCGATATCGCTGGAGTACAAATTGGAGGGAATGACTATAAAGTTAGCTCACCACTCTCCCAAACCTATTTAACATTCTTTCACAGTCACGGTCACACTTCATAGAATCCTCTATCATTTTAGCACCCTGACCATCTTGGTAACATACTGACAGGATTACAGAGAGAAATCATTAGATTCTTCTGGGCCTTCAAGAAATTACGGGTACAGAGACACATTGTGTATCGTCATAAATTAATAGGGGGCCTCTCTGTTCCAAACCTCTATAAATATTATATCCCAACTACAACACTATAAACTGGAAGAGTGGAATTGAGCCTGATGGCATCTGCTTCCTTCCAGGCCATGCTCTGGTTCTCACAGTCATACATCTTCATGCTTCCCTGTGCTGCCAAGATCACTAGTTATATGCTGCGCTTATGGAAAAGGACAAGATTCCAGTATAAATTGCAGAACCACCCCTCCGGCTATTTTTTAATCCAAAGTTTCCGCAAGGTTTATCTCTGGAGGATTTTACTTCATGGAGATGCACCAGGTTTAGGATTCTTAACGATTTTCTCCTTGATAAACATGTCACTCACCTCTTCCAGGTGAGACCTTCCGATCCCATCAGATATTTCACTTTTTACAAGCACTTACCCCCACCTCGACTATTACACCACTAATTTTGAAAGATTTTGTTTAGTTAGGGCCACTGATAGAGGTTCACTGTCTTTTATTTACAATGACCTGAACTCTCCGCCATCTAAGCTTAAATGATTTGGAGACGACAATGACCGTATCCCAATGGCAAGACTGTTCTACATTTATTGGCAAAGGGAGCTTGCAGATCACCTTAATGGAACCCTCTCTGGATATACTATACAGGACTTATCTGGTTCCATCTAGACAACACCTCATCTACCCGGAGGTCTCTGCCCTATCGTTCCATGGCTGCCAGGCTACAGGTAGCACCCTACATATTTGGTGAATATGCCTCTTTGTATATCGCTTTTGGTTCACAGGATGACCCAGAGACTTTTAGGCCCATCAGTACCCTTTACAGCGTCAGGTTTTTCTACTTGGTCTTAAACTCGCAGGCCTCCATTATGCATCCTACAAATTGCTTCAATATATTCTGATGTCTGCTAAAATCCATATTGCCTCCAAGTGGAGGACACCGAACCTTGTTATTTCTTAAGTTTCTTAGTCATGTTGACACTGCCATATTATTTGAAAAGATTAACATAGGCACAGGCAGCGTGTAATAGAAGTGAATGGATTTTACTATTCACTGCAATTCAATAGTATTGCAGTGAATAGTATGAGCGATCAGACCTCCTAGGGTTCAAGTATAAAAAAACACAAACGTTTAAATCACCCACTTTCCCTAGATCACATATAAAAATAAATAAAGAAAACTAAACATAAATACTTTAGGTACCCCCGAGCTCAAAAATTCCCAAATTATTAAAATATTAATCCCATATGGTGAATATGATAGCCAAATACGATTTTTTTCAATACTTTGCCTCCTAAAAAAATTTAATAAAAAGAGATCAAACCATCAGACCTTGCCCCAAATGGTATCAATAAAAACATCATCTTGTCTTGCATAAAAAGACACCATACCCAGCTCCATACTTGTAACCATAAAAAAGTTACAGGTGTCAGAACATGACAACACAATTTTTTTTTTCTATTTTGCAAAGTTTTTGTTTTCAAAAGGAATCCGAACATTACAAATCTCTTACATATATAAAATGAGTTTCTGTCTGTCTGTTCTTTATGCGCGACCAAACAACTAGACCGATCCTCACCAAATTTGTCACACATGTACATCAGGTGTCCGAGAATATTTTAGACTGGGTCTCAGCTCTAAAGGATGTACCATTCCCCTTCCCTATTTATATCATACAGTGTCTGTTTTATAGCAAACATGTGATATTATTACAGGCTGTCACTATACAGACGGTCACGATAAAACAGAACCTGTGCGATGTAAATAGTGAACATTAATTGTTCAAAAGTACCAAATGCAAACTTTTACCTTTCAGTACAAAGTTGTTTCTATTATTGAAAGCTCTGTAAAGCCCCATTTACATGACTGTATTTTGCGGGTCCATAGCTATCCGCAATTATGGATCCACACAGTATTAAGGTTAAATTGCCATGTTGGCACTTTGCGATAATTTAGTGGGTTTTGGTTTGCAGTTTGGGCACTTGGTCTCTAAAAGGTTCGCCATCACTGCCATAGGGACTCCTCTCATGGAACAACACCTAGACACAACCACAGTTTTGTCTTACATGATGCATCTGCAAGGGAAACAACCCAGCAGACCCAAGCCCGTCTCCAATCTGAAAAGGTGTGTCACAAACAACAGTGAGCTGCTGAAACAACCCAGCAGACCCAAGCCTGTCTCCAATCTGACAAGGCATTGTCAGTCACATGCACACAGCTGCACTCCATGTTTCCATAACAACCCAGCCATTTTTCTTCACTGCTGTGGGTCAGCTTTAAAGGGGCAGGGCGCTGTGGATGACACTGGTACACAAGGTCACATACACACAGCTTTACTCCAGGTTTTCCATAACAACTGTTATAGAAATTAAATGTCTGTCACTTTAACTTCTCATTAGCTTGCTATTCTTAACAATTATAGAAATGCATCTAGTAGAAGAAGCTTACAGCTTCTAATGATAAGGATATACACTGAGAGCAAGGCCAGACACCCAGTCTAGGGCAGCATGTCCTAGTAGACTTGCTTGTTTATAAACTTTCTGTGAGCTGTCCTTCGAAGAGTCTGGAGATTAACACTGCTTACGCAAACAGCCCCCAGTGCGTAGCTGCGCAATTTCTCCCCTCAGATGTGCAATGTAGAACAACAGGTCCCAGCCATGCTTTGCATTACGCAACTCATAGTACTAATATACTTTGATTATTGAGATGAGTAAGGGGGGTGTCAAGACCCTCCTCCCGCCAATGGTCAATCAGGTTAACCAGTTTTCACGCATGCTCTGTTATAATTCATAATTATTTACTGTTCTCTATCAAAGCTTATGCTATGTTTTTAATAAACACAACTTGCTTAACACCGACTGAGTGTGTCAGGCTAGTTCCTTCTCTGTGAGCTCACAATATATATATATATCCATATGGATTATAAATAATTCGGCACCACTTGACAATCAGGATTTTGAACCCAGTTTGGGTTTCGATAACACAACCAATCACAGGTCTTTCACTGATATCCAAACTGAGATACACATGATCACATGACGCTTATGGACCAATGCAAAATTGCAGGTTCTTCAGTCTTGATATACACACAGCTTTACATCAGCTTTCCATTGCAACCAAGCTATTTCTGACCTGTATGAGTCAATAGCAGTTTGCAGGTCCTTAAATATTCAGTCATATGATGTGCATCAGCCAATATAAGTTCACATTTCATTTACCAGGTTTCCATAGCAATACAGCCATAAATAGACTATACCTATACTGGACTGCCATACTGGATGTCAAGTGCAAAACTGGCCAATTCTTATGGGGCCACTACACAAACAAAAAATGAAATGTATCCATGTGAAGCCAGGTCCTTCTGCTAGTACTATATAAATTCGGTATCGCCATGATTGCACTGACCCACAGAATACAGGTAACATGTCATTTAAACCCATATGAAATTGGCGCAAATATTTTTTTTTTTTTTCAATTCCCAGTGAATTGTACAGAATATTGAATGGTGCCATTACAAAGTACAATTTATCCTGCAAACAATAAGCCATCATGTGACTCTGTGGACCCAAAAAAAAAATAATTGGAAGGTGGGGAGGAAAAACTGATACGCTAAAACGAAAATTGGCCTGGTCTTTAAGGGGTTAAAGTTTCCCAAATTTATTACTACATAAAGTGACATATATCGATTTTGAAAAAGGGGTCCTGGTCCAGGTGTTTTTAGACTATGTCCTTAAAGTATTAACAACATTTGGCTCCTTTCTGGGAAAATCCTGCACTTCTTTATTCTTTGCCTTGTTTTTATTGATAGCTTCTCACTGTGTAAAGCTTTGTGTGTGTGTAAAGCAGGGAAAACAAGGGTGGGGAGGGTCACTTCAAACAGTTATATCTCAGGCATTTTAAAATGTAGAAACTTGCTTCTGGTGTCATATGAAAGAGGAGATTCTCATTTTTCATGTGACAATGCAGTACAATTTCTAGATATATCACTGATATGTTTCCCTTGCAGATGCATCATGTAAGACAAAACTGTGGTTGTCTAGGTGTTGTTCCATGAGAGGAGTCCCTATGGCAGTGATGGCGAACCTTTTAGAGACCAAGTGCCCAAACTGTAAACCAAAACCCACTAAATTATCGCAAAGTGCCAACACGGCAATTTAACCTTAATACTGTGTGGATCCATAATTGCGGATAGTTACGGACCCGCAAAATACAGTCGTGTAAATGGGGCTTTACAGAGCTTTCAATAATAGAAACAACTTTGTACTGAAAGGTAAAAGTTTGCATTTGGTACTTTTGAACAATTAATGTTCACTATTTACATCGCACAGGTTCTGTTTTATAGTGACCGTCTGTATAGTGACAGCCTGTAATAATATCACATGTTTGCTGTATGATATAAATAGTGAAGGGGCCCCCAGACAGTACAATGCGCTCCACAGTGGCCCCCAGACAGTACAATGCGCTCCACAGTGGCCCCCAGACAGTATTATATGCTCCACTGTGGCCACCACACAGTATTATATGCCCACAATGGCCCCCACACAGCATTATATGCTCCAGAGTGGCCCTCACACAGTATTATATGCTCCAGATTGGCCCCCACACAGTATTATACGCTCTAGAGTTGCCCTACACAGTATTATACGCTCCACAGTGGCTCCCCACAGTATTATATGCTCCAGAGTGTTCCCCACACAGTATTATATGCTCCACAGTGGCCCCCACACAGTATTATACGCTCCACAGTGGCCTCAACACAGTATTATACCCTCGAGTGGCCCCCACACAGTGTTATATGCTCCACAGTGGCCCCGACACAGTATTATGTGCTCCACAGTGGGCCCTCACACAGTAGTATATGCTTCACAGTGGCCCCCCATACAGTATTATTTGCTCCACTTTGGGCCCCCACACAGTATTATATGCTCCACTGTAGGCCCCCCACACAGTTATTATCTGCTACTTATCTGAAGTCCCATGAAGAGCGTCCTCCTTCATCTGACTGCAGGCACTGATGAATGACGTCATCGCACCTGCATCAAGGCAAAGGTCACACTCTGCAGTCAGTGTAAGCCGTGTGTCTACACTGTCTACACTGACAGTTTTCAGCTGTATGTGCTTTTGCACATACAGCTGAAAGAAGCAATCGCTCACTAACAGAGAATCCTGTCCCGATTCCCCATTAGTGAGCGAACAGGGCGACGGCGCGTGTGCCAACAGAGAGAGCTCTGAGTGCCCCATCTGGCACACGTGCCATAGGTTCGCCAACACGGCGCTATGGCATGTCCCATTGTATGACCCCGCACTGCCTGCAGCATGATGCTTAGGTACACCAGAGTATGAGTATGTCCAGACAGTGTTTGGTCCCCAACATCCAGCAAAAGCAGCTACTGTATCATAAGGTTGCCTTGTGGAAAATTGGATGACTAAAGTCTCTTGTGAATAGTTTTGATTGTATTCCTACAATCAGGAACAGTAGTGTTTTGGTTCTGGTATACAAGCATCAGGTGGTTTTGCTTCTGACAAGTTATACTAACGACTAGTCTGGGTAGGCCATAGCCAGTGGGAGTCTGGCATGATCACTTTACACTGTTTGCTCCCACCTACTCTACTTCTGTGGTTCTGAGCCATCCTGATTCCCCTCCCTGTGGGTTCCCACTACCTGGGTCCTCAGTGCACACCACCGGGGACACAGAGCAGTGTGTATTGCAAGGGAAGGAGGGTGGCAAATATGCACAAACATAGAAAAAGCCCCAAGGCAGCCTGAAATGCTGCTGCATGGGATTGCAGTCAAAGGCACAGTGTTAAATCATCAAGTCAGTGCAAAAATGACTGCAATATATTCTAGATCTATGTAATCACTTCTCCCACATAAAATATATATTCCACATCAAACCCTCCAGAATCCATCTTTATTAAAGGCACATTATGCAGCCTAATCCCTTGCATTAATCCCACCTATAGTATATACTTACAGGAGAATAAAAAAAATTGGTTTCAAAATAATACATAGCCTAAACAAACATGTCACTGGTGGCACTGTAGCTGTTATGAGGGTGCAGTGGCTCCAATTATTGTCAAGGTGTATGTACATGCATATTGTTTTGCTGTATTGTTTGTTTTTTTTCATTTTTTTAAAGATTTTGCAGCAACTTTTGTAATTGCATCAAAACCACAACAGTATTGTGAAATGAAGTAAATTCAAGTAAAAGTGAATACAGCCTTGTGGCTGATGTGGGCACAATGTGGCCTTGTCTTCAACAGGTTAATATTATTATATTATTATATTCTTTTATGTCCATACTTTCTCATGTTGTATTTGGTGTGTGTTCCTAGATATCTGATGTATGTACTAATAAAGGAAAAAATGGCAGCACTCCTTTAAAAATTAAACCAGTGAATTTTAATCCAAGTGCGACGTTTCGGTCCACACAGGAACCTTTCTCAAGCAATAGTGTGTTAGCAAACAAAGCTACTTCATATAGGTAGTACATCAATAAAATGTAATTACAATTAGATTTTTATTTATATTACAAGTTACAATTACAAGTAGATTTTAATTTATATTAAAAAATATATATATATATTTTTTTTTTCTTTCTCTTCTTTGGCAACTAAATGGTTACTTGGGGTGTTATGTGAACCCAAAGGTATGGATAGCGGAGCGAGCACTGAGTCCATGATAGGACTTTATTCTCCTATAGAAGAGCGAGAAATTTAGGGGACCAATTAACACATTCAGATGTAAGTAGCTTTAAGCATACAAAACAGTTGACTTTAACTGGTCATGTGAGAAAGGGTTGTTATCCCTGTTGTAATTGTGTTAATTGCTCAATGATGATTAAGGGTGACTATTTTGAACACAATGGTGTAGGATATAGAATTAAACATTTTTTATCCTGTGTAGGGAACTGCCATTTCTACTAGTATATAATGTATCTAGCTTCTTTGCCCCTGCAGTTTGGCTTCAGAGACCCCAGGCATTTAGTGCAAGTTTTGTTTTGTAAATACAGTGAGTCAGACACATGTGAGGCAGAGCTGCTGGGGGGAGAGATGTGAGCAGAGCTGCTGAGACAGACATGTTATGTCTGGGGGAGTCTAAGAGCCACTTGTTCCTCTTTACTTCACAGTATATAGTTAGGTATGTGTTACCCCCTATATACTCACAGGACCTAGCTAGTAACTGTAGTTAGGGATCCATATATATATACAGTTCAGGGCAGTGATAGGTTAGGCTTCCGAAGGCCAACTAGCTAGTTAGAGGCCCGGTGGCACTAGTAGTTTAGCTGGCAGGTTAAGGACTCAGTGTTAGGGTAGTCAGGCCTGCATCTACTGCCGTCACCGTCGCCCTGTTTGCTGCCTGTGAAGAATCTCACCATCATCATCATCATCTCCTGATCGGCTGTCTGTCATCTCCTGGAAGAATCCGAGGATCCACAGTCATCCACAGGGGCCCCTGCATCTCTTCTGTTGCCTGGAGGTATTGTGCACTGGACTCTTGCTATATATCTATATATATAACCCGGGTATATAACCTAAGACGGTTGAGGACTTGCTGGTTGTTGTAGTACTGCTGTGTTCTGAGTATATTGTATGTATGTATTATTACCCTGTTGATTCTTATAAAGCTACTGTTATAACCTTATGTGGTATCTGTATGTATTCTTCAGACTGTGAGATTAGTACAGTGATCCTTGTTAAGGCTACTAACTGTATTTCATGGGTAAGTCCCAGGAAGAGATCCTCCCTGTAATACAGAGGCTCTATCCTGGGTGGAGGCACTGATATATTTCATATATGTTCCCACTCTTCCCTTCAGCGAAGGCTTCAGGTCCCATTATACACACAGGTCAGCGCCAGAGTCTGTTGCGGGAGGGATAATACTCATACCCCCCCCCAAATAGGGCTACATTTGGAGGCACTGCTGAGATTTAGAAGTGGGAATAGTCATTGATATGGAGAAGCGATATAGCTCAGAGGGGAACCTCCCACTAGCTACTACATGGGATTACCGACCTCCTGTTCCTCCCCTGGTTCAGGTAAAGGAAGAACCCCGCTCAGCCAGTTACCCCCCCAGTATGGCCGTCGCTAGCAGTTCCTCTAGTGACAGTGCTATTAGCACTTTAGCCAGGCTGACTGAAATGTTAGCTCAGGGCCTGCAGGCCACTCACTACAAGAAACTAAAAGTATTCTCTGGTAATGTCCCAGTACCACAAGGGGAGGAAAACTTTGAGATATGGAAAGAACATACTCTCCAATGCCTGAAGGAATGGTCTTGCTCTGAAGAAGGCAAGCGGCAGCGTATCAGTGAAAGTTTGCGGTCTCCTGCTGCAGAATTGATCCGCTTGTACAGAGACTCTCATGAAGGAGTGAGTGCATTGGACTATATACAAGTACTGTCTGATCACTTTGAGCCATACTATGACCTTGCCCAGATGGTTGCTGATTACCGAATGGTTCGTCAAAAAGAAGGGGAAAATGTCTCTACTTTTATTAACCGTTTACAGCTACTTCTTTCACGTCTGGTGTACCACGCAGCTATATCTACTTCAGAGGTAGACGCTCTGAGAACCAGTCAGTTGGTGAGAGGGTTACAACCTCATCATCCTCTTGCTCAAGTACTCAAGGTCTTACTATCTGATAGAGTCCTTCCATTTCCTGACTTAATGAAGTTAGTGAAGAAACAAGAAGCTGACATTAGTTTTAGTACCCCTAAGAAAGCGAAAAGCATCTCTAAAGAAGATGTTGTTCCTAATTCAAACAAGGACAAACCAGCGGAGCGGTCAGATATATTTCATATATGTTCCCACTCTTCCCTTCAGCGAAGGCTTCAGGTCCCATTATACACACAGGTCAGCGCCAGAGTCTGTTGCGGGAGGGATAATACTCATACCCCCCCCCCAAATAGGGCTACACCTGTAACAGTGATTTTGTCATTTATATGTTGATGTGTCCTTGTGGATTGGTGTATATTGGGGAAACCACATTGGATATTAAAACCTGCCTTAATCAGCATCGTTATACTATTCGTAAGAAAAAAACAGGATTTACCAGTTCCTAAACACTTCACAGATCTGAAACATACTGAGAATCATCTGAGGTTCAGGATTATTGATCATGTTCCGTCACTCAGGCGTGGGGGCAATAGAGAGTTTCTATTAACCCCTTCAAGACCGAGCCCAAAAATGCCTCGTTTTTCAAAACTGACGTGTCACTTTATATGGCAATAACTTTGAGACAACTTAACTTACACAAGTGATTTTGAGATTGTTTTTTCGTGACACATTGTACTTCATGTTAGTGGTAAACACTAATGAATATTTTTGTATTTATTTATAAAAAAAATAGGAAATTTGATGGAAATTTGGAAAAAAAAAATCACAATTTTCAAAATGTGAAATGCTCTGCTTTTCAGACAGTCATACCACCCAAATACATTAATACATATTATCTACCATATCTCTGCTATATATCGGCATCATCTTTTAATCATCCTGTAATTTATTTTGGATGTTAGAAGGCTTACAAGTGTAACAGCGATTTTGCAGATTTACAAGAAAATTTCCCAAACTAATTTTTTAGGGACCACTTCAGTTCTGAAGAGGATTATAATGGCCTATATATTAGAAACCCCCATAAATGACCCCATTTTCAAAACTGCACCCCTCAAATAATTCAAAATAACATTTGGGAAGTTTGTTAACCCTTTAAGCTTTTCACTGGAATTAAAACAATATGGAGGTGAAATTTAAACATTTAATTTTTTCCCACTAATTCCTTAATTTAGCCCTAAAATTAACACATTCACAAAGGGTTAAAGGAGAAAATGCCTCTCATAGTTTGTTATGCAATTTCTCCCGAGCACGGAAATACCCCACAAGTGGGTGTAAACTGATGTTTGGGCGAATGGCAGCGCACGGAAGGGAAGGAGTGACACTGGGCGTCTGAAAAGCAGATTTTGCTGGAATAGTTTTCAGGTGCCATGTCTCATTTGCAAAGCCCCTAGAGTACCAATACAAAGGAAAACCCCAAAAAGTGACCCCATTTTGGAAACTACACCCCTCACAAAATTCATCAAGGGGTATAGTGAGCATTTTGACCTTACAGCCGTTTCACAGATTTTGCTAACACTGGGATGTATAAATGAAACATTACTAAAATGTTACTTTATCCCCAAAGTTTTCATTTTCACAAGGGGTTAAAGGAGAAAAAGCACCCCACAGTTTGCAAAACAATTGCTCCTAAACACGGCAATACTCCATATGTGGTCGTAATCTGCTGTATGGGTACATGGCAGGGCTCAGAATGGAAAGAACGCTATTTGGCTTTTGGAAGGCAGATTTTGGTGGAATAGTTTTCAGGTACCATGTCGCATTTGCAGAGCCCCCAAAGTACCAATACAGTGGAAGCCCCCTAAAAGTGACCCCTCACAGAACATATCAAGGGGTATAGTGAGCATTTTGACCCTACAGCTGTTTAACAAATTTTATTAACATTGGGACATTAAAATGAAAAATTACTTTTTTTTCCAATAAACCGTCAATTTAGCCCCAAATTTTTCATTTTTACAAGAGGACAAAGGAGAAAAATCTCACCAAAGTTCGTTACCCAATTTCTCCTGAACACAGAAATGCCCCATATGTGGTTGTAATCTGCTGCATAGGTACATGGCGGGGCTCAGAATGGAAAGAGCGCTATTTAGCTTTTGGAGGGCAGATTTTGCTGGAATAGTTTTCAGGTGCCATGTCGCATTTGCAGAGCCCCTAAAGTACCAATACAATACAAACCCCCAAAAAGTGACCCCATTTTGAAAACTACACCCCTCATAGAATTTATCTAGGGGTATAGTGAGCATTTTGACCTCACAGCTGTTTCACAGATTTTATTCACTTAGGGACGTAAAAATGTAAAATTACTTTTTTTCCAATAAACCGTCCATTTAGCGACATATTTTTAATTTTTGCAAGTGGTTAAAGAAGAAAAAACACCCCACAGTTTGTTACACAATTTCTTCTGAAAACAGAAATGCCCCATATGTGGTTGTAATCTGCTGAATGGGTACATGGTGGGGCTCAGAATGGAAAGAGCGCTGTTTGGCTTTTGGAGGGCAGATGTGGCTGGAATAGTTTTCAGGTGCCATGTCGCATTTGCAGAGCCCCTAAAGTACCAGTACAATGGAAATCCCCCTAAAAGTAACCCCATTTTAGAAACTACACCCCTCAAGGAATGTATCAAGGGATATTAGGATTTTGAGCCTAAAAATGCTCCCCAAAAATTTATGTACAAAGTGAAAATTAAAGTTTTTAAAGAAATATCCAATTTCAGTGCCTAATACGTTGCGGCCACTTTGTGGCATCAGAGACATGCACTCCTAAAACTATTAAGTGGGCTATCCTGGGGACAAAAAAATTAAATATGTGGGTATAAACTGCTGCTTGGGCACACAGCAGGGCTCAGAAGGGAAGGAGCACTGTGTTTTTTTAGCTTTTGGAGTACTTTCTCGTCGCCATGTTGTTTTTGCAGAGCCCTGGAGGTGCCAGTAAATTGGAATTCCCCAAGAAGTGACCCCCATTTTGTAGGGGCAATTTTAGGGTCTCTGCAAATGTGACATGGCGTCCAAAAAAACAACAATCTAAATATGCGCTCCAAAAGCACATAGTGCTCCTTCACATTTGCGCCCTGCTGTGTGCCCAAATGACAGTTTATGCCCACATGTATGACACTGGTGTGCCCAGGATAACGTACTTAACAATGCCATATGTGGGTATAAACTGCTGTTTGGGCACAGCCGGCACAACAGCTTTTGGAGCGTTGATCTCTGATACAAGCCGGGCACAACATATTACGCACTGAATTGTCGTATTCCTGGATAAATTGTCATTTTCACCTTTCACCATCAGCTGCGCATTCATTTATGGATAATAAATTATAGCAACACTTGGGGGTTAAAAATGCTCACTGTACCCCAGGTTAAATTCCTTCAGGGGTGTAGTTTCCAAAATGGGGTGACATGTCAGGGGATTCCACTGTACTGGCATTTCAGCTCTGCAAAAGTGCAATGGCGCCCAAAAACCAAATAGCGCTCCTTCCCTTCTGTGCTCGGCTGTGCCCAAACAGCAGTTTATACCCACATATGACATTAAGTACGTTATTCTGGGTACGACAAGTGTAATACATGTGGGTATAAACTGCAGTTTGGGAACACAGTAGGGCACAGAAGGGAAGGAGCGCTATGTGGCTTTTGGAGCGCAGATTCAGATGTTTGGGATCTGGATGCCATGTCATGTTTGCAGAGCCTCTAAAGTACCAGTAAAGTGGAATCCCCTAGGGAATGACCTCATTTTGAAAAGTGCACCCCTCAAAGAATTTATCAAGGGGTGTAACCAGCATTAGTATCCCAGATGTGACTGCACAGCGGATGGGGAAAAGTGAATATGTAAGCTGTGCGTAGAACATTGGGTACACTAAATTCCCTACTATTTCCCCAGTAGTTCCTATTATTGGGGAGGTCACTCTGGGGTTCACTTCTGGTTTATTATCCCTCGTAAGCTCTAAATCTGGTTTGTACCCTCATATATGCTCGCACAGTTTATACATTCCCTTCCTGCTGCAGCTAGTTACAGTGGGGAAAAAAAGTATTTAGTCAGCCACCAATTGTGCAAGTTCTCCCACTTAAAAAGATGAGAGAGGCCTGTAATTGACATCATAGGTAGACCTCAACTATGAGAGACAAAATGAGAAAACATATCTAGAAAATCACATTGTCTGATTTTTTAAAAATTTATTTGCAAATTATGGTGGAAAATAAGTATTTGGTCACCTATAAACAAGCAAGATTTCTGACTCTTACAGACCTGTAACTTCTTCTTTAAGAGGCTCCTCTGTCCTCCACTCATTACCTGTAGTAATGGCACATGTTTGACATTGTTATCAGTATAAAAGACACCTGTCCACAACCTCAAAAAGTCACACTCCAAACTCCACTATGGTGAAGACCAAAGAGCTGTGGAAGGACACCAGAAACAAAATTGTAGACCTGCACCAGGCTGGGAAGACTGAATCTGCAAAAGGCAAGCAGCTTGGTGTGAAGAAATCAACTGTGGGAGCAATAATTAGAAAATGGAAGACATACAAGACCAATGATAATCTCCCTCGATCAGGGGCTCCATGCAAGATCTCACCCAGTGGGCTCAAAATGATCACAAGAACGGTTAGCAAAAATTCCAGAACCACTAGGGAGGACCTAGTGACTGACCTGCAGAAAGCTGGGACTAATGTAACAAACGCTACCGTCAGTAACACACTACGCCGCCAGGGACTCAGATCCTGCAGTGCCAGACGTGTCCTGCTGCTTAAGCCAGTACATATCCATGCCCATCTGAAGTTTGCTAGAGAGCATTTGGATGTTCCAGAAGAGTATTGGGAGAATGTCATATGGTCAGATGAAACCGAAGTAGAACTGTTTGGTAGAAACACAACTCATGTTTGGAGGAGAGTGAATGCTGAGTTGCATCCAAAGAACACCATACCTACTATGAAGCATGGGGGTGGCAACATCAGGGTTTGGAGCTGTTTCTCTGCAAAGAGACCAGGACGACTGATCCGTGTACATGAAAGAATGAATGGGGCCATGTATCGTGAGATTTTGAGTGCAAATCTCCTTCCATCAGCAAGGGCATTGAAGATGAAACATGGCTGGGTCAGCATGACAATGATCCCAAGCACACCGCCAGGGCAACGAAGGAGTGCCTTCGAAAGAAGCATTTCAAGGTCCTGGAGTGGCCTAGCCTGTCTCCAGATCTCAACCCCTTTGGAGGGAGTTGAAAGTCCGTGTTGCTCAGCGACAGCCCCAAAACATCACTGTTCTAGAGGAGATCTGCATGGAGGAATGGGCCAACATACCAGCAACAGTGTGTGCCAACCTTGTGAAGACTTACAGAAAACGTTTGACTTCTGTCATTGCCAACAAAGGATATATAACAAAGCATTGAGATGAACTTTTGTTATTGACCAAATACTTATTTTCCACCATAATTTGCAAATAAATTCTTTAAAAATCAGACAATGTGATTTTCTAGATAAGTTTTCTCATTTTGTTTCTCATAGTTGAGGTCTACCTCTGATGTCAATTACAGGCCGGCCTCATCTTTTTAAGTGGGAGAACTTGCACAATTGGTGGCTGACTAAATACTTTTTTCCCCCACTGTATGTTTTAATGATTTGGTGATTTTTTGGGGTTTTTGTCTTCACATTGTACGAGCTATATTTTCTTTATTTCTCTGGTGATGTAGCCATATGAGGGCTTGTTGTTTGCAGTATGAGATGTATTTTTTAATGACATCATTTTTAGGTGCTTACAACTTATTAAATAAATTTTATTAACTCTTTCTTGGTGGATTAAAAAACAACCCCATCAATTCTGGCACTGCGTTTTACCGTTTAAATTTTTCACCATGCAGCGTAGAGCGTAAGTAACATGTTATCTTTATTCTGCGGGTCGGTACGATTATGGCGATACCTCATTTATATTGTTTTTTTATGCAATACCAATTTTGCAGAACAAAAACCCATTTGGGGACATAAATCAATTTTTTTTGCATCGCCATCTTCTAAGATGTGTAGCATTTTTATTTTTCAGTTTAGAGAGTTGGTTTAGGGCTTATTTTTTCGGGACAGGCTGTGCTTTTTATTGGTACTATTTTGGGGTACATATGACTTTTTGATCACTTTTTATGGCATATTTTGTAAGGTGAGATGGCGAAAAATCATTACTTTTGGCGTTTTTTTTCCCCGGCGTTCACTGTGTACATTAAATATGGTTTCAGTTTTATTGTACAGGTTGTTACGGACATGGCGATACCAAATATGTATTGTTTTTATTAATTTTTAGGTTTATTTTTTATATAATTCATTTTATATAGGAAAAGGGAATTTTTGGGGCTTTATTCTTTTTTTTTCACATACTTTATTTATTTATTTTTTCACTTTTTTTACTTTTTCATGTGTCCCATTAGGACACCTGAGCCAGAGATGCTTTGATCTCTGGCTCAGTACTATAGACTGCAAGACACAAGCATGCAAGTGTCTTGCAGTCTATACAGGAAGTCAGCGCTATGGAAACACAGCGCTGACTTCCGCAGGTCTCGGCAGGATCAACCAGGTAGTGGGGTCTCCAGGCAGCCTGGGGTCACTTGGCAGACCCCAGGCTGCAGATTATAGATATTGGCACCCCCCGATCTCGCCGCGGGGGGTGCCGGGGGGGCGGCAAGATGGCGGAACCCCTTGGATGCCGCGGTCGCTATTGACCACGGCATCTTAAGGGTTAAACAGCGGGGATCGGTGTTACCACTGGTCCCCGCTGTTGCAGCGGGAGCCTGGCTGTCAAATACAGCCGGGCTCCCGCGGTGATCGCACGGGCTCTGCTTCTGAGCCCGCTCGATCGCCGTCACGTACCTGTACGTGGGGATGCGGTAACTAACCACATTCTCCCACGTACATGTACGTGAGAATGCGTGAAGGGGTTAAAACGTAAGGAGATGGAGTGGATTTTTAAATTAAATGCTTTGAAACCTAATGGTTTAAATGTGGATTATAAATTGTCCACATTTATTTAGGTTAGGTGACTTGCCTTGTATAGAAATTGTGGATGTTCCTCTGTTTCTTCTCTTCAGTATAATTTGTGATTAATAACGTAAATTATTAAATTATAATGTTTTTTGTTTTTTTTATGTTTTTTTATATTTTACAGAATTACACCTTCACTTTTAAGACATCACTGTACCTTCACCTATTAGATTACTTCATTGAAGATGAATCAGAAGGAAGGGAGGAGGATTGCATCCCTATTTTTGTTTATATATATATTTGTTATGTTTTTTATACAGTTGTGGTTTTTTGATTTTGAGTGCATCGATTGTTAATATTGTTATGTTCATTATTTATAGTAGCTTTTTATTTATATTAAAAAAAAAAAAAAAAAAAAATATATATATATATATATATATATATATATATTTTTATTATTTTTTTTTTCTTTCTCTTCTTTGGCAACTAAATGGTTACTTGGGGTGTTATGTGAACCCAAAGGTATGGATAGCGGAGCGAGCACCACTGAGACCATCATAGGATTCAGTGGTAAGCTACCGCTTAGGTATTGGGACACATCCTTGATGGGATCTTGACCAATGCTTTACCTGGTTGATCACTTAATATGTAGAATATTCCATGGCCATGTTTATGGTCTGGGTATACCCTAATGAATGTATATCTATAGTAATCCCCTATTTGTAGTACCAAATTGCTGTTTTAATTATTTACTTTATTATTTATTTTCATTATTTCTCTCTATGGACTATATGTCCTGATTTAATGTTTATTTGATTTATGATGTTTTTTTGTTATGAATTTAGTGTTTTATTTGGTTATTCTCTTTATTTTATGTTTTCCAGTCTTAAAAATGGCCTCTGATTCCCGTTTTTCTACTGTGCATGCTCGCACGTGCGCAGTGGATTATGGGTACATGCCAGTACTTTATATGTCTGCTGATCTTGAATTGCCTGTTCTGCGCATGCGTGGATATGCGCATTCGATGCACTTGATCTCAGTAATCACATTCAGCTGTTTATTCATGCGCAGTTAGTATCCATTAACGCTGTATTCGCATGGTATGCATAAGTTTATCAGTATATTGTGTTTGGATAAGTGGGATGTCCCTCCCTTCCTTTTAATAACTGCACAGGTGCACTTATTATGAGCCTAATGAATTATTAATGCATTTATTACACTTTCTGAACTATGGTTATGTAGAATATATGAATTTTGGTGATTTTTTCACATTTATGTCACTTTGCACTTTACTATATGTACAGGATGTATAGTACTATTTACATACACGATTTTTATTGTAAATTGTTTTGATTAATTGTAATTACACTTTATTGATGTACTACCTATATGAAGTAGCTTTGTTTGCTATCACACTATTGCTTGAGAAAGGTTCCTGTGTGGACCAAAATGTCGCACTTGGATTAAAATTCACTGGTTTATTTTTTAAAGGAGTGCTGCCATTTTTTCCTTTATTAGTTGTGTGGGAGGCATTACCATCCTCTGATTGGACTTGCACCCGAACTTTATTTTGTCTATCCTGCTTTGAATTTTTTTCTTGATGTATGTACTAGATATATACAAGTTGCTAGTAGTATAATTTTGTAATGTGTTAGCCATAGAAAGTAGTGGAAGAGTGAAGAAATCAGGCGATACCTTTTAGAGGCTGAGTATATTTGATAGTGAGCTTTGCAGAATCCTCGGACAGAAGGGTAAGCACCACATTCCAACCAGTGGGGGAAGGACGGACATCTGGGATATCACACTGACGGGCCAGACCGGCCCTCTCTCCATGGTATGGACATAAAACCATTGGAGCGAATTGACCACCAATGTAAACACAGCTTTACATTCCTACAGATATGTGACTGATAGGAATGAGGAATGATACATGTCCAAGAAAGATACATAAATTGAGGGACTCATCATCACACCTCCCCCTTTTAGAGTGTGTCGGGAGGAAGGAGGAGCCTCCGTTCCTCTTCCACCCGCACCTCCGCAGCCTCACCCCGCCGGGACAGGCCATCGGCGTTGCCAAGGGCCTGGCCAGTCTTGTGCCGGGTGTCATAGTTGTATCGCTGCAGCACCAGGCTCCAACGTAACAACCGTCCATTCTGACCTGCAACACGTTTGATCCAGATCAGAGGGTTGTGATCCGTCACCACGGTGAAGTGGCGCCCATACAAGTAAGGCTGCAGATGCTGCAAAGCCCAAACAATTGCTAGGCATTCCTTCTCCACTGTGGCATAGGCCACCTCCCGCGGCAGTAGCTTTCGGCTGAGGTACTGCACCGGGTGCTCTTGCCCCGCTGAGTCAAGCTGGCTCAGTACGACACCGAGTCCGTAGGTGCTGGCGTCGGTCTGTGGCACAAACGGACGTGACTCATCGTACGCCTGAAGTCTGGTCGTTCGCCAGGCCGCCTTCAGGGCCTGGAAGGAGCGCGCTCGCAAGCATCCGTCCACTGGACAGTTTGCGGCAACTACTTCTTAGTGAGGTCCGTCAAGGGGCCTTGAAAAACACTATAGTTGATGCAGACTTCCTATAGTACCCTGCCGTACCCAGGAAAGACATCACCTGTCGCTTGGTCGGGGGGTTGGCCGGGATGTGATTACATCCAGCTTTTCAGGTTCTGGTTTCAGGGTTCCCCCACCTACCCGGTGTCCCAGGTATTGGACCTCGCGCATGCCAGCCTGACACTTTTCCGGTTTGATGGTCAAGCCCTTACGGTGGATCCGCCTCAGCACCTGCGCCAGTTGCTGTAGGTGTTCCTCCCAAGTGGAGCTGAAGGCAGCAATGTCATCCAGGTACGCCGTGGCAAACCCTTCGCATCCCGTCAGCAGGGGAGTTGACCATCCGCTGGAAAGTGGCAGGGGCATTCTTCATGCCGAATGGCATGACAGTGGACTCGTACAGTCCGAAAAAGGGTGATAAGGGCCGGTCGCTCCTGTGCCTGAGGGGACAGGGGGATCTGCCAGTATCCCCGACTCAAGTCCATGATGGACAAGTACTGGGCCTTACCTAACCCGTCAAGCAGGTCGTCGATGCGCGCATGGGGTATGCATAGTCGACTGTAACCCCATTCAGTTCCCTGTAATCTACACAGAACCGGGTGGTCCGATCCTTTTTGGGCAAAAGTACCACGGGTGAAGCTCATGCACTGTGAGAGGGCCGAATCACCCCCCAGGTCCAGCATCTTGCCAATCTCCTTGCGCATCTGGACCTGTACCTCCAGCAGACGCGATATGGCGACCGCTGGATAGGGGGCATGATTCCCGGTATCCACATGGTGAATGGCCTGGTCAGTTCTCCCGGGCTTCGCGGAGAACAGACCAGGTAGGGAGTGCAAAACTCCATCCAGCTGAGACAGCTGGGCCTCAGCCAGCAGGGGGTTCACCTGTGCCTTCTTGTTGGACCCATCCTCCTGAAAATAAGCAAGCAAGTCAACAAGGTCTTCTTCTTCCCCCCTCCTCTACCAGACTGCATACCGGAAAGGCACTAGCTTCCCGGTCATGATGATCCTTCATCATGTTGACATGGAAGACCTTATGCCTCTTCCGGCCTGGATCAACAGTGACCAGGTAGCTGACGCTGTTGACCTGCTGGTGCACGACGTATGAACCGGTCCATTTCGCCTGAAGCTTGTCCTTTGGCTCAGGGACTAGGACCCATACCTTCTGCCCCGGCTGGTATGTTCTCTCACGGGCATTCTGATCATACCAGCGCTTCTGGTCAGCCCTGAGCCTGGACCATGTTGTTATGCACCAGCTGCGCCATAGCCTGCATTTGGTCACGGGAATCGCAGGACATACTCCACGACTGGCACACCTTGGATGGCCGTTTCTCCTTCCCAGGACTCTTTCACAAGAGTTAGGGGCCCACGTACACGTCTCCCGTACAAGAGCTCAAAGGTTCTTGAGGCACCTCCCGATAAGCGAACAGCAGGTGCGGGAGATAAGGTTCCCAGTCGCGCCCGTGGGACTCGACTAACATCCTGAGCATCTGCTTCAGGGTGCCATTGAACCGTTCACACAGGCCATTGGTCTGTGGGTGATACGGGCTGGACACCAGATGTTGCACCTCTGTTGCCTTACACAGGCCTTGCATCAAGGCAGACATGAACTGGGTACCTTGGTCTGTGAGCATCTCTCTGGGAAATCCAACACGGGAGAAGATGCCTACCAGAGCCTTGGCCACTACATCAGCCCGGGTGGAAGTCAGCGCGACAGCTTCCGGGTACCTAGTAGCGTAGTCTAATACTGTTAGATATGAAACGTTTCCCGGTGCGACTGGGAATGAACGGGTCCAATGAGATCCACAGCCACACGCTGGAAAGGTTCGGTTATGATGGGCATAGGTATCATTGGTGCTTTGGAGCCTTGCCCCGCCTTGCCCATCCTCTGACAAGTGTCACATGAACGGCAGTATTTAGCTACATCTGTCCCCATCTTAGGCCAGTAGAATAAGTGGCTGAGGCGAGCCTTGGTCTTAGCGATCCCCAGGTGGCCTGCCAGTGGAATATCATGAGCAATCCGCAACAACTCCACCCAATAGGGTTGGGGTACCCCCAAATGTTTCTCCCTGAGCCGACTTTCTTTTCCCTTTGTGGGGATCGTTTCCCGGTACAACCTCCCTTGCTCCCAGTACACGCGGTCCTTGTCCGACTCCAAGGGAGGTTGACCAGCACGCTCCTTCAATGCATCCAGACTGCGGTCAGCTTGGACAGCGTCCCTGAACTCCTGACTGGAACCAGACAGAAGAGATGTGCATGTCACATACCCGCCGGGCTCCTCCGGCTCCAGTGTGGGGAGGTTAGTCACGGCGGCCTCAGTGCCATCTCCGGGTGACAGAGGGAACGGCTCAGGGGTCGGAGCGCCTTCCACCCCTCTAGCACTCTGGCTGCGGGTTACCACTGCAACACCAGCAGTCCGTTCCTCATCCGGATCGGCCCTGAGATCTCCGTGACCTACCTGACCACCTGGCACATTGTCCTCAGTTGGGGTTGCCCCCAGCATCTCAGAAGAGCTACCCTGTAAACCTGCAAGGCCAGAATTAGCAATTACATTGACATTGCATTCATTCATTGATTCACAGTGAACTGCATGGGTGAATGGCTGAGCCAGGGTCACACTGAGGGGGCTCTCATCACCCGCAGATGTGGGCGGGGCTACGGCCAGGTCAGCATTCCACAATGCCTCATTCACATGCTCACTGATTACTTTAGCTGGACACACAGCAAGGGGAGACAAAAGGCTAACCCCTCCCTCTGCCTGTGTCTGTGCCTGTGTGGCAGGCTTCAACACCTCATTAAAATCATCCTTCAGTACAGACATTTTGTCACAGCGAGGGTGGGGCTACTCCCACCCCATATTGGGACACCAAGGGCCCCAAATCTCTTCCCAATAGTACATTGGCAGGCAGATCAGACACTAGCCCCACATCACGCATCCCTTTTCCCGCACCCCAGTCCAAATGGACGGAAGCCATGGGCACAGTTACGCGTTCTTGTCCAATACCCTTCAGGGTCAGAGTTTTTCCAGGGATAATACTGTCTGCAGGGACCAAGTCAGGTTGCACCAGAGTAATCTGCGCCCCAGTGTCCCAAAAATCCCATGACCACTTTACCCCCCACAATGACCTGTTGACTGTTGGCATCCGGATTGCAACCCCTCCCTCCCCACTGAAGTATACAGATGAGCCAGCTGCTGTGGCTGGGGAAACAGGGGGGTTCTTAGAGCAGTTGGGGCACTCTGCCTTGAAATGTCCTGTCTGGTGCAAAGCACCCAGCACGCGGACCTCTCCTTGGGATTTTAGAGTTGGTCCCTGGGGCGCCAGGGTTCACATGGGACAGGGCAAGTGAAGGGGGCACCCGGGACAGAGAGTTTGCTCTTACCCCACATGGAGACTGCAGGCTGTGAGCAGACTCCCAGCTTTGCCCCTCCCTTCCCGCTTGGGGTCTCTGTAGGTGGCTCCTCTCTTGATCCCTTGCTCCCTGGTGGACACAGAGAATAAATCAGCAATCTCTGCAGCATTGTCTGCTGTTGTGAGTTTCCGATCCACACACGAACTGGCGGACCTCCAGAGAGCCACACTGAGAAATTTTCCTTTATCATCAGATCTCAATTCCCTCAAACGTGGTGACAGTAAGTCCTTTGATCCACTGCCAGAATGTAACCTGTAAATGGTGCAGAACATCCACATAGCTCTCTATGGGGACCCCCGCTGGATATTCCGGAACTTTGTACGGTACACCTCAGGCGGGAACGTGTCTCGGTTCAGCGCCGCTTTGATGCTCTCATAGTCCACGTCGACTGGTAGGCTCGTGGAAACATCCCGAGCCTTTTCCCTTCAGCCGGGGAGACAGGTAACGGGCCCATTCTGCCTGGGGAATGGTGCTGCAACACTTGCTCAAGTCCCCGCAGGCTTGGTCCAGGTCCCTGTTGTCTTCCAAGATTGGAAAGTCCTCGGATCGGATATTTAGTGCTCGGGCTCCTGGAGTTGGTGCAGGGGAAGGTTGTGCCTGCTGGCAAAGTTCCAGCTTTTGAGGCACCTCAGCTGATGCTCCAGCTCCGCCAGCCTCTTCCCAACAGCGGCCTCTCTTTCCGCCCGGCGCTCTGCAGCAGCAGCAGCGGCCTCTCTCTCCACCCGGCTCTACAGCTTCTCGGTGCTGGAGAATCACCTGCAGACAGGTGCTAGGGTCACTAGCGTCTATCTGCTGTAAGGCCATTTGCAAGTATAAGTCTGTTGCACCCCAGAGAACTGGGCTACTGGTCTAACCAGGCACAATTACCTCTGGGGTCCCGAGCACCTGCGAAACCGTCTGGCATGGTGATGTTGCTCGGGAGCCTCTCAGGACTGCTCCGCCTCCTGCATAGCTATGGTAGCTTCCCTGTCTGCCATCTCCTGAGTTCAGCAGCAACCAAGTCCTGCAGACGTTTGGTTGTCATCCTAGTCCCACCAGCCATCCCCTGAAGCCGTTGCCAAATAAAAGATAGGACAGAAAAAGAAGAGGGAGGGAACAGTACTGTACCAAACTTTCACCGTAATTTAAGCTTGATCTCATACCGCTCGTTCTATAGGATTGCCGCAATCCCCAGTGTCTGCGTGATACAACAACCACACACTGTGCCTAATATCACACAACGCTGCCACCACTGTGAAAGATATCGCCTCGCCCAGCTGCCTGGCACGCCTGCGTTCAAACTTCTTTCTTAACCTCCCACTCACACCCATGAGTAGACCGAGTCATGGGATAAAAACAGAAGCGAGCGATAGGTTATATGTTTAATAACCCAAGTGGGTCAGTCGGTTAATAGCATACGAAATATACAATGTTAATATGATCAAGGCATGACTTATACAACAAAAGGAGCAATGACACAATACACCAAAATAAAAATAAAGAATAGAAAAATACCTGAGCACACAGCTTTGTCCTAGCTGTCTCTCTCTCCCATGCTCCAACACAATAGACTACTAAACTCACTCTCTCACCCTCAGTGTGGGCCCCCCCAACTACACCCTTCACCTCCCCCTTAGCCAGCCCTCCCTCTTTCTCCTTTGCAGAATGTCGGACAGAAGGGTAGGCACCGCATTCCCAACCAGTGGGGGAGAAGGACGGACATCGGGATATCACACTGACGGGCCAGACCGGCCCTCTCTCCATGGTATGCACATAAAACCATTGGAGCGAATTGACCACCAATGTAAACACAGCTTTACATTCCTACAGATATGTGACTGATAGGAATGAGGAATGATACATGTCCAAGAAAGATACATAAATTGAGGGACTCATCATCACATTGCGTCATGTGCCAACAGTAACTGAGAGGCTACATGTCAAAAGAACTAGAAGCTGGCATATTGTTTATATAGCAGTAAGTTCTAGATAGCAAGAGAAAGTTTGACTTAAAAGTGATATCACCAAAACATTATCATTATTAATTTATAATGCTTTCTTCACATCCCATTTGAGAAACTTGCATGCTAAATATATTATTATATAAGCCCAATGGAGGCCAAAAGAATGTCATTAGTGCTGTCAGTATACTGCAAAAAAAAACATATGGAAAATTGTAGCAGATTATGCTTTGTTCACACCTGCGCTTGCTATCCGTCCGTTGCCAATCCAGTGAAAATCTCGGCGAACTGGATTGGCATCGGATACAGACCGGTCAGCGGCGCATTGGTTAAAAAACCCATTCATTTGAATGGGTTTTTACAGCAATGCGCGGCTGTGCGCTTACACCCTCTGCACTGCGAATCCTTTTTTTTTCGTCGGACACGAAGTCCTGCGTGTCCGACTTTGTTTCCGACGAAAAAAAAAGGATTCGCAGCGCAGAGGGTGTAAGCGCACAGCCGCGCATTGCTTTAAAAACCCATTCAAATGAATGGGTTTTTAACCAAAGCGCCGCTGACCGGTCTGTATCCGATGCCAATCCAGTTCGCCGAGATTTTCACTGGATTGGCAACGGACGGATAGCAAGCGCAGGTGTGAACCCACCCTTACTGTGTTCTATACAACGACATCCAGAAATAGAAAACTTATGTTGTGTAGGACCCCAGCTGTGGGGCTATGGACGAGTACAGTCAGGGGGCCTTTTCCTTACCACCTAGCAATCATGCTGAGCTGTGTCGAACGCCCCCCACCCCCCAGTACAGGGCTATGGACGAGTACAGTCAGTTCCTCACAGGCCAGCTAGACTGTCAGGAACGCCCTTCTGACAATGGGCAGAAAACTAACGGCACAGATATCTCCAGTCCTGTCTTCTTTCTAGCGGTTTATAAAACCGCAAGTGCCTGAGGATATGAAAGGTCCTCTTTAAAGGGGTTTTCCCACAAAACAAGTTATTCCTTATCCGAGTGCTGTACTTCTGCTATCTCCACCATTCCCATTCAAATTAATAGAGTGGTGTTTGCAGTGTCTAATCCCTGCTCCATTGAGAACAGGAGCCAAAAGTCCACTGGGAATCTGATCGGTTGAACCACCCCCACTTATTTTTATGCTATCCCCTATATTTTGGTGGTGTGTGCACTGTCCAATCCCTGCTCCATTGAGAACAGGAGACAAAAGTCCCCTGGGAATCTGATTGGTTGAATCATCATCTGCATGTTATCCCCTATATTTTGGATAGGGAATAACTTGTTTCATGAGAAAACCCTTGTGAGGCTGAAGCTGAAGCTGAAGAGTTTTACAGTACCTGCAAAGTGGATGAGATTCTGGCTAATCCCAAAAAATCTGTAGCGGAAAAACTGTGTTTTCAAAAACGGCTGAAATGCCAAAAATGCTTGAAAATCGCAGCATGTCAATTATACCTGCGGAAACGCTGGCATTTTCCATATAGGTATAATAGGGGCAGAAAGTCTGCAGGAAAAACTCTGTGAAAATGCAATGAAAAATACTGCTGAAAAAAAAGCAAAGTGTTTTTTCTGCAGCATTTTTTTTGCTGCTTTTTGCTATGTGGGGCCTTAGTGTAAATATGGAACCAGCTCTCTGGTGGCATTAACTCTTTATACAGCCTCTGATCCCCGTGGCTGGCCTCAGTAGCTATACAGGTATTTTCCTATAGATTGCGATACAGGCATGTTGTAGGCTGTGGTGTCTCTGCGTCTGAAAACTATAAAAATCTAAAAATATTTTGTGAAAAAAATATATGGTGAACACCATAGCGGTTAAAAGAAAAAAATTAAAATAGCTGAATCACATTTTTTTTGCTTTAGAATAAAAAGTGATTAAAATTTTGGACATTCCCAAAATGGTATAAATCAGGGGTGTCAAACTCATTTTCACCGGGGGCCACTTCAGCCTCACGGGGTACCTTGAAGGGCCAAGATTATTTTACACGTGTATAAAAGTAACTTCTCCTTAACAGTTAAGCGAGCTATTAGACAGTGTATAATATAAACAGGCGCCATAGCCCCTATTTATAGCGCCCTATTTACACACACTATAATGTTCCACAGCAGTCCCTGCACACTGTATTATGACTCGCAGCTGCCCCTGCACACGGTATTATGCACGGTATTATGCTCCCTAGTGGCCCCTGCACACGGTATTATGCTCCATATTGGCCCCTGCACATGGTATGATGCTCCACAGTGGCCCCTGCACACGGTATTATGCTCCATATTGGCCCCTGCACATGGTATGATGCTCCACAGTGGCCACTGCACACGGTATTATGCTCCATAATGTCCCCTGCACTGGTATTATGCTCCACAGTGGTCCCTGCACAGGGTATTATGCCCCATAGTGGCCAAACCATGAACTATTATTATACTCTGAGGTCTTTTCAGAGGCCTCAAGCCTGCTCGGAGTAACACCGTTCGCAGGAGAGGTAAGTAGGATATGTTTTTATGTTCCCTCCCCTGGGCCCCTGCCGCCTCCTCTTCTTGTCCGCAACGTCTGTGGCTCAGCATAGTCGGTGTGATGACGTCATTGTATCGCCGCCTGCGCTCAGATGCGACGTCTCTTAAACCAGCCCAGGACAGGCCCCGCTCAGCTGTTTTTTTTTTTTAAAGCGGCCTGTCCTGGGCTGGTTTACATTGAATAGAAAAATGCCGCCCCCCAGAAAGTGAGGGACAGTGCCGCCTGAGGCGGCCGCCTCACTTCGCCTCATTAGTGGTGCGCCCCTGGGCGGCCGCCATCTTTTTTGCTTTTGTATTGCGTGAGGCCGGGCCAGATAAGTGCCGGACCGGATAACAGAAGGCAGCGGGCCGGATTCGGCCTGCGGGCCTTGTGTTTGACACCCATGGTATAAATACTCGCATAAATGGTATAAATAAAGATGGTCTGTAAATTTTTGTTTGTATTTTTCAAACTATTTGATTTTTGTAGAGGTATTAAACCATTCCAACAACGATATAAAAGTGTTGTTGCTGTGATGGTGCCAACCTGAAGACTATAAAGAATATGGCATTTTTATCATAAAAATGAAATCCATAAGAAAATGGTGCAAATGCAGTTATTTTTAATCTCCAACTTCCCAGTAAATTGTGCAGAGTATTAAACGATAGCATTACAAAGTACAATTTGTCGCAAAAAATTAGCCCTCATACAGATCTGTGAACTGAAAAATAAAAAGTTATGATTTTTGGAAGTCAGGGAGAAAATAATGAAAAATGGCTGCGGCCAGAAGGGATTAATATTCCTTCTGATGTACTGGGAAACTGGGAAAAAATCACAATGGGGTGGAATCAGAATAAAACTGCAACTGCAGAATTTTCTTATGGGTTTCTTTTTTACAGCGTTATTTGTGCATTTTTCAGTATGGTTTTCAGATGTGGAATACCCTTAAGAAAAGAAAAAAAAAAGTGCAGCTTTGTATAAACTCTATATACAATATGTGCCAAATACCTGATTATTGTAATATTCTCCATCTATATAAAATCAGCATATTGATTATATATCAATCAGAAAGAATGTTTGACTGTGCTTAGACAAAGATAAAAGCTCATTAGACCTGGTATACATACATAAGTTTATTATTTTTTTTTATATCATTGCTATTATATATTTCATGACTTATTTCAATCTATATATATAAATATATAATTATATATAAAGAAAAAGCTTAAAACGTAAAAAATAAATAAATAAAAAGTTCCTGCGCTAGCCGGGACTCGAACCCGGGTCGCAAGAATGGGAATCTTGCATGATACCCCTACACTACTAGCGCTTGCTGGTTACATACGAATCTATTCTAGCACTGGAACTAACCTGTGTGTATATGTCGGTGCCGGTGCGTCTATCATAGTTAAAGTACTGAGATTTTATCGCAGCAGAGAAGACATCTAATGAAAACCCCAGTAGATAATTAGTAACACTGCTGCTGACAGACAGTATGGGATATAATAGATCTATATAATACAGGTTTTTGGGACATGCTAATAACGATTGCTATTCAATTGCATACAGAGGATTTCAATTTAATTAGAACACATGTAAATAGCAGACAAATTATTTCAACATGAAATAAAATAGAAATATTTAAAAGTAAGTCACAGGCCCCAGCGAGATTTGAACTCGCGACCCCTGGTTTACAAGACCAGTGCTCTAACCCCTGAGCTATGGAGCCATGTATGTGACAGTAGGCAGATTTTTCCCATCCTATGTATGATAAATCCCGCACAAGGTAAACAGCATGTGTAAGTGTGTCTAGATCTGTTGTTGCTGAAGCTAGTCCCACTCGGGTAAGCAGCACACAAGGCTACTATAAATATTAGTATTGCAGTAAAACATAGTGTGCACATTGAGGCTGTTCCTATTACTGAGCACTGGTTTTCATTGATAATCAGATTCTTTGCTACTTAACAAGTAATGGAACCACAGTGACTGAGTGTCCATAGGAGACTGATCGCTGGAGGCTCCACCTCTGGGATAGCTGCCATCTGTATGAATAGAGTGGGAGAACAAAATTGACTGTCGTTCCATGCATATGGGGAAAAGGGGATTTTTGTTTTTTATGTTTATTTTTTATCTGTTGAAATGTAAAATGAGGGGGGGGGGCAAACAATTGGGACCCCCAGATGCCATGGTTGCTACTGACCATGACATCTAAAGCTTGGTTCACATCTGCAAGTCTGACTTTTTCGTCCAGCAGTTTCAGTTTGAATGGAAAAGAACAACGACAGAACAACAGATACTTCGTCACAGATGTGAACATAGGGTAGTGCCTGAGACTAGAGGAAGGCTCCATTCACATCACATTTTATACATCCGGTTATTAGATCCATTGAATGGATGCAAACAACAGAAGCAAAAAATGGATGCAAATGGATGGTTATCCATTTACATAGAAATCAATGTAAAAAAAATACTTTTGTGTTAGTCAGAAAAGGCTGATACAAATGGATGTTTTTATTTCACATTGATCTCTATGTAATTGCATGGTCATCCGTTGGTATCTGCTAAATGAATGTAAAAATCATTATGTGAATGGACTCTTATCTCTGATCTCATGCACTGCAGCAGAATTTGCGGTGTGCATTGCAGCTGACACGTGCTGCTGATTGTGCCCACATTGTGAAGCTAGGTTGACACTAGCGTCGCATCTCCATTGTTTGGGTCCATTGCGGGCCCCAACCAATTAAGAGGCGGACGGCTAAAACAGTGGTTGCACACAGACTATATTAACTATAATGGCACACAGACATTATTGACTATAATGGGGCCTGTCGGGTATTCATAATTTTTAAACTGAAACCGGCAGAGGAAAAATTCCTTCGCCGATTGTCGGAGAAGCCATTGTATTCCTTTTGTAATACTGCAAGCTAATCCATAGTTGCCTCTTTTTAAGAAAATGTGATGTTTTACCTCTCTCCCTTACCTCTTCTATCTCTCACCCAACTTTAACTTCCCTCCCTTTTTTCTTCATGCTTAGTTGACACACTCGCTCTCACCCTCTCCCCACCCCTACTCTTTTTATCTGGGCCTCACTCACAATAAAGTAGAGATGTACTTGTTGCCTTTAGGAATACTATTAGCCTGCATTCTATTGTGGATTGATGTATGCAATGGATAGTGTCTGGTGCCTCAAAACACCTCTGTATTGTACCTCAGTACAAGTTGCTTTTGTGATAAAGGTTACTTTAATTACACATATAAATAAAGCTGTATGAGCTGTCACCATATAAGATTACAGTCCAAAAAGGCCAAATGTCCTGTAGGATAATGTGGGAGCGTCAACAGTGAAGGGTTACTATTAGGGAGCTTAACTGCAGACGCATTTAGATTAGGGCATGTGATAGGACTACCTGAATAGATATGTTTTAAGGATGCCCTTGAAGCTGCAGAAATTGGGAGTTCATCTGATTGTCCAGGTTAGAGCATTCCAGAGAAGTTGTGCAACTCTGGAGAAGTCTTGGATATGGGAGTGGGAGGTTCTGATAATAGAGAATGTTAGTCTTTGGTTATTGGCAAACTAGAGAGCATGGGTTGGGTGATAGACAGAGATGAGGGAAGACAAGTAGGGAGCTGCAGCATTATGGAGAGCCTTGTGGATGAGGGTGACAAGTTTATATTTTATTCTATATTGAATAGGCAGCCAATGCAGTGTCATCGCTGTAGCGTTTAGACTGATAGATGAGCCTGGTCTCTGCATTCAGAATAGATTGTAGAGGGGAGAGTTTAGTAAGGGGAAGACCAATTAGAAGGGAGTTACAGTAGTCAAGTTGAAAATGAATCAGGTTGACAATAAGGGTCTTTAATGTTTCTATGGTAAGGAAAGGGTGGATTCGGGAGGTGGAGATGACATAAGCGTGCAAGTGATTGGATATGGGAAATAAATGAAAGGTCTGAGTCAAACATAACCCTGAGGCAGCAGGCATACTGCCTAGGAGTTATGGTAAGACGACAGACTGAAGTGGAGATATACATACTGGACTGGTAGTTCAGTCTTTGAGAGATTTAGTTTCAGATAAAACATGATATTAGAGACAGCAGAAGGACAGTTACGGACGGTGTTTAGTTTTCTGTTCTTTAGTCCTTGTATTTTGATTCTTTTTTTTTTGTGATTTTATATAATGTGAAATATCTTCTGCTGCGTCATCAGCAGCATCAGTCTTCAGCGAGATCGCAATCGCACGCATGCGCTGTCAGCTCTGCCACTTCGGGTTTGGGCAGAGCCAACAGTTCATGCTCTGTCGGCCATCTTGGTTCTCCTTAGAACTACACGAGCGTTCTGCGGAGCAGTACATTCGTGGAGGATGAAAACCAAGATGGCCGACAGAGCATGCATTGTTGGCTCTGCCCGAACCCGAAGTGGCAGAGCTGACAGCGCATGTGCGAGATTGCGATCCTGCTGAAGACTGGTGCTACTGATGACGCAGCAGAAGAGGAGGCAGAACAAGGGAGCTCATCATCGGAGGGGGCATGAATACAACAGCCAGGAGGAGGGAGCGAACACACCGAAGGCTATGACGCTGCGGTGCTCGGGGCACTGGAGTGCTCCATGATCTTCAATTGCATATCTGCCAAAAACAAATTTAAACAAAAACCACTGCCTGGAAAACAGAAACAAAGGTAGGACTAGAATAGCCTTTATAAAGGCTATTCCAACATAGGGTTAGTGAGAAATGTGTTTTCTGAATGACAGACTCCCTTTAATTCCCTTATGCTGGAAAACTACTGAGATAACAGCTAGAATCAACCACAGCAAATAGTTGGAGGAGATTATCTCAATAAACCATGAGTAAGTAGGGTGCTTCATATTATGTTCTGCTCCACATCTCACTGTAGTTCTTTGTATGTCCCATACTGATTATATTCTAGCTCAGATCTTACCCTTAATTTTTCTTTCTATTCTTGATATCCTATTGGCTTAGATTTTGTAGTGAAGATGTTGGCAATCTAAACATTCCGATGGTACTAAATTATATTAGGAATAGAGATGAAGAAAATGATTTGGCACACATTGATTTTGTTTCCCAAATTTGGCAAAATTCCCAAAGCTTTAGCTCTCAGTTACGACATACATATCAGAAGACAGAGAGGAACACATTATTATTATTATTGTTTATTTATACAGCACCATTAGTCCCATGGTGCTTTACATTTGAGGGTTTACATACGGTACACAAAATATACAAAACAGATAATACTAACAGTGACCAACTGGCACAGTGGGATACAGGGCCCTTCCCCCAAGGGCTTACAATCTATGAGGCAAGATGGATAGAGACAGAAGGTGGGGGTAGAGGCTGTTCAGGTGGTGGTATGGAGACAGTAGTGTTATCGGAGGTTGTAGGCCTTCCTGAATAGGTGAGTTGAAGCTTGTGACTGTGGGGGATCATCTTATGTGTCTTGGTAATGAGTTCCAGAGTATGGGGGATGCACGGGAGAAGTCTTGGAGACGACTGTGTGAAGAGCGGATAACAGCAGAGCAGAATAGGAGTTCTTTGGAGGATTGGAGGTTACGTGCGGGCAGGTAGCGGGAGATTAGGTCGTAGATATATGGAGGGGGTAGGTTGTGGATGGCTTTGTATGTCAGCATTGGTAGTTTGAACTCTATTCGCTGGGCGATGGGTAGCCAGTGAAGGGATTGGCAGAGGGGAGCGGCTGATGAAGAACGGAGGGAGAGGTGTATTAGGCGAGCAGCACATTTAAAGTGGACTGGAGGGGGGCGAGAGTGTTAGCTGGGAGGCCATGGAGAAGGGTGTTACAGTAGTCATGGCAGGAGATTATGAGGGCATGGACTAGCATCTTTGTGGTTTCAGGGGTGAGGAAGGAGCGGATTCGATGGATGTTCTTGAGTTGGAGGCGGCAGGAGGTGTTGAGGGTTTGAATATGCGGCTTGAAGGATAGGTCAGAGTCTAAGGTTATCCCAAGGCAGCGGGCCCGTGGGACTGGGGTGAGAGTGGTTCCATTAATTTTGATAGATGGATCAGGTAGGAGGGGTGAAGATTATGAACTCCATTTTCTCCATGTTGAGTTTGAGAAAGCTGGAGGAGAGAAAGGAGGCTATGGCTGCTAGACATTCTGGGACTCTGGACAACAGAGAACTAATGTCTGGTCCAGAGAGATATATTTCGTCAGCATAGCAATGGTAATGGAAACCATGGGATTCTATGAGCTGGCCGAGGGTGTAAATGGAGAACAGGAGGGGTCCTAGGACAGAGCCTTGGGGAACACCTACAGAAAGAGAGCGTGGCGGGGAGATGGTGTGCGAGTGGGAGACGCTGAATGTGCGGTTGGTGAGGTATGAGGAGATCCAGGAAAGGGCCAGGTCTGAGATGCCAAGGGATGAGAGCGTTTCTAATAGGAGGGAATGCTAGACTGTGTCAAAGGCAGAGGAGAGATCGAGGAGGAGGAGGACAGAGTAGTGACGCTTGGCTTTGGCAGTTAGAAGGTAGGTTGTGACCTTGGTTAGGGCAGTTTCTGTGGAGTGATGTGGTCTGAAACCTGACTGTAGTCTGTCAAAGAGCACATTGGACGAGAGATAGGAGGATAGTTCGGAGTGGACGTGTTGCTCCAGCAATTTAGAGGCGTATGGGAGCAGTGAGATGGGGGGATAGTTGGCTGGAGAGGACGGGCCAAGAGAGGGTTTCTTAAGTATAGGTGTGACGGTAGCATGTTTGAATGGCGTAAGGGAAGTATACATTGGTTAGGGATAGTTTGAAGAGATGGGTTAGGGCAGGAGTAATGACTTCAGAGAGTTTGGGGATGAGATGTGACTGGATGGGGTCAAATATCAGAAGACAGAGAGATGCACATGACTTGGGGCAGCAGTCTGGAGAGCTTCTTGCATTCAGCTCTACCTGATCCATAGCCATACATATTGCTGTCATTTTGACCTCATGTTGTCTTGGTTATAAAGAGTTTAAAAGGGATTGGATGCATTCTTAGGTGTCAAATCAAATCTGACAGCAGGTTAGATTGAAATGGACTCAGAGCTAATTTCAAGAAAAGTACAAAATAAAAATAATATATAACAATTTTTTAAAGAATCTAGTACTAGTATTTAGTGTCTTCTGTCATTTCAAAACAATTATATGTGTGAAGAAAGCTTCCATTGCCAAACAAGGTAAGAGCATAGTGTCAGCAAATATTTTATGTATTCCACAATACATAGCAGTAAACATGCATGCTCAGACAAGTCAAACATGCATGTACAAAAAAGAGGCTTGGTCGAACGAGTGTTAGTTGGCTGCTATTTTTGTGTATGGCCAGGTTACAACTGTAGCTATAAAAGGAATGTGGATTCATTATGGGACTACCTACTGTATAGTTGTTGTTGTGGTGGCATTGTTGTTAACTCTATTCTGGGTCCACAGCAGTTGTCATTATTTTGATACTGTTACATAAGTCACATAAGCTCCCATAACAGTGTGTGCAGACAAGTTTGCGAACTTTCTGTGAAAAGCGCTTGGGAAAAACAGTGATGTGTTTCCGCCGCGGTTTTTCCAACAGCGCTTTTTTGCTTTGGCCCGCTTCATTGGGACTTAGCCTACGGGGTTTTTGTTATATTTGAAAAAGGGTTTGATATTTTCTTCTACAAGCAGTGTCTCTCTTAAAGGGAGTCTGTTACCAGATTCCAGCATACCAACTCAGCCTGCAGATAGATATATCAGTTTCACCAGAATCAAGCGGAGGCAGGAATTTTGCAGCAACATCGGATTCGGAAGGTGAATATTGCTTTTTTGTTATTTTAATCTGTCCCCTGTTATTGGCTACTTTCTAGCCAAACTAGGACAACCCCTTTAGGGTATGTTCACACAGAGCTTTTTGCAGGCTGATTTTGTGGTGGAATCCGCCTCAAAAAATGCCTCCCATTCATTTTAATGGGAGTCAGTAGTATAAAGAAAGTGACACGACCTATCTTCAGGCAGATACTGCCTTGAAAAGCCTGTTGAAATCAATGGCAGGCGGAAAAAAACTCAATGCATTTTTGTTTTTTGTACATGGCTTTTTATGCGCTTTTTGCAAAAATTGCATCAAAGACCACTAGCTTTTTTAAAAGTTTCCAGGTCCGTACAGTGTGCTGGAGTGAAAAACTGTGTCAAAAAATGCAACAAAAATTGCTTCAAAAACACATCAAAAACCACACATCATGTAAAAAAAGCGTCAAAAAAGTTTCCTAATTGCTGAAGCAGATTTTTTCGGCCTGCAAAATCAAATCCTGCATATGTGTTTATGTATATACCTTTAACTGTCTTTGCGACCAATGGTCAGGGCAGGAGTTGCTACTTCTCAGTAATGTTTCCAGTTCAGTCTACTGAATCAGTAATAATGTGATATAGTATTGTACTGGGGCCTTTGCCAATGTACATTTCTCATCCCTGGCAATCTGTTTATATTGAACCTTGCACAGTCCCTTATGACTTGGTAAGTATTTATTAATGAGGTGATACATATATATTCTATATTTTTAATTTATTCATTTCTCTTTTGTATATTTCTTTATATAATTATTTATTTATGTGTGATATGCACTTCATTATTGTTTGGACTGTCTGTTTAATATTGAAACATGATACCCTATTTTGGTAAAGTTCCTATGGGTGGACTCCTGGTAGTGTTTTTAATGTGTATGTCCCTTTGTGTCTTTTTTGTGGTTTAATAAAATATATGAATTTTTCTGTGGGTGCTCCTCGATTTGTTATGTGTTTTTATTTGTTATATTTCAATTAAATTTCTGTAAGGCACAAATGGAGCATCCCAGGTATTATTCAGATGTGCCCGCATTTCAAATTATTTTTAGTGCTTTTTTTTTTCGTGCCAACATACATGTTATATAAGAGTAAGCCTGTATACTTTGGCAGGATATATTTCTTAAAGTGAGAAAAACCAGTAACACTAGTCTTGCACAACACTGGAATCCGTATACACAGTCAAAGACTCGCAGCTTTGTCACAATGGAGCTTTGTGTTGATCAATAAAGTTGCATGCATTGAAGTTTTCAGCAAGGCGAGGTCCCAGGTTACGTCAGACGCAGGTCACCTGGCAACAGAACGAGCACGTTGGTCACGCGCCGCCGAACGTAAAACACCAGGGGACGCGCACGCCCTGCGGTTCAGCCAATCAGAAAGATCGGGGTAGGGAACTTGCTTGCGCGGGCAGCCAATGAGGGAAGAGAACTGGGAAGAGGAGGGAGAGCGTGAGCGCGCATCGTAGAGAGGGGGGGTGGAGAGGCCGAGAGTGGGAAAGCGAGAGAGTGAGAGAGACATGCTCCGGTGCCAGGTGAGAACGGGCAGTGTGGAGGTTTGTGATGGGGCTCTCTAGTCGGGGTATGATGGTACAATGGGTAGCTCCTTGAGGCAGCAACATGAGGGCGGGGGAGGAGGCAGCAGCTATATAAATATAGAATAGAGGGTGTTTATGTAATAAAACACTACATAAAGAATGCCTCCAGCCGTGCTATAAATAAAGTTTATTGAATGTAATTACTGCAACGTGCTCCTACAAACCTCACAGTAGTGCAGTCCACAAGACTAGGGCTCGGTGCGTGTAGTGTAGGATTAGGAGTGTGGACATAGAGCGAATGGACTAGACCCATGCTACTCCCTATGAACATATATAACAGTCATGTCTCAAAACTTTATTTATAAAATCTGATTGAAACACCCCCCTTTGATGAGTATAGCGGAATTATTAATAAATGAGATTAAAGTTCTTGGCTCTTAGAGCAGAGAAGGCAGAATGCTTGGGACAACATCATTCTCCCTTTATTACAGAGTTTTGTGCTGGTCTCCACTTCCATCTGCTAGAAAATGGTGAGATTACAAGATTTAGGCATTTAGCAAGTAACAAAGAATATTTAAAGGGATTGTCCCACATTTTTTTACTACCTTTAGGCTAAACCATGAAAATCTAATTGTTTGAGACTGCATATGATCCCTGTACTATATACAGTGTACAGAGTTGGAAGCAGATGGCTTTCTACACTGTATGCTGGTGTATCTGCAACCGTTACGTGTCCTGCCATTGACAGCCAGCCACTGTTACCTTTGCTTGCATTTGTGTTATGAACGAGAAACCTATACTCAGGACTGGTCAATTTTTCATTGAAATATAAATTTCAATTTTATTTAAGTTTAAGGGCGATTCTCGAATTTGATCTAGTTTTTCAAGTTTTTGCTTAAAGAGATAAAAAAAAAAAAAAAGTTCAGTGATCTGGCATGGGGGCAGAAGTCAGATGTATTTGATGGAGGCTGCCTCATCGTAGGGCTCTGCGATTTTGCCTAAAAATGAAAAATAGATTTTTTTATTTAATTTATTTCAAGTTTATGTGCATGGAGGAGTCTGATAAATGTCATGCAGGCTTTTTTGTCTTACCCAACAATGATTAGCTTCAGTGAAGAAACAAACAATCATAGCTGGTGAAAGGAGGAGAAAGCTTGGAAGGAATATATCAGACTCCTGCAGGTGCCAAGTCACTGAACAGCATATGCTACATTTATATAAAAGGATGGTGTTCAATAAAGTAATAAACACACTCTGTGGCTAATATGTATATATCAATACTGTGGTATCTACTGATAACCCACAGAATATGTACTGTATATTACTTTGTTGTATCCTATCTTTTTACATTACATAGCATGAAAAATGTTTTGTTTATGGTCCTGGTATAGTAAATGGCCTGATGTTTAACCATTTGCAAAGTAAAATTGAGGAATTCCATCATTTCACTTTGCATATAGATTAACCCATAAGCCACCACCTCCATTTTCTATATATGGATTAATTATGGATGTCTTGGGATAACAAAGGCATTCTAGCAGAGAGAGTCCCTTTATAGATGCTAGTATATTTATGGGGACTACTGCAGGAATGCATTTATTGCATTCAACAGTTCCCTTTGCCCATACACTGTAGATGGATTTCAGCAGACTGCTATCTCGCTTGACATGCATGTTTGGCAAAGCTATGTATGTATGTTGTAGACGGAAAGAGGAAAATATGACTTTGTTTTGCTATCGCCCTTGCAGCCATGCTGTGCAAGATGGCAAATTAAAGATCCTGTCCAGGATGTGCAAAAGTTGTATTATTGTGTGTTTAGTACAGTAATATATGCTTCTTTAAAATACTAGATATCTACCTCCCACCCCAGCATTACCAGACATATGCTACACACATACTTGTATATACATGCACACCATATACACTACACACGGACGTACTGTATATAATTATGCACACCCAAAGATGTGTGGGGACCAATTCTCTGTGCAGTCTATGGGTGTACATTACACAGTGAGATGGGGAACCATGTACTGAACTGAGCGCCGCTTTTGCATGGAGTGGTGCTCAGGTCAGCGCCAGATACTATATCCTGTTTGTAGTGAGTAGGCAGAATAAAAACAAACACCTTAATGAAGAAGTGCAGGCGGGGCTCAAACAACTGCTGAACTATGAACACTGCTGGCATCAGTGGCACAACACTGCCGTGGGTGCGGGGCTGCAGCAAGTTAAATTTAACAGATCTGTGAGAATTCTAGTTGGCGAATTAATTTTATTTATTGGCCAGCCCTAAACGCTACTATTGACTAGCGTGAAAAAATTGTTGATCAAAGATTGCAGCAGGAGAAGAAAGCCTGTATGGAATATTTCAGACTCCAGGGCAAGGCAGGGTTAACATCTATTTCACAAGTCTAATTAAAATCACATTTCTTTGAAATAGTGAATTAATCAAATTCATTTGATTAAATGCACAGCCATCTCTGGACTGATATGGACCTAAACAGTATAGTCTTTAGTGTCAAATCCCGGATCCGTTTGTGATCCAACGGCAGCCAGGTTCGAGAGTGGAGGCCTGGTGGTGAGCGCTTCAATCCTGCCTTTTCTATGGAGAGAGATGCTGCTCAGCTGCTGGTGAGATGATCTGAGGAGCCTCAGTCCATGGTCCGGCTTCCATAGTTGAAGAAGTCATGTTTAGAGGTCAGGGACCTCCACCAAGCTCTCTGTGTATGCATGTGTGTTGCCCATAAGTGTGACAACCACCCCACATGTGTGACTGCCAATCAATTTATACCAATAGTGTAGGTGAGTCTTAGGACCTTAGATATTCCTGTCACTATATATGGATTACTCCAGTATAGCTTATACTCATGGCACAACCTTGTGTACCAAGAATGATGTGTATATAGTTAACTCTTTATGTTCCATTCACATGAATATTGTAACCTATGATATTTAACACCACCACATAAGGACAGTTAGTCATCTCTAGTAGTGATCAAGGGACACTAAGAGCTCAGCGATATGTGCAAGACATGTTGTGGCCACATGTGTTGCATCTCAGCTCCCACTGATGTCCATGGGAGCTGAGTTGTAGTACAGCCACCTGTCTACCATATGCTATACAGAGCTATTTGCTTCTACTATGTCCACTGTATAGTACAGGGATTTGATGCTGATCTGTGCGGTAGTGGCTGTTGGCCCTCATATCATATAATTATGCATATCCTAAGGATAGGCATTAAAAAAACACAATCCCAAGGGTTGTACCATGAAGATAGATGCATGAGATCCCTCATTCTAATGGACTGGTGGTCACATATGCATCATTTTTTATTTGTATTGGGCCAATATATTATGCAGCACTTTACAAATAGTTTCTCTCTAAGGGACTGCAGAGGGGAAGCCAAGTCCCATAGATTTGTGGATTGCCAGTTTATAAACAGGAACTCAGGATTCCTGTTCTTGTCATCAGTGGTTGGATCTCCTGTGATCAGACTCGTGTCCCCTATTCTGTGGGTAGGGTATAACTGTGATTTGTGCTACAATGGGGTATTGCAATCTTACAAAGAGGTGTCCTGTGACTAGAATATGGCATCCTTATCTGATCGGTGGGACCCTGAGAATATAGAGTCTTTATCACTATATCGTCTTCTTTCAGTTGTGCAGGAAACTGAAGGATGGCCTCATTGAAGTGATGCTATGTTGCTGCGCCCTCTTCACTGTTTATCCTGCACAGTGGTGTTCCTGCCTACATCCATTGTGCCAGTTGGTCATTAAATTAGTACTACTTTTTGTATTACAATGGGGCATATTCATTCTCAGAAGCAATGGGGGTTCCAGAGGTCCATGCAATCCCCCTGGATTACGACGGAAATAAAGATGAATACTGTGTATTGTTTTTGTTGTTTTCGACCATTTGCAGTTTTTACCCCAGCCCAATAACCCCATTATAAGGATTGTTCAGGATCACAAAAATATGGCTTCTTTCTTCCATGGACAACACTATTCTACATGTCTCTCTGGTGCTGATGTATAGCTAACCCTGCATAGTACACAGTAAAATATATTATAATACAATATCTGTACTACTGAGGCAGATTGTATGTGGGAAATGCCATCTACTGTTAATAGAAAAGGGGCTGTGTAAGTGCAGCAGTCTGTGTTTACTTCATGGAAGCTCTCCCATTACGTCTATGCCATAAGGGAGAGATGAAAATACAGCCCTTTCACTTGGGTATTCTCATTCTGATTGATACAGCAACCTGTTATACTCTGCACGTATCTTACTGAAATTGTGGTGTCGGTGAGGTTGCTGACACCTGGTATTGGTTTAGATTTGTCTAGGCCCACATTACTTGCTCTGAGACCTTTTAAGTAAAACTCAGCAACTGTTCTTTATACAATATCGGCACAAGGGCATAATTTGCATAGAAAGTGGTGCTATGTGTTAATGGTAGCGCGTCCAGTCCCAGGAGATATCAACATTTCTGCTATGATCTGTTTTAATGAATCACTAGAGCACTCTGAAGGTCATTTGTCACTTTTTTTTCTTAGACGCTGAGTGGCCACTTTGGGAGACGGGTACCAGAGTCAGCATTCTACTGTATCTTGCAGTTGCTAAAACTACCTTTTTTTTTTGTATTTTAGTCTCTTGATGATGGTGATGGCTTCCCTGACCTTGAGGAGGATGAGGAAATTGATCAATTTAATGATGACACGTTTGGAGCTGGAGCTATTGGTGAGTTGGATCCGGTTCGGACACTAGGATTTGATCATGCTTCATGTGGGAAGTGGGTCGTTTATATGTTTGCTTTGTAATATAACCAATAGTGATTTCATATGCTTTTGCCATTATGGAACTAATTTCCAATTGTCACCTATGGTCCACTTTTCCCCTCCTGCGCATGTTCTATATTAGTGTTTGCTCCTGAAAGCAGAAAGTTTGACATATTCCTGAAATCCTGTGGCAATGAGGAAAGTCGTACAGCTTGTGTTGCACTGTTGTCACCATAGCCAGTTTTGTGTCCTTTTAGGACAGGAGTGGACATATTATTGTATCCTTTAGTCCCTTGCACCACTCAAACATCCAATTTGACTTAGTAACTAGGCAACAGAAAGTTCCATATATAGATACAGTGCTGGCCAAAAGTATTGGCACCCCTGCAATTCTGTCAGATAATACTCAATTTCTTCCAGAAAATGATTGCAATCACAAATGCTTTGGTAATAATATCTTCATTTAATTTGTCGTCAATGGAAAACCACAAAAAGAATTGTCAAAAAGCCAAATTGGATATAATTCCACACCAAACATAAAAAAGGGGGTGGACAAAAGTATTGCCACCCTTTGAAAAATCATGTGATGCTTCTCTAATTTGTGTAATTAACAGCACCTGTTACTTACCTGTGGCACATAACAGGTGGTGGCAATAACTAAATCACACTTGCAGCCAGTTGAAATGGATTAAAGTTGACTCAACCTCTGTCCTGTGTCCTTGTGTGTACCACATTGAGCATGGATAAAAGAAAGGAGACCAAAGAACTGTCTGAGGACTTGAGAAGCAAAATTGTGAGGAAGCATGAGCAATCTCAAGGCTACAAGTCCATCTCCAAAGACCTGAATGTTCCTGTGTCTACCGTGCGCAGTGTCATCAAGAAGTTTAAAGCCCATGGCACTGTGGCTAACCTCCCTAGATGTGGACGGAAAAGAAAAATTGACGAGAGATTTCAACGAAAGATTGTGCGGATGGTGGCTAAAGAACCTCGACTAACATCCAAACAAGTTCTAGCTGCCCTGCAGTCCGAGGGTACAACAGTGTCAACCCGTACTATCCGTCGGCGTCTGAATGAAAAGGGACTCTATGGTAGGATACCCAGGAAGACCCCACTTCTGACCCAGAGACATAAAAAAGCCAGGCTGGAGTTTGCCAAAACTTACCTGAGAAAGCCAAAAACTTTTTGGAAGAATGTTCTCTGGTCAGATGAGACAAAAGTAGAGCTTTTTGGGAAAAGGCATCAACATAGAGTTTACAGGAAAAAAAAAGAGGCCTTCAAAGAAAAGAACACGGTCCCTACAGTCAAACATGGCGGAGGTTCCCTGATGTTTTGGGGTTGCTTTGCTGCCTCTGGCACTGGACTGCTTGACCGTGTGCATGGCATTATGAAGTCTGAAGACTACCAACAAATTTTGCAGCATAATGTAGGGCCCAGTGTGAGAAAGCTGGGTCTCCCTCAGAGGTCATGGGTCTTCCAGCAGGACAATGACCCAAAACACACTTCAAAAAGCACTAGAAAATGGTTTGAGAGAAAGCACTGGAGACTTCTAAAGTGGCCAGCAATGAGTCCAGACCTGAATCCCATAGAACACCTGTGGAGAGATCTCAAAATGGCAGTTTGGCGAAGGCACCCTTCAATTCTCAGGGACCTGGAGAAATTTGCCAAAGAAGAATGGTCTAAAATTCCAGCAGAGCATTGTAAGAAACTCATTGATGGTTACCGGAAGCGGTTGTTCGCAGTTATTTTGTCTAAAGGTTGTGCTACCAAGTATTAGGCTGAGGGTGCCAATACTTTTGTCCGGCCCATTTTTGGAGTTTTGTGTAAAATGATCAATGATTTGACTTTTTTTTCCATTCTCTTTTGTGTTTTTTCATTGCAAGCAAAATAAATGAAGATATTATTACCAAAGCATTTGTGATTGCAATCATTTTCTGGAAGAAATTGAGTATTATCTGACAGAATTGCAGGGGTGCCAATACTTTTGGCCAGCACTGTACAAACAAAATAGACGTTAGTTGTCATTGCTTGTCATGTGGGTGGTCCCAGTCTCATCTGTAGTAGTGCAGTCTTGGTGTTAACAAGCCAGCTCCTGTTACCTCCCAGGTCTGTTATCTTTGTGCTCCTATTACGTTTTGCTAGAGGCAGCAAGTCATAGGATTCCTGTTATGCTATCTGCGCCTGGTATCCGCACATTGCGAATCAGTGTAAAAAAAAAAAAAAAAAATTCTTCAAAAAAAGTTAAATGGCACCTGCCATAGTCTATCTTTTTTTGACAGATTAATGTTCTTCAAAAAAACTGTCCATTTGTGTCCTTTTTTTGACAGATCTTTTTTTTTTCTCCATTCTGAGCATGCACAGAGAAGAATGAAGAGGAAAAAAATGGATTGCAAAACGGACACAAACTGATTACTATTCATAGACCTCTGTTTAAAAAAAAAAAAAAAAAAAAAAAAATGGATTCATTGCTGTCCGTTGTGTTTCCTTATTTTTTGGACAGAGCAAAAGTGTAGCAAGTCCGACTTTTGCCTCTATCCAAAAGAGAAGATATGTGGTGGAAATGCTCCAAGCGCACACCTGCGGATGGTTTATTAAAGGGATTCTATCATTGGGAAAAACAATTTTTAAATAACAGCACGTCGCTCTAGCCTTTAGAAAGGCTATTTGTCTCCTACCTTTCTTTTGTGATCCGCGCCACCGTTTTCTATATTTTTCTTATTTTGTGATTATGCAAATAAGTCTTTAGGATGTACACCAGTTCCACCAGTCTTCAAAATGCACACGTCACACGATGTTTTCAAAACCCAGCACCGCCTCTCTCTTCATCTCCTGACGCCACTCCGCATCATTCGCCGCGAGTTCGCGATCCAAATCTCGCGCATGCTCTGTCGGCTCTGCCATTTCGCATTGGACAGATCCGACTGCGTATGTTCATCGGCCATTTTCAAGTGGCCTCTTACAAGAGCCGCACTGCGCCTGAACATGCTCAGTAGCTCTGTACCTCCGTAATCCCAGAAGTGAAGCTATCCTGGCTTCAATGAGTGTAGATAGGCAGCTTTAAAAGGATAAGTAACAGTAAGCTCTTGTAAGAGGCCACGCGAAATTGCAATTGCGGAGCGGCGTCAGGAGACGAAGAAAGAGGCGGTGCTGGATTTCGAAAACAGCGTGTGTTGTGAGCACAGGGGACGCCCCTGTGCATTTTGAAGTCTGGTAGAACGTCCCCTGTGACGGATTTGCATAATCACGAAATAAGAAAATTATAGAAAACGGCGACGCGGAACACAAAAAGAAAGGTAGGAGACGAATAGCCTTTCTAAAGGCTATTACGACGTGCCGTTATTTAAAAATGGGTTTTCCCAATGATAGAATCCCTTTAACCCCTTCGCGACCGCCCACTGTATATTAACGTCGGCTTTTGCTGTGTTTTATACTGAGCGACGTTTATGAATGGACCCTGCTAGATTGGGGATTGGGTCTCCTCATGGGTTAGGAACTCTGTGAACACAGCGCTAATAGCTGCTGGTGTTCACAGAGACAAGATCAGGACCTGATAGTTTAAGGTCGCGATCATGTAGCCGCCATATCAGGGAAAGTTTGTTGCTGCAACAAACTTTCCTTGATATTAGCTGCCAACCTGCCTGCGGGCGGCATCAGGAGCAGGTGTTAGCTGTATGTAACAACTAACACCCTGCTCCCTAACTCCCGATCGGAGCTGAGCTCTGATCGGGGGTTTTAATCCCTTGGATGCCGCGATCAAACATGACCGCGGCATCAAAGGGGTTCCACCATGACAAATGTCCCCTTCAGTACCCCCCGTGGCGAAATTGGGGGATGCCCATTTGTATTTTCTTCAGCCTGGGGTCTGGCCAGTGACCCCAGGCTGCTAGGAGCCCCCAGAACCTGCACCTGCATAGGCTGACTTACTCTATAGAGTGCAATACACGTGTATTGCTGTCTATAGTGCTGAACCAGTGATCAGTGTATCGCTGGTTCAGGTCTTCTAAAAGTTGAAAAAAAAAGTGGTGTATGAAAAAAAATTAATAAAGCAAGGAAATAATGATTTTTCGCCATCTTGCATTAAAAAAAAATGCTATAAAAAGTGATCAAAAAGTTGTATGTACTCCAGAACAGTACCAATAAAAAGCACAGATCGTCCCGCAAAAAATAAGCCTTCAACCAACTCTATCAACCGAGAAAAAAAAATTGCTACACATCTCAGAAGATGGCAATGCAAAAATAATTGATTTCTTTCCCCAAATGGGTTTTTGTTCTGCAAAACTAGTAACGCATAAAACATAAATATACAAATTAGGTATCGCCGTAATGCGACCGACCCGCAGAATAAAGGTAACATGTTACTTATGCTGTATGCTGCACTGAAAAAAAAATTAAAAGGTAAAAAGCAATACCACAATGGATGGGTTTTTTTTTAATCCACCAAGAAAGAGTTAATAAGTTATAGGCACCCAAAAATGATATAATTACAAAAACCCCGCAAACAACAAGCCCTCATATGGCTACATCACCAGAAAAATAAAGAAAATATAGCTTGTACAATGTGAAGACAAAAACCCAGGATAACGTACTTAATGTCATGTGGGTATAAACTGCTGTTTGGGAACAACTGGCCACAAAAGGGAAGGAGCCCTTTCTTCTACCTGGGATAGCTCACTTAATAGTTTTAGGAGTGTATGTCTCTAATGCCACAAACTGGGCGCAACGTATTGTGCACAGAAATGGCATATTTCTTTAAAAATTTTAATTTTCACTTTGTACATTAATTTTCAGGAAGCACTCTTGGGCTCAAAATGATAATACCTTTGATAAATTCCTTGAGGGGTGTAGTTTCTAAATTGGGGTCACTTTTTGAGAGTTTCCATTGTATTGGTACTGTAGGGGCTCTGCAAATATGACATGGCATCTGAAAACTATTCCAGCAAAATCTACCCTCCAAAAGCCAAATAGCGCTCTTTCCATTCTGAGCGCTAATTTGGGACTAAATTGACGGTTTATTGGAAAAAAGTAATTTTTAATTTTCACATCCCGATGTTAATAAAATCTGTGAAACAGCTGTAGGGTCAAACTGCTCACTATATCCCTTGATCTGTTCAGTGAGAGGTATAGTTTGCAAAACAGGGTCACTTTGGGGGTTTCTATTGTATTGGTACTCTAGGGGCTCTGCAAATGCGACATCACACCTGAAAACTATTCCAACAAAATCTACTCTCCAAAAGCCAAATAGCGCTCTTTACATTCCAAGCCCCATCATGTACCCATACAGCAGATTATGACCACATATGGGGTATTGCCCCATTCAAGAGTAATTGTTTAACAAACTGTGGGGTGCTTTTTCTCCTTTAAACCTTTTGTGAGTGTGTTCATTTTAGGGCTAAATGAATGTATTATTGAAAAAAAAATGAAATGTCTAAATTTCACCCCCATATTGCTTTAATTTCCGTGAAATGCTTAAAGGGTTAACAAACTTACCAAATGGTGTTTTGAATTATTTGAGGGGTGTAGTTTTGAAAATGGGGTGATTCATGGGGTTTTCTAATATATAGGCCTTTATAATCGCCTTCAAAACTGAAGTGGTCCCTGAGAAATTAGTTTGGGAAATTTTTCTTGTAAATCTGGAAAATCGCTGTTACACTTTGTAGGCCTTCTAACGTCCAAAATAAATGAAAGGACGATTAAAAGATGATGCCAATATAAAGCAGAGATATGGTACATATTTATTAATGTATTTGGGTGGTATGACTATCTGTTTGAAAAGCAGAGCATTTCACATTTTGAAAATTGGGATTTTTTTTTTCCAAATTTCCATCAAATTTCCTATTTTTTTTAATAAATACAAAAATATTGATCAATGTTTACCATTAACATGAAGTACAATGTTTCACGAAAAACAATCTCTAAATCACTTGTGTAAGTTAAAGCGTCTTAAAGTTATTGCCATATAAAGAAAAAAAAGTAGATCCTGGCGCACCTGTAACAGAGTAATGGTGGGTTAGTAAGGTAATAGAACTGTACTAAGCTGTTCAGATAAGGCTTGCTGCTGCTCTTACCCAGTGACCATCCAAAACTAGTTTGGTGGTAACATAATACAGAAAAAAAGTAGAGAAAAAAACTGGGATATTATGGGTGAGCGCTGCAAGTAAGGGTATATCAATAAAATATTTGCAAAGAGAATGTTTGTGAATAAAAACACACGCTTTATTGGTTCCATACAACAATAGGCTACGCGTTTCGACGCTGTACTAGCGTCTTCATCAGGCCATAAACTAGATATAAACAAAACACAAAAGGTATAATCAATGGCTAAGTTTTAGAGCAAGGGTAGTCATAGTGTAGGTCCAGATAAAAATACTAGGATATAACATATATAGCAAGGTAAAATAAAATATACAATAAGAGTTTAAAATTAGCAATTAAAAAAAAGAAAGTAGCACAAATACAATAGGATAACACATATAAAAGGGTTGGATGCCCATAATAATAATATAGAAATTATATAGCATAATATAATACAGGTTGAAACTTAGTAGGATAGAACCAGCATACGTAGCAATGTCAATGGTAGGATATGGATTGTATTAGCAGACAAGAATAAATGACTGGGTAGATAAATGAATAAATATATAAACTATATTGAATAAATAATACATAGGTAAGTGTAGTTAGTGGATGGAATGAATAATAATAGTAAATAAGTACATAGAATGAATACAATATGAAAACTGATTTGAAGAGTGTGAAAGTAGCAAGTTAGGAAGATACTGATGATGATGATTGAAAGTATGAATAGGAAGAAAACAGTGATGCAGGAGATGTGCTATGGGCACACGCTTTGCGCCCTCTTATGCTAACCTACAGTCATATGAAAAGTTTGGGCACCCCTTTAATCTTAATCATTTTTAGTTCTAAATATTTGGGTGTTTGCAACGCCTTTCAATTTGATATATCTAATAACTGTGGACCGTATATTTTTTTTTTTTTTTTTTTTTTTTTATTTTATGTTTATATTTTTTAATTTTTGTGTTTTTTTATTTTTTTTTTTTTTTTTTTTTTTTTTTTTTTTTTTTTTTTTTTTTTTTATTATTTTTTAAAATAATTTTTTTTTTTTATGTTTTATTTAGTGAGTATTTAAATATAAGATAATGTTTTTAGGTGTTTTTTTTTTTTTTTTTTTAATAAAGAAAAAAAAAAAAAAAAAAAAAATATTATAAAAAATAAGGGGAGGGAGAAAAATATATAAAATAAATTAAAAAGTAAGAGGAAGAAAAAAAGAAAGAGGAAGGAGAAGAGGAAGGGGAGGGAAAAAAAGAAGGAGGGGGAGGAAAAAAAAAAAAAAAAAAAGGAAGAGAAAGAGGGGGGGGAGAAAAAAAAAAAAAAAAAAAAAAAACAAAACAAAAAAAGCAAAAACAGGAGGGGGAGGGGGAGAAAAAAAAAAAAAAAAAAAAAAAAAAAAAAAGGAGAAGAGGGGGGGGGGGGGGAGGGGAAGAGGGAAAAAAAAAAAAAAAAAAGGAGAGAAAAAAAATTAAAATTTTTTTTTTAGGAAGAAGGTGTGTGGGAAGAAAAAAAAATAATTTGTTTTGTTGTTAAAAAAAAGGGAAAAAAAAAAAAAAAAAAAAAAAAAAAAAAAAATACTTTTGTTTTTGTTGGTGTTTTTGTTTGGTGTGGGGGGGGGGGGGGGGGGGGGGGGGGGGGGGTTTTGTTTAAGTGGGGGGTGGTTGATAAATAAAAAATAATTAAAAATATTAAAAAAAAATATGAGTATTTGATGAGGGGGGGGTGGATATATAAAAAAAAAAAAAAAAAAAAAAAAAAAAAAAAAGAAGAAAAATAATAAGATTGGGAGCCCCCCCCCCAAAAATATTATTTAATATGTGTGGGGTTTTGTGGGGGGGGGGGGGGCGGGCCAAAAAAAATAATAATAATTTATTTTTTTTTTATAAAGAGGAAGGAAAAAAAAACATAAACACAGAAAAAAATTAAAAAAAAAAGGGAAGGGGGTTGGTTTTTTTTTTTTTAAAAAGGGGGATTTATTTAATTTTTATTTTTTTTTTTTTGTTGGGGTGCCCTTTTTTTTCCCCGGTTAAATTTTGTTTTTTTGTTTTTTTTATTTTTTTTTTTAAAAAAATAAACCTTATTTCAATCTTGAAATATTTTTGTGTCCATCATTTTTTATATATATAAAATTGAAATGGTTGTTGCAAACACCCAAATATTTAGAACTAAAAATGATTAAGATTAATAGGGGTGCCCAAACTTTTTCATATGACTGTATATATGGGTTGCTTTGAAGAGAAACATTTACAATTCCACTGACTATAAATCTAACATCATTTTATACAAACGGTACATAGATGATTTGTTCTTTATCTGGGAGGGCGACCGAAGCTTCAGCACTCAACTTCATTACTTCACTAGGACACAATGCTTTTGGTTTATCCTTTACACACCAATTCTCCATCCAAAAAATTGAATATCTGGATCTCCTCATTTCCTTATCTCTTACAGGCACTATATTTACCTCCACTTACTTCAAAAGTGTGGACGTTAATAGTTACCTCGACTATACCAGTGCCCATTATAACCCTTGGCTTAACAACATACCTTTTAGTCAATTTAAGAGGATTAGAAAGAATTGTGACAACTCTCAGATGTTCAAAAATAAAGCAAAAATTCTAAAAAACGTTTTACAGAAAAAAACTACCCTAAATCCATCATTATCAACGACTTTCAAAAGGCATTATCACTTACCCAAAGTTCATGTCTCGCAGAAAAAACTAAACCAGCCATCTCGACACACACTAGGAGTAATTTTGTCACCACATATAACTCTGGTCATAAGAGAATTAGAACAAATACTAAATAACCACTGGGGAGTTTTGTTGAGTGACCCTCACCTGAACAAAATTCTCCCTAATAAACCCACCCTCATCTTTAGGAGATCCACCACCCTCAGAAATATTCTAGCCCCCAGTCGACTTCACTCATTAACACCATCTGGCACAAACGGGTTTTCAGCACCGCCTGGAGCCTATCGATGTGGCCACCCAAGATGCCTTTGTTGCTTAAACATCAGGCACTCAACTTTCATTCTAACATTTCAAATGAAACCTTTCCAATCAAATCCCACTTAAATTGTTCCACTGATTACATAGTGTATTTAATAGAATGCCCATGTAAACTGCAATACGTTGGCTGGACCATCCAGCCACTGCATTGTCGAATGAATGGCCATCGTACCAACATTACAAAAGGGTATCAAAAACATAATTTGTCCCTTCACTGCTCTCTTAAACAAGAATGTAATTTCCAATGTTTAATAATACTGCCGATAGAACACATTCCATCTACAATCCCAAACCGCTTCCAAAAACTCCGACAGAGGGAGGCATTTTGGATCTATAAACTCATTACACTTAGTCCCAATGGATTAAATGATGTTGTTGAGTCATCATTCTAATTGTTATCCCGCTAACACATTACAGGTATTTCACAACTACAGTTGAACCCGCACTGTATTCATTTTTGCATACCTTTCCTACACATACATTTTGCTCATGTGTTCACCTTCAAGCCTATGGGTATGTAACTTTTGACTTTAGTTACACATTTATATATTCATATACTTCTGTATACTCATGCCCCACGCCCGTTGGGATAGATGCATATCCACCAGCCATCTTCTCCATTATTTCATATATAATCATCATTAGCCTTTCTCACATCAACTACTGTTAGCCATCAATAAAGAATGAGAAAAAAAAATAATAATTGGCCACGCCCCCTCCAGATACTATATACTTGCAGCCTCCACGCTGCTTCCTGTCAATTTGGTTCCCCTCCTGCCCTGGACTCTGCTATATGTAAGCTGAGCTCTTCCTTCATAATTTACCACTCACCATCATCATCATCTCCTGCATCACTGTTTTCTCTACTTGTACAACCATTTCCTATTCATACTTTCAATCATCATCATCAGTATCTTCCTAACTTGCTACTTTCACACTCTTCAAATCAGTTTTCATATTGTATTCATTCTATGTACTTATTTACTATTATTATTCATTCCATCCACTAACTACACTTACGTATGTATTTATTTATTCAATATAGTTTATGTATTTATTCATTTATCTACCCAGTCATTTATTCTTGTCTGCTAATACAATCCATATCCTACCACTGACATTGCTACGTATGCTGGTTCTATCCTACTAAGTTTCAACCTGTATTATATTATGGGCATCCAACCCTTTTATATGTGTTATCCTATTGTATTTTTGCTACTTTCTTTTTTTTAATTGTTAATTTTAAACTCTTATCGTATATTTTATTTTACCTTGCTATATATGTTATACCCTAGTATTTTTATCTGGACCTACACTATGACTACCCTTGCTCTAAAACCTAGCCATTGATTATACCTTCTGTGTTTTGTTTATATCTAGTTTATGGCCTGATGAAGACGCTAGTACAGCGTCGAAACGTGTAACCTATTGTTGTACGTCCGGTGTGGAACAAATAAAACGCGTGTTTTTTATTCACAAACATTCTCTTTGCAAATATTTTATTGATATACCCTTACTTGCAGCGCTCAACCATAATATCCCAGTTTTTTTCTCTACTTTTTTCTGTATTGCCATATAAAGTGACACATGTCAATTTTGAAAAATGAGGCCTGATCACGAAGGTACTTTTAGGCTCTGTCTTGAAGTGGGTTAAATGACCCGTTCTAATCAGTTTTTATGATCTTTTGACGGATCACAGAAACTGATTAGATGCGGATACAACAACGCAGATGTGAACCCAGCGTAGCAGTACAGTGAACAAAAAAGGTTGCCTACCCCTGGTCTATACATTATATGACTAGTCATTTGAACAGCTGTCATATAAGTCATTACTCTACAGTGGCAACTTAATGCCCCCCTGAGCTGACCACTCATTTTATGACTACCTCCCTCTTGTAGATGATGACTGGCGAGAGGAACATGAACGTCTGGCAGAGATGGAAGAGAAGATGCCCTCTTCTCACCTTTTGGCCACAAGTATTTCTCCCATCAATGATCCACTGGGAGAGCAACAAGAAGAACTGGAGCACAGTCTTAGTCAGCTTGTGAAGGAGATAGAAGAACCATCCCTGCCTCGTGGGACACGGACTCCGGTAATGAATGGAATTGTCCTCTGTAATAAAAGAGACTAAAATGGTGTAAAACTAGCCAACTGTATATCATGTGAAGTATTCATTTTGGTGTTGGGCAACTGATTGGTTTACTTGATTTACTGTCAGAGTTCATAGTGGAGTTTTATTAATGTGAGCTACGCCAATACAATAAATAAGCGCAACACCATACCACACCATAACGTTTCAACCACCAGACTTTATATAGTAATTGTTATTTGATTCTTCTGATGAAATGCGTTTTTTAGTTTTCACCAGACATGTTCTGGGCCTGTGGCCAAATATTTCTTTGCCCTTGTGTATCCAGAGCACATTGCTCCTGGTATATTTGTTTAGTTGTTCATGGGCAGACTTTAGTCTTGTTCTGATGTTCATTCTGGACTGCACAGGCTTCCTTCTGGCATCTCCATTTAAGATTTAAAGGGGCTCCTGCACTGCCTCTGTACCGGTGATCTGGAGAGTTCCCAAGTGTTGGAACCTCACAGACCCAATATTGATGGCCTAACCTAAGGATAGGTCATCAATCTTAGAAACTGGATAACCTCTTTATATTGTGTGGTCTCCTTCTAATCTCAGACTCATACATCAGTAGTGGACAGAGCTACCTGTGAATGCTCTAAGCATGCTGCGGTAATCTTCATTTCTAAGCAATGTTAGACATACCTGTTGAGTTGTATTGTGACTATTTCTGTTTTGTATAGCAAAGCAGACGCGAAAACTGATTGTGAATGTTGATACTTTTAAATGAATCCTAGTGTGACTCCCAGCTGCTGTAGTCATGTAGTTGTAGCTCTAGACAGCTGAGCTCAGGTACTAGAGACTTTAAGGGACCTTTCGCCACCTCAAACATTCACATGGATCCCTTATATTGGGCATGTACACCTTATTTCTACTGTATGGATTAGTGCAGTAGACTGTACTATTTCATATAGAGGCATCTCCTTAACTTTAATGTTTGGTAGAGTCCAAAATGTTGGACCCCCACTCTTATCTGAAGTTACTTTGTTGTAGTCTTTCATTCTTAAAATACTTTCATATTTTCATTGATATTTTTAAGTTATCGTCTGGGATAAACTCAAGTATATGGGATTCTTCTTCAGACCTACGACCAATTCGAGGACCCTTACTGACAGAAGTAAGTCAAAATATTACACTCAGATTTTCTTTTGAATGCTCTCTGAATCTCTGAATTTTTGGTGTCAAACCATTTGTGAATTTGTGATAGGTGGTGGATTATTTCTGGTGCAATCATAGGCTGCATTAGAGGGGTATTTCCATGTCTAGGATCATTTTTAAACTATTCCTTCTGCATATTTTTGATTCTGTTTTCATTTTTACTCCTCGCCTTCCAAAAGCCATGATTTTTTTTTTTTTTATTTTGTTCAGAGCCATATTAGTTTTTGCAGCATAAATCATCTTTATAGTGGTACCTAATGTAATAATTATGTTATATACTGGAAAGCTGGAAAAAAAAATCTGAATAAAATAGTCTTTATGCTGTACTATCTTTACAAAATTCAGAACTTTTGGCCAGTAAAATAATTTTTGCATTTTTCAATCACTCGTAACTTTTCCTTGTATGGAAGTTCGGCAACGTTTCGGTCCTCACAGGAACCTTTCTCAAGCCAGGCTATAGATATAGATATACAGTAGATAGATATAGATATATATTTCTTCTCTCTCTCTCTCTCTCTCTCTCTCTCTCTCTCTCTCTCTCTCTCTCTCTCTCTCTCTCTCTCGATAGATATACAGATAACGATCGATATATCTCTGTTGATCTGTCTGTCTCTCTCTCTCTCTCTCTCTCTCTCTCTCTCTCTCTCTCTCTCTCTCATATATATATATATATATATATATATATATATATATATCTATCAAAATAAAATACAGCCTTTACTTAAGGCAAAAAGGTAAAACAAGACTCCTGCTCGTCCAAGCTCTAACTGAACAGAATAAGGCTAACTATACGTGTGGCTTACTACCAACCACACGAACAAACAAAATAGCACAGTTAGGTCTCACCGGACTCTCAGTATTCCTGGACAAACCCAGGCGCCTCCTCTTGCTCCCAGGATCTGCCCTGAAGTGCAGGCTCTTCAGCCTTTTATGGCCCAGTAACAAGCCTAAGACCCACACCTGGGCTGAGGGCCTACTCAAGACCCGCCCTGGATCACACATAAGTCAGAAATCTGGGGGAGATTTACCGTGACTCCAGCACTCTGCCTGTCACCTTCTCACATACCCCCCCCCCCCCTTTGTTCGGACCTGTAGGGGCGGACACTTTTGGCCATCATACAATGGGTCCTGGATAGGGCATTGGCATTCCCCTGCAGCTTGCCTGCCCTGTGTTCCATAGTGAATTTAAAATTTTGTAGTGTCAGAAACCATCTGGTAACTCTGGTGTTTCCCTCCTTGGCATGGCACATCGATGTAAGAGGGGGAGTGATCAGTGACCAGCTTAAATTGTCGGCCCAGTAAATAGTACCTTAGGGACTCTAGGGCCCACTTAATGGCTAAGCACTCCCTCTCCACATTGCTGTAATTTTTTTCAGGTGTAGTAAGCTTCCTATTCAGGTAGATGACTGGGTGTTCTTCACCACCCACCATTTGGGACAGCACTGCGCCTAACCCCACATCAGAGGCGTCAGTCTGAACCAAAAATTCCTTAGTAAAGTCAGGTGTGACCAAAACTGGCTGTTTACAGAGAATCAACTTTGACACCTGGAATGCCCCCTCAGCCTCTTCACTCCACTTGACCATTATGGAATTAGGTCCCCTAGTTAGGTCTGTCAGCGGGGCTGCAATAGTTACAAAGTTTGGAATGAACCTGTGATAATAACCGACAATTCCCAGAAAAGCTCTTGCTTTTTATTTGCTGTTTACAGAGAATCGACTTTGACACCTGGAATGCCCCCTCAGCCTCTTCACTCCACTTGACCATTATGGAACTAGGTCCCTTAGTTAGGTCTGTCAGCGGGGCTGCAATAGTTACAAAGTTTGGAATGAACCTATGATAATAACCGACAATTCCCAGAAAAGCTCTTGCTTTTTATTTAAGGGTCGGGGCCAATTTTGAATGGCTTCCACTTTATTAAACTGGGGTTTTATTACCCCTCTTCCTATTATATATCCAGGGTATCAGGCCTCTTCAAGACCCAAAGCACACTTTTTTGTGTTGGCTGTTAAACCGGCTGCCCGGAGGGAATTTAGTACATCTTGAACTTTTGGCAAGTGACTTTCCCAGTCTGTACTAAAGATGACAATGTCATCTAGATAAGCTGAAGCATACCTACGATGGGGCTTAAGGACTCTGTCCATCAACCTCTGGAAAGTTGTTGGAGCCCCATGTAAACCAAACGGCATAGTCACATACTGGAATAGACCATCTGGGGTGACATGCAGTTTTTTCTCTGGCCTTCTTAGTGAGCGGCACCTGCCAGTACCCTTTGGTTAAGTCGAGGGTGGAGAAATACCTAGCATGTCCCAACCTCTCGATTAACTCATCAACTCTGGGCATCGGGTAGGCATCAAACTTTGACAATTCATTCAGATTAAGAAAATCATTACAGAACCTTATGGTACCATCTGGCTTAGGAATCAGAACAATGGGATTCAACCAGTCACTCTTGGACTCCTCAATTACCCTAAGTGCCAACACATTTTTGACCTCCTCAGATATGGTTTGTCTGTAAGCTTCAGGTACCCGGTACGGTTTTAGATTAACCCGTACCTGCGGCTCGGTGACAATGTCATGTTTTATCAACTTGGTGCGTCCAGGCAACTCAGAAAACACATCATTTCTCCGTACATATTCTTTTGTCTCCTGTCTCTGTGCCTTAGATAGGGACTCTATTTGCACCTCAGGTGAGGTCTTACCAGGAGTGCTTCCCCACTTCAGTAGTAACCTTGCTAGGGGTACTTACTGATGTTAGTGATTCCCTGTCCTTCCAGGGTTTTAGTAAATTTATATGGTATATTTGTTCGGGCTTTCTCTTGCCCGGCTGGTACACCTTATAGTTTACTTCCCCCACTCTTTCAATAATTTCATATGGCCCTTGCCATTTGGCCAGAAATTTACTTTCCACAGTAGGAACCAATACCAATATCCAATCACTTGGACCAAAGGTTGTAAGTTTAGCCGTTCTGTTAAAGACACAGTTCTGAGCCATTTGGGCCTGCTCTATATGTTCCTTAATAATGGGCATTACCTCTGCAATTCTGTCAGGGTGAAGTGTTCAATTACGCTCCTGTAAGGAGTTTGCTTTTGTTCCCAGGTTTCCTTAGCTATGTCTAGGAGACTACGTGGGTATATACCATACACCAACTAAAATGGGGAAAAATCTGTGGAGGACTGGGGTACCTCCTGGATTGCAAACATTAAATTGGGCAGTAGGCAATCCCAATCTTTGCCATCCTTGCTAACCACCCTCTTTTACATGCCCTTAAGTGTTTTATTGAACCTCTCCACTAGGCCATCTGTCTGGGAGTAATACACAGAGGTTCACAGGTGTTTAATTTTCAGAAGCTTACACATTTCTTTCATTACCTTGAACATAAAAGGGGTCCCTTGGTCAGTCAGGATCTCCTTGGGTATTCTCCTGTTCGAGAAAACATATAAAAAAAGCTCCTTGGCGTGAGACAAATTAGGATCTCTAATTTGAGCAGTCCCAAAATTGTCATGGGACACCTCGAGCTCAGGCATCTCAGGAACTCCCTGCTGACCTTTAGCATCACCAGCTAATGCAGACGGGAAAATTATTACCATCTAGGGGCGTAACTACCGGGGTAGCAGCAGTTGCGGCTGCCACAGGGCCCGGGACATTAGGGGGACCGACGGACCCTTGATCTGTGTGTGTGGTTTTTATTTATTTATTTATTTTTTTAACAGGCTGTTACCTGCTGGCCTACTAAACTGGCCTTATTTACTTACCGATCCCCGCTCCTATACACGGCCACCTGTGCTTCCAATTCTGCGGAAGTGGAGGTGACTGTGAGCAGGAGCGGGGATGGGTAAGTAAGGCCGTGGGCCGTCGAACCCCACGAACACTGCTATCATTATACTCAGGGGTCTCTTCAGATCTCTTTATTAAATATCTTTAATATTTTAGGGAATGTCTGACCCCTTTTTTTTTAATCAGTATTTTTTTCAGTATTCATCAGTTCATGATATAGGATAAACATTTTTATATTATAGTTCAGTTATTCTTGGACACTGTGACGCCTAATTTTTTTTTTTTGTTTTTCAGTTATTTTTAATTTTTTTTTTTTTTTTTAAAGTTACTTTTTCCCTTTCCAACCACTAGGCCCAAGGCCTTCAGTGCCTTAATAGCAATATTTCTGTGATATGCCTGGGAGCCTTCAGAAAGCTCCCAGCTGTCATGGGAACCAGACAGTTTCTGCGATCTCACCATGCATTATATTGGCAATCAAATAGTAAGTGGAGAAGTGGAGACCCAGTGATTATGAGCTGGTGCTATATTTAAAGTGCCTACATCTGCCGTACTACTAAAGTGGGTATCAGCAAGAGGCTACAGTTTTAGCTACTACCTGTTCTCAGATGGTAATGTAATGGTAAGACTACCGGCTGTTGAATAAAATATCCGACCATTAGACCCATTTGGGATACCGTGTTGCTAGTTATACACATTTTTTTATCAGCGGACATTATTATCAAGGGCAGCACGGTGGCTCAGTGGTTAGCACTGCAGCCTTGCAGCGCTGGAGTCCTGGGTTTGAATCCTGCCAGGCACAACATCTGCAAGGAGTTTGTATGTTCTCCCCGTGTTTGCGTGGGTTTCCTCCGGGTACTCCGGTTTCCTCCCACACTCCAAAGACATATTGATAGGGAATGTAGATTGTGAGCCCTATATGGGACAGTGACTGTCAATGTCTGTAAAGCGCTGCGGAATATGATGGTGCTATATAAGTAAGCATAATAAATAAAATAAATAATCATATGTGCAGCTGCACATTGCTATATATATATACATCACATTATATTCTACTTTTATTGGACTACGCTCCTTATTAAAAGTTAAATTTTAGATGTTTATTTTTTAAATTTTTTCTGAATACTACTACTAAAACCAACATATTCACATCATTTTCCCTTTTTGTACTACTACCTGTTTTACTGATTACATTGCTTTATCTGTCTTGCTGTGTTTGTCAGATAAACCTGATTGTCTCAGTGTTTACAGCTCGTGTCCTAGGTTTCAGACTACCTTAACTAGCTTTAACTAGCTTCCTGAGCTGAAAACTAGGATGATGAGGGAGTGAGGTGACAGGTGAGAAGAAGAAACCCTGAGAAAACCTGTTTAATTATCCATTGTCTCTTGTTTTTCATTTAAGGATATGAGCCCACTGTCTATACTACATGAGTATGGCTTGGCTCCCATTCCTCCCCCCAACCGAGACAGTGCTGAACGAGATGCCTCCGAGAGAGCTTTGCCTCGACGATCCACATCCCCTGTCATAGGCAGTCCCCCTGTGAGAGCTGTGCCTATTGGAACTCCCCCCGAAACATGTTGGCCCCATATTCAGTCAGCAACAGGTACTTGTGATGTCAGTGGTCATAATGTTATATAAAATTGTCTGAATTCTCAGTTGATAGATTTACTTATAAATGTCTTTTAGGTTTTATGCCCAAATCCCATCCACATTCGAGCAGCTTCTTCTCCTTTCAACAACCATCCGGTAACACCTCCCTCAATTTCTTTTCTTGCCCTAACAAGACATCTCAAACGCAATTAGGTTCTCCAAGATTTGTACGCATATGGCATTTTGCATATTGGCAATAACCGATGACAGCCTTGGTTTCTCTCTGACCTTTGAAATCAGGTTCTACTTAAAAGCTTTATCTGTGGATGTAGCTATGCACACAATTTCATCTGCTTGCTTTGGAGACCAAATTTCTAACACGTGGTAAAATATATACTTAAAGGGGTTCTCTGACCCCAAATCTAATTTTCAAACTGATGACCTATCTCTAGACTAGGTCATCAGTGTGTGATCTGTCAGGATCCGATAGCCAAACTCTGCACTGATCATATGTTCTAGCAGCCTCCAGGTAACCAAAGCTGCTAGTGGACAAGCAACACAGCAGCTCCGTCCACTGCATATTGGTGGTTCTGGTAAACTGGAGCGCTGCTCCTTTTACTAGAAAAGCTTATCTGTGTGGAGTCTGGGTGTTAGCCCCTGATAGATCACATACTGATGACCTATCCTATTTGTGATGGATTGTGTCTAAACCAAAAACATCAAGTTTCTATAAATTTGTAGTATGAGTAAATGAACTACCCAGTGAAGAGTTATAAGAAAAGATGCTGCAAAATTGTATTTCATGAGGAAACACATGTAAGGAGAGCTGCCAAGTTCTGTTTTAGGTGCCATATCATTGAGTCCTGCTTGCTAAGAGGATTACCCCTATAAAAAAAAACATGTTTGAAATGCCTAGCCTATATTAATGGCTTAAAGTGTAAATGTCGTTTTACTTTTATTAGCTGCAGCCGTAGACTGAGAGACTCAGCTGTCAAATGACACCAGAAGCACTTTTCTAGGTGGTATACAGCTATTTGAAGTGACTCACCTTCCCTCCTTTAGCATCTGTATATACTGGCAAATGAGGGTGAATAGGAGATGGATCTACCTAGCAATGCTTAGTATTGCTAAGGAGAACTTTAGAACTTGTTTTCTGTTAAAATAAAGTATAGTTCAATAAAGATTAAATAAAAAATGTTCACAAACCCCTCCCTACACAATAGCAAAAATAATATTGAAACGACAGCTACACTTTAATTTTGTGGTCTTTTTCAATGTCTTCTTGTATATAAATGTTAGGCTAGAATCTAGTTTAGAGTTTCTTTTTCTGCAGAGTAATCCAGCAACACTTTTGAGACACCCGTTCCCTTCTGCCCTGTCCCCACTTCAGCGGGCGCAGCTTATAGGAGGAGCTCAGGTAACCCTCTGTGTTTTTTTCTTCTGCTACTGAGTCCTGTTTGTGTCTGTGTATTATGAGATGTAAAATTTGAGTTTTGAGGTTGTATGAGAAGGGAGAGAGAAAATAAATGCAACAGACTTTTGTCTCTGCAAAAAAAAAAAAAAAAAGCAGGTATCCATGCCTTGTTTCATATTTATGTATCTTAAACACTTTATATCCCTCACTTGGCAAGAAGTGTAGCTTAAAAGGAGAGGGGCAAGGCTTAGTGGCAAGCCTAAAGGTGGTCTAATGTTAGGCAAAAGGATTGAATGTCTAAGAAGATGCACCACATTTATTATACAGTATGATCAAACTGATACATTTTTTGCATTATCTGACTCCCTGGTCTACATTTTTGCAGTCTAGATATTAGAATTAATAAATCTGCCCCTTTGGGGTTAAAATAACAGCAAAGGCAACCCACACTGGAGAATTTCATTGGTACATAATATTTACAAAGTTTACAACATAAAATAGGCATATAAAGAACAAAGCTGTTTGTGTAATGAGTAATTGGCATTACATAAGTAATCATCGCCTCAAAAGGGGTATAAGATGAACCATGGAAGCCATGAAAAAAAATCTCTGGCATTGAAGCACTTTGCATGTTTTTTCTCATGCCACATAAGAGATAACATATTTTTCACCATTTCTATAGAAAGAGAATCTGTTTTCCACCAAGATGCCATAACTGTAAATTGGCATTGCTAAATAATGGAATGATCTTAAGTGAGGCAGGGCCACCAGATGTGTCCCCAGACTCATGATAGCCACAAGTTAGATTACATGGGGGTGATTTATTAATTTTGTATTGTTTGTGGTGTAAAAATGGCTCATATTCTGGAGCCATTTTCTGCTAACATGTACTTTATTGACCTTTTTCTGTTGCAATTGTGGTGGGCAGGGATGAAGGCTGGTTAGTGCCATATGAGTAGTCCAACAGGTTTACTACAGCTTGTTTCAGTCCCTGAGTGTTGTAGATTTTGATTCTGGTGCACAGGACCTCCTGAGATGTGCCAGAGTTACTGAAAGGCCAGAAAGTATTATTATTCTCATCACAGTGCAGGAATAGATTAAAGGTATGACATTTTTAGTATGCCAGTCCTGCAGGGAATGGGGTGGAACCTAAATAAATACAGTATTAATGGAAGAATAGCTATCTTAACTGAATGAAGGCATCAAAGTCTTAAGACGTCAGGAGTGTTGCAATTAGTTTAGTCAACAACAGTTTCTTGGCATACACTGCACATGTGAGTTGTGGAAACTGCATGTGGGTTATTGCTAACTGAGGACTATACTTGTACTTGCAATTTAAGATCATGGCAAGAGCAGTTGCAACTAGACAGCCCCCCATTAATCACTAAAATGGGTCCTGAGACCTCCACTATTCACTCCACAATACTATTGAGGTGGTCTGGTGTTGAAATGGAGTCCAAGTCATGCACGTGTGCTTTTGCGTAAAAGTGATACATTTCATTCTTGAGGCAGCCCTTTTAATAAAATCCATGGAGTATACATGTAATAGCAGTGAAGCTCATAGGTAAGATATGACACCTGTGCACAGCATCTTTGTTGTCCAGTATGAAATAAACTTTTTTATTTATTTTTTTTGTCGTCTCGGGTTCTTTTTGTGTCCGTAGATCCTGGTTTTACTAATTTAGGTCATTTACAAGAAAACTAAAGATGTGCTGTGTGGTTCATATGAACCATAAATAGTCAGTCAGTGTCTGTGCTTGCTGTTACCCTTGAATAGCTTTAGATTTTGTCCTGGCTATTTAGTTGCATGCAGTTTCTTGTTTAATACACTATTTTATGCCTTTTTGTATTAGTAGTAATTTTTTTGTTTTTCCAATCTTTACATATTTTTTATTTCAGGCAGCAGCTGGTCGGATGTCTCCCAGTCAGTTTGCTCGTACTGGTGGCCTCCATGGCCCTGTTATGACTAATGTCACACCCAAGCTTTTACAGGGACATGTAGGGTCAATGGTTCCAACAGGAGGTGGAGGGTTCCGTCCCTTTTTCAGTGTTCCCTCTGCAGCTGCCCCAGGAGCCCATCTCAATAACATAAGGTATTGTTGAATGATTGAATGAATGCAAGTCAATCTAAAAGTGTATTTTAATTTCAGTATTTGCTACTTGTTCATTGTGTAATGAAGATTTAAACAGCTTTCCAATATACTTTGTGTATTAAAGCCTCATGGTTTACATGATGAAAGCTGTATTTGGTAAACGGGAGTCTTCATTTTTAACTTAAAATGCATGTAAATTGGCGTTGCGTTTAACACCTTAACAACCTGCCTTCAGTGGGTCGTCCAACTTATTTTCAAAATAGTATATTGTACCAAAAAAAAACAAAAAACATAATTTGCCTTTTAAATATTTCCTGCGCCGGCAGTCTGTTCCTGTTTTTCCAGACCTTGCCAAATTGGAGGTGGTGGTGTCCTGTTCATGGTCTGTCTGCTGCAGTTGTTTACTTGATTCAGTACTTTTTCAAAATAAAAAAAAAAAAATTGCATAAAATAACTTTAGCCATAGTCTGAGAGGTATAACTTTTTCTTTTTCAACTTTTCTGTAGACTGAGCAGTTTTTTGCAGGACAAGTATGTTTTTAATTGTTTCCATTTTGAGTTGTACATGACTGATATCTTTTTGTTCCATTTTTAGCATATTAGGTAACCAAAAGACAGCAATTCTTGCATTTTTTTTATGAAATTCCTTTATCATGCTGATTATAAGTAATGTGATCATTTTATAGTCGTTTTGTTCTAATAATAAAGGACCAGTTGAGGGGAGTTTTTTTATTTTTGTAAAACTTTTTTTAATTTTTTTTTCCCTTTTTTAGTCCCACTAGAGCACAACACTGATAGCCTTACTATTAGGGCCAAGTAGGCGTAAGATGGCAAAACTGTGGGCCATCCAGTGCAGCTTGTTATTGTGTAGTGTTGATCTAAAGGATGGAAAAAACTCCATGAGGTACAACCAACTTTTCTCACCTCAAGAAAATTTCCTTCCCCACTCAAAATCTAGCCATCAGAATAAATCTTTGGATTGACACTGCATCTCCAGAAGTCTGTTGACTGAAACACGTTGTTGCTCCGAAGAACCAATTTTAGTTACATAACCATAAAAAAGGTGCATGATGAAAATGTACGTTGTGGAGTGGGAACTAGATCCTGTTTCATACAATTTGTAAAGTGCCTCGGAATATGTTGGCGCTACATAAATAAAATGTATTATTATTATTTATTATTATGTATGACGTCTGTTGCTAGGGAGTTAATAATATATCCACTTGTACAGTCATCACATTACCGGGGCAATTTTTTTTTACTCTAGACTGAAATTGGTTGACTACAAGCAGATATTTTGAAAACTTATAGGGAAAGGGATACAGGAAAATACACTTGAGTTTTCATTTCAGACTAAATATGCTTTATTTGCTGAAAGACCCTTGAAGGGCACAGGATCCAACAATTTTATGTGTGACCAGGGCATTATTTTTTATAGGCCTCAGCAGCTGCAGTTTCGCCCAGACACCACTCATCTGCACCCTCAGCACAGACGTCTACTTCACCAGCGCCAGCAGAACCGCAAGTAAGTACTAGGGTTAAAGTAGGGGAGGCGCCCTCTGTAGTATTTTGTATTTTAAATGCATTACAATTTATTCCACATATTTTATCTTCCAATATGCACAGTACTTTCAGTATAATTTTTTCACATTATTGCCCGCTACTCTGTGTGTTGTGGAGGTAGGGCAACAGTAAATAATTAAAATTCCATTTTCCCCGGGGTCTCCAAAAATGATGTTCTCTGGCATTGATGGGAACTTTAAATTAATTTTCAGACAAACGATTTTGATGAACTGTCCTTTTTTTCTTTTTTTTTTTTTAATATGCTTGCTTGTATAGCACCATCATATTCCACAGCGCTTTACAGACCTTGTCAGTCATTGTCCCATATAGGGCTCACAATCTACATTTCCTTATCAGTATGTCTTTGGAGTGTGGGAGGAAACTGGAGTGCCTGGAGGAAACCCACGCAAACACGGGGAGAACATACAAACTCCTTGCAGATGTTGTCCTTGGCAGGATACGAACTCAGGACTCCAGCACTGAAAGGCTGCAGTGCTAACCACTGAGCCACCGTGCTGAACTTAGGTCCAAGTTATTGCAGCTCAGCTGCCATTCACTTGTACAAGGAGCTTAGTTGCAGTAGCTCTGTAACATGGTTGCTATACAGAGAAAAGAGCACTTAGCTTATGGGTATCAGACCCCATGGATGTAAGATTGATGGCTTGACCTAAGGATAGGTTAATTAGTATTGTTTGCCCAGAAAAGCCCTTTAAGGTTAGGGTGGGTTCACACCTGTGCTTCAGTCCGTCCGCTGCCAATCCGAGTGAAAATCTCGGGGGGAACGGGATTGGCATCGGATACCGACAGGTTAGCGACGCATTGGTTAAAAACCCATTCATATGAATGGGTTTTTAAAGCAATGCGCGGGTGTCCGATTTCACCCTCTGCACTGCGAATCCTTTTTTTTTCGTCAGAAACAAAGTCGGACATGCAGGACTTCGTGTCTGACGAAAAAAAAAAGGATTCGCAGCGCAGAGGGTGCAAATCGACACACCCGCGCATTGCTTTAAAAACCCATTTAAATGAATGGGTTTTTAACCAATGTGTCGCTAACCTGTCGGTATCCGATGCCAATCCCGTTCCCTGAGATTTTCACTCGGATTGGCAGCGGACGGACTTAAACGCAGGTGTGAACCCACCCTTAGTCTGGTAGTGCTTTAGCACTTCACAGGTCATAGTGTTTGATCATTTCTTCCCCCTTTCGTTTATTCTGGAAATCCTAGGGAAAAATTTCAACAAGGAGTCAGATGCAATCTGGTAGAGTTGTGTAGAAAAATGGGTTTTTATAATTATAATAATTCTAAGATGGTTAAATAATTAATCACACCAGAATATAATGAAATAAAAAGTGTTTAATAAATTGAGAGAATTCTGGGCTGCAGTTACAGGTGTTGCAAATTATGATTTGTAATGGTGAATTTTATGATGAAATGCAGAGCCCCATTGTATATTATGCACTAATATACACCCATCTTGTGCAATGACATTGAAAGGTAGCTTGGCTTATGATCCCAACTGAAGCCAACAGAATGTATTATACTATAGAGACTGATAGTACCTTTGCGGGTGAAGGGGGGGGGTGTTTAAGAGGGTGCTTCTAAGACTGTGTCTAGTCATAACATAACCATTTATGACAGACAAGGAAATTGAAGGAATGTATCGCAACTTATCAGTTTTATTATCAGTAAATTATCTATAGATGGACATTTGTGTAATTTGTGGAAAAACATGTCCTATTACAAGGTTAAAAAGAATACATTGATCCTCAGAATGATGGTTTTATGATGATGATTTGCACATATTGTGTGACCACTTAATAGTATCTTTACAAATAAGCATTTGTTGTACGTTCTTCAGCCAAAACAGAGGTGTTAATGGCTCTGGAGGGGATCGCTCTTCCAGGCCCTCACACAGTGAAGCTTATCGTCGTGATCCCTATGCAGGTCTTATGCTTCAACGAGAGAAGGAGTGGGTCTGCCGTATTCAGCTCCTCCAACTGCAGAGCACTGACCCCTACCATGATGACTTCTACTATCAGGTAATTGTCTGAGAAACAGATCTTGCCTGAGAGATTGCTTTTCCAGCTGGCCATGGATCAATTTATACAGGGCAAATTAATAAGATCCTATTCACACAACCGAGTACATCAGCTGAGTGGTACCTGAGGTCCATGAAGAAATAGAATGCGCTCTATATTTTTTCATAGCTCAGACTTTCATGACTGTTTTTCCAGACCTAATTCACCCATTGAAGTAAATGGGTCAGTGAAAAAAAATTGGTGCTGTATGGATGCTGTACTGATTCATTAACTACACGGCTGAGCCTCGGTGCGGTCGTGTGAATACGGCCAGTATTAATATTTACTGTGCTGACATCAGATGCACCACAAATATTAAAAGGCAAATTTTGGCCTGTGCCAGAACAAGCTAGTTGCTGACTTAGATTTCAGCTATAATTTACACCAGTTTTCATAATGGAACACCACAGCAAATACTAGATAAATTGCCTCAGTGTAAATCCTTCACCTTTTAGCTATGTCAACAAGGATTTTGTAGATTTTATAGATTTTGTGCTAACAGTAATCTTAAACCTGTAAGTGTGGTGTGTGCCTTATTGTAGGTCTCCTATGTTTGAGGTAAAATGGTCTGTAAACACAAAATCACTGCTTAATAAGATGTTTGGTTCTCAGTTTCTAATATGTGTAGCTAAATGAAGGAAGAAATGTAAGTGATGGTTGTAATCTCACTTTGTTGTGAAAACCAGAATTACTTTGAGAAGCTTGAAAAGCTTTCCTCCAGTCAAGACAGACCAAGTGAGGGTCCCAAAAAGGAACGGACAAAACTAATCACACCACAAGTAGCCAAACTGGAGCATACTTATAAACCAGGTGAGTGGTTAGAACAGTGATTCCCAACATGGGTGCCTTGGAAACCCGCCAGGAAGATGCGACACTCTTCTTGGGAAGATGACTGCATGCTTTTATGCAACAGTATCTGCGTCCTTTTGTCTTTTGGTAAAAATTTGGTATTTTTTTTTTCCAGGTCTGAAAAGGTTAGGAAACACTGGGTTACAATAAGAAAAGCAAGAATAGTTTGACCCTCTCCAGACATCTGCCATATTATGGCGGGTGTCAGGTCTTTAAACATGGCAGCCGCTCAGATTCTGATTTTGTTTTGCCTTGGTCAGACATGATCTGGGCACCACCATTTTCCCTGTGAACCATTTCTATGTCAGCCTGTAATAGAGGTCTATGTATTTTTACAATAAATTGCAATGCATTATCATTGCAGTGTATTGTACCAGTGAGCAGACTCTCAGGGGGTTCAAGACCCCTAAGGGTCTAAAAATATAAGGTTAAAAAAATATATTTATTTATATTATATAATTATTTATATATTTATAATAAAAAAAATATATATGTTCAAATTGGCCCCCTTTTCCTAGATCGGATATAGAAATAAAGTAAAATACACATTAGGAATCCCTGCGTCAAAAAATGCCCGATCCTCAAACTTGTAAAAATATTTTCTATACAGTGAATTCTATAGTGGGGAAAAATCAAGAGCTGAACTGCATATAAATATCCCAATCCTGACTGTTTTTAACCAGTGATATCTCTGGAAGTAACACAACAAATATAACTGCCCGAGATATCACTGTTTGAAGTGACTCTTACACCCTGATTCAGAAGCAGGGAACAGCTCTCAATAGTGAAGCAAGGGGAAGAATAATAAAAGTGCAGAATTTCACAGAAAGGAGCCAAAATTTTCAATAAAGTGTATCACAAAATGACACAAATGCTGCCAGAAAATCAAAAGTTGTCCGAAAGTTTAGTTAAGCTTTAATGTACGCAAGACTACAGTCTTGCGTACATTAAATATGAATAGTAAAGAATAATACAGAAATATGTATAGTGTGACTCCTTTCTGAGGGTAATAACTTAAGACAATAATTTTACATGTACAGTGCAGTTTGAAGGCTCTCTTGGAAAGCTGACGGTGTCCAGTGTGAACAACCCACGAAAGATGATTGATGCCGTGGCAACTCATCGTTCTGATGAAGAGGTAAATATTATAAAAAAATATTTAGCTCTTTACCTGCAAATATTATAAAAAGAGTTGTCACCTTTTCTAATGTCTTTTTTAACACCAGGAAACTCGAGAGAAGCAAGTTCGAGACAAAAGACGCCAGACTCTTGTTATCATTGAGAAGGTAGGTTAGTTTTAGTATTCCGTTATCTAGAAAGAAAAATGGTATTTATGGAAATTTAATGAGTTTTGTGTCATTCTATTAGCCACCCTTCCCTTTGACACTGGGGAATGTGCTCCGAAGGTTGGGTGATTCATCCAATTCACAGAAGCATGTATCCTTGTAGCCACAGTAAAGATTTCTTAGCGCTGTGGTTTAGCTGATCACCGGGTATGACATCACACTCTTGGTTGCAGGCATTTTCTGTACTGTTGGAGCTGGAAGACTTTGAACGGCGTTTTTCCCTCTGCTGTGAAGATGATGAGCGGGAAGCACTGACCGAAGAACGAAGGCAGAAGCTGCAGCAGCTCTGTGACATCCTTAAGGTTAAAGAAGGAAGTGAGAGGTAAATCTGTTTGAGAAAGCAGGCAAATACAAATTTTGGTAGAATCTGGTTGGTCTGGGCATCTCCTCCACTTTTCACCTCCGTTTTAATAATGCTTTCCTGTTCCTTTTAAATCTGATGTTAATGAGTTTACAAAGTAAAGCCTTTGTCTGCCTATGTGTGAAAGATCCTCAGTGCGCCAACACCGCGTTGGCCCACACCTGAGACTTCTTTCCTTTAAAAAAACCACACTCCCCGCCAGTGAGTGCTGGGTTCACAAGATAAATACAAGACAAGCTTTCTAAATTTTGTATATTTATTAACCTCTAAATGGGTCGGTATTAACATCTAACACATGCAGTTCAGAACAGATATGTAGATATATACAAGCATTAACAGTTACTAGTTACAAGATACAGTACAATAAATAAAAAGGGAATAAAATTGAAATAATTACTTTACCACACATATCCTGGATGTGGCTCTGTAGTCCAACACTCACACATAGCATGTGGAGATCACCAGTGGAGGCTTCTAGCAGCAGCATGCCAGCCTGCCTGCTCATCACAGTCTATCCCAATCATAGTCTCTTGTAGTCTGACATAGTATTCTCTCAGTGGTAGTCTCAGCCCAATCTCCTCCCACTGACCTCTTACCTCATCTTTTATACCCTTGATTACACCACCCAGAATGAGGTCACCGGCGACAGCAAGTCTGATTGATTAATGCACTCAAGTCCAGATCCTTTGTAAGGAGATAGGATTAAGTGAAATGATACAATGTTATCAACCATGTCTGATCTAACAGCCCAGGCTGAACAATGCATGTTTATTTGATCACTCAGGCTATGTAGGAATTCAATAGAGCCTTTCTGGGATGGATACAAAGCCCTATTGTTCCATTGTTGCCACTACTGACCACTTAAACCTATGATTAGAGCTGCGCACATTATGAGTAAATGGAACTAAGAGAGAAATACGCTATCCAGAGATCAAAATACAGCTTTGAGTTATAGCCATATTTAAGCGGAATCATCACACTATGGATATTGACTAATCATATACATAACAATATCATCATCAGATCTTTGACACGTTAGCATTTAACCCCTTAAGGACCTAGCCCAAAAGTGCGTTAAGGACCAGGCTTCGTTTTTCAAAACTGACATGTCACTTTATATGGCAATAACTTTGAGATGCTTTAACTTACACATTGCTTTTTTTCGTGACACATTGTACTTCATGTTAGAGGTAAACACTAATGAATAATTTTGTATTTATTTATAAAAAAAAAATAGGAAATTTGATGGAAATTGGAAATTTTCAAAATGGGAAATGCTCTGCTTTTCAGACAGATAGTCATACCACCCAAATACATTAATACATATTATCTACCACAGGGGGTCGGCAACCCCCGGCAGGCATGACTTATTTACCAGGAACGGGCTGCCTGAGTCCTCACCCAGCAGTTTCGATTGGAACAAACACGGCCAAAATGAAACTGCTATTATTATTATTATTATTATTATTATACAGTGGGATCTCTTCAGACCCCAGAGTGTAATAAGCGGAACCCCTGGGGAGGTGATCAAACATAAAAAACAATGTTACTCACCTTTCCTGTGCTCCGCGGCAGCTCTGTGCTCTGCAGGCGCTTCTGCCTGACGTAAGAGACCGCTGACAGGGCCTCATTGGTCATGTCTGGCGTCATTACGCATAATGACGCGACGTGACCCCCGAAACTCAATCACCGGCCACTAACTACAGGTAGAAGCGCCGAAGAGAACAGTGCTGCTGCGGAGCGCAGGGAAGGTGAGTAACATAGTTTTTTATGTTTATCGCCTCTCTTGGCCCTCCGCTTATTATACTCTGGGGTCTGAAGAGACCCACAGTATAATAGCTAGTGAGTGGCGAAAATTGGAATATTATAAAAGTTAGAATATTATACTGTGTGCAGGGCCCACTATGGGACATACCGTGTGCAGGAGCCGCTATGAGACCTAATGCTGTGTGCAGGGGTCGCTCTGGGACATAATACCGTGTGCAGAGGCCGCTATTAGACATAATGCTGTGTGCAGGGGCTGCTCTGGGACATAATACCGTGTGCAGAGGCCGCTATTAGACATAATGCTGTGTGCAGGGGCCGCTCTGGGACATAATACCGTGTGCAGAGGCCGCTTTTAGACATAATGCTGTGTGTAGGGGCCGCTCTGGGACATAATGCCGTGTACAGGGGCCGCTATGAGACATAATGCTGTGTGCAGGGGCCGCTCTGGGACATAATGCCGTGGAACATTAAAATGAAAAATTCCTTCTTTTTTTTTTTTTTTTTTTTCCTCCAATAAACCGTCAATTTAGCCCCAAATTTTTCATTTTCACAAGTGGACAAAGGAGAAAAAGAACCCCAAAGTTCATTACACAATTTCTCCTGAACAAAGATATGCCTCATACAGTTGTGCTAAAAAGTTTACATACCCCGGCAGATTTTTTGTTTTTTTGGCCTTTTTTCACAGAATATGAATGATAACACAAAAACTTTTTCTCCACTCATGGTTAGTGGTTGGTTGAAGCCATTTATTGTCATACTTCTGTGTTTTCTCTTTTTAAATCATAATGACAACCAAAAACATCAAAATGACCCTATTCAAAAGTTCACATACCCCAGTTCTTAATACCGTGTATTGCCCCCTCTAACATTAATGACAGCTTGAAGTCTTTTGTGGTAGTTGTGGATGAGGTTCTTTATTTTCTCAGATGGTAAAACTGCCCATTCTTCTTGGCAAAAAGTCTCCAGTTCCTGTAAATTCCTGGGCTGTCTTGCATGTACTGCGCGCTTGAGATCTCCCCAGAGTGGCTGAATGATATTGAGGTCAGGAGACTGAGATGGCCACTCCAGAACCTTCACTTTCTTCTGCTGTAGCCAATGACAGGTCGACTTGGCCTTGTGTTTTGGATCGTTGTCATGCTGGAACGTCCAAGTACATCCCATGCGCAGCTTCCTGGCTGCTGAGTGCAAATTTGCCTCCAGTATTTGCTGATAACGTGCTGCATTCATCTTTCCTTCAACTTTGACCAAGTTTCCTGTGCCTTTGAAGCTCACACATCCCCACATCATCAGTGATCCACCTCCATGCGTTACAGTAGGAATGGTGTTCCTTTCATCATAGGCCTTGTTGACACCTCTCCAAATGTAACGTTTATGGTTGTGGCCGAAAAGTTTGATTTCTGTCTCATCACTCCAAATTACCTTGTTCCAGAAGTTCTGAGGTTTGTCTCTGTGCTGTTTGGCATATTGAAGGCGAGATTCTTTGTGGCATTTGCGCAGTAATGGCTTTCTTCTGGCAACTCGACCATGCAGCCCATTTTTCTTCAAGTGCCTCCTTATTGTGCATCTTGAAACAGCCACACCGATAGTTTTCAGAGAGTCCTGTATTTCAGCTGATGTTATGTGTGGGATTTTCTTTGCATCCCAAACAATTTTCCGGGTGTGTTTGTAATCTGCTGTATGGGAACATGGTGGGGCTCAGAATGGAAAGAGCGCTATTTGGCTTTTGGAGGGGAGATGTGGTTGGAATAGTTTTCAGGTGCCATGTCATATTTGCAGAGCCCCTAGAGTACCAATACAATGGAAACCTCTCAAAAGTGACTCCTCAAAGAATGTATCAAGGGGTATTATCATTTTGAGCCTAAAAATGCTTCCCAAAAATTAATGTGCAAAGTGAAAATTGAAGTTTTTAAAGAAATATCCAATTTCATTGCCTAATATGTTGTGGCCACTTTGTGGCATCAGAGACATGCACTCCTAAAATTAAGTGGGCTATCCCGGGGGGAAAATAATTATATATGTGGGTGTAAACTGCTGCTTGGGCACACAGCAGGGCTCATAAGGGAAGGAGCACTGTGTTTTGTTTTGTTTTTTTTGTTTTTTTTTTGTTTTTTTTTAGCTTTTGGAGTATAGATTTAGAGGGACTTTATGGACGCCATGTTGTTTTTGCAGAGCCCTAGAGGTGCCAGTAAACTGGAATTTCCCAAGAAGTGACCAAAAATCTAAATTTACGCTCCAAAAGTACATAGTGCTCCTTCACATCTGCGCCCTTCTGTGTGCCCAAATGGCAGTTTATGTCCACATGTATTACACTGTTGTACCCAGGATAATGTACTTAATGCCATATGTGGGTATAAATTACTGTTTGGGCACAAAAAGGGAAGGAGCGCTATTTTGGTTTTTGGAGCACAGTTTGCTTTTTGGACGTCATGCCACTTTTGCAGAGCCCATGAATTGCCAGTAAAGTGGAATCCGCAGACATGTCACCCCATTTTGGAAACTACACCCTTCAAGGGATTTATCAAGTGGGATAGCAAGCATTATTAACCCTTAAATGTTGCATTCTTTTAATTTCCAGAATTGAATGCGCAGCTGATAATGAAAAGTTAAAAATGAAATTTTCCACAGATACGCCATTTCAGTGCCCGATATGTTGTGCCCAGCTTATGTCTGCAGAGACACACACTCCAAAAACTGTTAAGCAGGTATCCCAGGCACAACAACTTTTGTGTGTGATACAAGCCGGGCACAACATATTACACACTGAAATGACGTATTCCTGGAAAAATTGTCATTTTCACCTTTCACAATCAGTTGCGCATTCATTTATGGATAATAAATTATAGTAAAACTTGGTTAAAAATGCTCACTGTACCCCTGGATAAATTCCTTCAGGGGTGTAGTTTTCGAAATGGGGTGACATGTCAGGGAATTTCACTTTACTGGCATTTCAGCTCTGCAAAAGTGCAATGGCGTCCAAAAACCAAACCGTCCAAGTCTGTGCTATAGCGCTACTTCCCTTCTATGCCCGGCTGTGCCCAAACAGCAGTTTATACCCACATATGACATTAAGTATGTTATCCTGGGTACACCTGGGGGGGGGGGGCGGCAACATGGCAGAACCCCTTTGGGTGCCGCGGTCATGTTTGACTGCAGCATCCAAGTGGTTAAAACCTCCGATAGGAGCTCAAATTTTAAAGAATTTTTGGTAATTTATTTTTTTTTTCCGATGTCCCTATCTATATTTTAAAAAGTACTATATTCTGCAAAGCCAAGTACTAGATTTATCTATTCAGAGTGCCGTGACCAAAGTCCATTTAGGACTGAAACGTTGGCTGTGTATAATTTTCCTAATTCTCGATTTAATAAATAACATTCTGCGTTGTACATGGAGTGCCGTGGCTTTATTAGTAAGTAGTAATTTGGGGATTCCACCTTCCACCATAATCCAGAGTACCAGCCAATTGAATCACTACAAATAGTAGTAGAAACATATCTTTGTGGCCAAAAACTGATGAAGCATAGTAACATAGTAGATTAGGTTGGATAAAGACACAAGTCCAGCATAAAAGCCTGGATAAGCATCCTATACCAAAAATTTCAAGAAACGCATCCATATTATGGATTTAAACATCAGTCTGCAAGCGCACCAGGGGCAGCCTAAATAATCCCAAACTAGGCAAATCAGACCTACCACTGGTGCACTTGCAGGGTAATTTTCATATCCATACAAAGAGAATTATCTCTCCATTGGTTTGTGGCTGCAGAAAGATGGACAGACAGCAACCCTAAAGAAACGGGTGCTTAGATAGGTGCCACCCACACCCTCGATGCAACTGCTAATTTGCATATGGAGTAAAAAAAAAAAAAGTTGAATTTCTTGGCACTTTGACACAAGAAAGATGTGTGCAGTATCTAGAGTAAAGGCCTCTAAAAAAGCTTATATAATTTTTTATTTATTTTTTTTTTAAACGGTTTAGGTGGTAGTAGACTCCAATTCAGTCAGCAGAATAAAAATATGCATTTTAGGATTAATGATGCATATTTCTCATTAAAACCAATGGGACACTGTTTGTAGGCCTATTTGATGTGTATTGTTCCATTGTGTAATGTGAGAGTTTTTTTATGTACTGAAATACACATTGTAAAACGTTGTGTTAACATAGCTGTGCATAGGTGAATGCTAGGGGTGAGGTTACTCCACAGGATAGGAATATTGAGGAGTTCATAAAGTGTAAATTGCTCAAAAACGCTTGTTAAATAACTGTATTAACTTTGTCCACAGAGCAGCTGAGGAACAGATCATCCAGATCATGTGCATTAGAAAGGGAAAGCGCCTGGTGGCTCGGATCTTCCCTTTTCTTCCTTTGCAGCAGTGCACTGCTTTGATTTCCACCGCAACCCACAGCTTGCCTTTCCTCATCAAGAAGGATATTCAAGATCAGGTGTCAATTCTTTACCAGACATATCCATATCTCCACTTTTACTTTATGTTCCAAGCACATTTGCTCACAACCAGTCTCTCAATTCCAGATTCTGCCATGCTTGGCTTCTCCATGTGGCCAGGTGGTTAGCCAGCTGTCTGGATTGGCTGTCAATTCCCTGCTACAGTGTTTCTGTGGATCCTCTCAGCAGCTTACAGCTGTGCTCCAGAACAAGGTAAATGTCCAAGAGTGTAGTATCTGAGAGAATCAACTTTTTGGAAAGTAATCCTACCACTGTAAAAATATCTTGGCTGGGTGAAAGTAGATTTCCATATACCATAATGAAAAAAAAAAAATTACTCTGCTTGTCCTATACCTACCCCAGGACTAAAGCAATGACATCAGGTATGTTGTTCATATGACTGCTGCAGCCAGTCGTGCCAGTATGACCACTGAGACCATTGACTTTAGTGGCCACTTAAACGATGCACATGTCACCATTGTTGCAGGACTGACTTTCTGTGGATCACTGTGGGTGAAACTGAGTCTTGACTTATTAAACATAGCATTCTTCTAGTTAGACCTTTTTGTTATTGTGCATGGTGGCATTTCAACCAATTGTTTATACCATTTAACCCACAGCTCGGCCTGACCCTCCTTTGTCAAATTCTTGACCGAGGTGAAGAGTTAAGGAGCTCCGAATGTCCTCCTGCACTGAATCAATCTCTCTGGTATGTTGTTGCTTATTAAAATCATCTGTATTTTGTGCTGAACATTTGTATACTCAGTATGTCATACATGTCATCTAGTCTGTCAATTTGACCATTCAAAGAAATGAAGTCTGCTGGAAACCTTTAAGCTCCTTTAATCTGGTTGGGAAGGCCCTTTTCTGCACCACTTATTCCACTTTTCAAAAGTGGGTGGGAAAGTGGGCATGGTTAGCCTGTCCAGCTGTCTGTACTCCAGATTTATCAACTACACCTTTTTAAAAAGTCACAACAATTTTGCAAACTCATTCAAGTCAGTGGGTGGCGTAAAAAGTGGAGTAACATTTCAGGACAGACATGTCAGACTTGTGCATCTAATTTATCAAACATTGCGCAACATTTGATAAAATTATGCCAACGCAGGCTCCCAACAAAACTGAATTTAAAAATTCCCCTAATGATAAATTTTCACCAATGTGTGTGTTATGTTTTTGTTTGTGTGTTTTTGTTTTTCTTTAATTTACAAAACTTTTTGGCATAGGGGGAACAAATGTTTTATTTTTTAACTTAAAAAAAAAAAAATAATAATTTTTTTTGGACTTAATCTTCTGATCGCTTACATAATGCACTGAAATGCTTATGTAGTTCAATGTATTATGCTGGCAGTATGAAACTGACAGGCAGTCTTTTTGGTCATGCTGGGATACACTAAAGGTAGACCTGGGGAACTTCATTAGTCATATAACAGCATCGGCACCCAGGAATTGCCTTTTCGGGGCGCTGGAGCCATTTTAAATGTCCTGGCCGCTATAGACCATGGCATCTAAAAGATTAAACATTTGGGATCGGAGGGTTTCCAGTCCTGGGCATTAGGAGCAGGGAGGGGCCCAGCAGTGAGTACACCGCTGAGCACCTGCTTCACACAGAGCAGAAGAGAGCCAGCCACATTCTGACACGTAACAGAAAGCAGAAAGTCATGTGTGTCAGAATGAAGCCTGTTGGTGACCAAAGGTAGAAGTCTTAGTCACTAATTGGTTAAGTTTTCAATATACATTTATTTTCTGAAGACAATTCCTGCCTCTTCACAGTAGAACGGAACAGTCCATGGAATTAGACTTGTTTCCGTTCCCACTAAGAGAATGAGACTAAACATGGCATTAGTCATGTTATTGTCACGTCATGGAAGTTGGTTCCAGAAAAGGTTTTATTGGATGCATAGCGGCTCATGTGTATAGTGGTATCATGTTTAGTTATCGTTTAAATATTTAGGACCCAGTCAAGATGTGTAGTCTTCAACTGTTTTCTAGCAAGTATATCCGTTCAGAGATATACAACTGTAGTTGAACACAGCTGCACCTGCCATCTCCATTGTTGCAATCTTTACGGAATTATAGTATTGGGTTGCTGTACTTGTACTTCCCATGTATAAACACTTCTACACGCAGGAATTATACATCCATGTGCCATTTGAACATTACTAACGTGCATATTCTGTCTTTCAGGACACCCTTGGTTGCACAAGTTGCCCATTGCCTTTTACAGATTCAACCAAACTCTCTACCCCAGCCCCTCTGCTCCCCAGTCACAGCTCTGCTGCACTTTTCACGGTACCTCGATGATCAGAGTCTCAGCCAGCTGCGGTCAAAGTTCAGGTAATTAAAAGTCATCCAGGAAGTGTTCTCATATCTTCCTTCCTGGATGAGATTGTAAGAACATTGAGGCAGATTTATCAAGCAATATGTGCCAGAATTCTTTTTATTTACGCCAAAAATGGGTCTAAAATGCTGTGCACAACCTTTATCAAGTGTTTTATGACATGTATTTTAAAAGGGGCATGGCCTAACTTGCTATGCCTGAAACAATAATGCCCCAACATTTTTTGGGGCATCGTTCTGGCATAAACGAAGCCAACTAGGAGGTGTTAAGAACTAGGCAGTCTAAGAATACAGTTCATCAAACAGCATCAGACACTTTGATAAATCTGGAGCAGGTTAAGGCTAGTCTAAGTTTTAGACTGTATTGATAAATCTGCTCCACTTTTAATTTATGAAGACCGGCATATTGAACACTAGTCTTTCATGTCTCTGGCATGAAGCGCATCCTCTGGCAGGACGTGCACCTGTATTGAAATCTACGCCAACTCATAATTGCCACAAATTTCAAGCATCATTTATTCCAGAAAACTGTAAATATAGTAAACGTGTAATTTTAACTGCGCAGTCAACACCATAAAAAGCAAAAACCATCCCTTGTTACTTTTTGATACCAGAATTGTGGAGTGCAGAACATTTTAAACAACTATGTGTAGCCCTCTTATTTATAAATGATTTCTTTTCTTTCAAATTCAGGTCGGTTCCCAGTCCATAAACAAATTTGTACCTTGGACTCGCCCGCCACAGTCTCAACCTTCCTTTCCGGTCTTTTGCTTCAAGGGTTTTATGCGAGGTTTTACTATGTTCCCACTAAGGTGAATACGAAGCATGGCAGTAAAGTGAAACTGCTGAAAAAATGGCTTGGTTGCCCTGCATAGCCATCTACAGGATGACATGGCCATGATGAAACCAATACCGATCATGAACCAGGCTGGAGCCCATACCATTTCTTGTTTAGGATTTTAATGAATGGCTCTGTGAGATCCATCGGTGAAATGCTAATGAAAGGATCTTTCAGATTGTTTATTTTTTTTATATAAATATATATATAGCGCCGTGTAAATAACTATAAAGTATTATTAAACTGGACTCTTAAATACCGTGCATTTTGTACATGTGCCTTCTAATACTGGTTATTTTAATATAGAAAATATCCTTATGACAAGATAATCTCAAGAAAAAAAGTTCATAGGCCGTCAGTATTTTTAATCTATTAAAGTCCGGTTGGTAATTTGTTGCCATTGTCCTTACATGATCTGCAGTATAAAAAGTTTTGCGTCTACATGCTGAGTAGACCATATCACTACCTTGTTAAAGTAGCACGCCAGCAATTTATGGACATATAATAGAATTTGTGGATTTCGAGAGCAGAATTTCGTCAAGTGGAAAAATTCAGCTTCAAATTCCTAAAGCTGAATTTTCCAGCTAGTAAAAATTCAGCCATGTGAATATGCTATGGAAGAGGAATATGAGGCAGACACTCGCACATAAAGCAGCTACCATATTTTAAATAAAGGGTTAAAAAAAAAAAAAAAAGGTCATTGTCAAGGGGCCAATATGAGCAAATCTGTGTCTGCTTTCCCAGTATGTGCCCCGGTGCTGGAGATATATGTGCCGTGAATATGAGCCTTACAGCCTAGCATCATTGCTGGGTGGTAAGGAATACCCCCTCTGACAGTACAAGGCTACGTTAGCCTTGTTTTTCAGACAGTAATACCACCCAAATTCATTAATAAATATTATCTACCATATCTCTGCTTTGTTGGCATCATCTTTTAATTGTCCTTTCAATTTATTTTGGACGTTAGAAGGCTTACAATCTAAGGGTCACATGCATACGACCGTGTGCAGGCTAGGGGTCAGTAAAAACCAGTTTTTAGCCCTTACACATTAAAAATGCCCATCTGTATTATTGTTACCATCTCTATAACTCTCATACACATAAACAAGAGCTAGGGAAACAACAGCATAGCACTGCAAGTTATGCTGATTCTATAACTCCTTGTAATAGGACATAACTTTTCAGAAAATCAGAATGTCTTATTGATGTGATATGACAAGGTTAATGTCTTACTGATCAATCAGTATGTATTCCTTGTTGTCCATCAATGGATAGTTTATTGATGTGATATGAAAGGGTTAATTGTTACTTTTCTGTTACATTGGTGTGTGCAATATATATGCCTCATTTCAATGCAGTTCTGCACATATAAATATATGATACTTAGTTTTCTGCGTGTGTATATCCATCTATCTATAGGCTTATATGGTATATAATTATCTTTCTTTTGTTTTACACCCCCAAAAGAAAATTTAAAAAATGCTTTATATTTCCTTTACACCATGTGTTAAATATCATCTGCTGATGATATAAGAAGATATTCAGATTCTAGCTTCTTTTACATAGCATATTTATAAAATGAAAGAGATGTGATTGATCCATCCTTCCTTGCTTATGTCTCGCTGCCCATAGCACAGCTTTAATTTTAATGGGGTTTTCTCATCTCACTCCCTGTACAGTCATGGCCAAAAGTTTTGAGAATGACACAAATATTATATTTTCACATGATCTGCTGCCCTCTGATTTTTATGTGTGTTTGTCAGATGTTTTTATCACATACAGAAATATAATTGCATTCATATTATGAGTAACAGAAGCTTATATTGACAGTTAGAATGAGTTAATGCAGCAAGTCAATATTTGCAGTGTTGACCCTTCTTCTTCAGGACCTCTGCAATTCTCCCTGGCATGCTCTCAATCAACTTCTGGACCAAATCCTGACTGATAGCAGTCCATTCTTGCAGAATCAATGCTTTAATTTTGTCTGAATTTGTTGGTTTTTGTTTGTCCACCCGTCTCTTGATGATTGACCACAAGTTCTCAATGGGATTAAGATCTGGGGAGTTTCCAGGCCATGGACCCAAAATCTCTATGTTTTGTTCCCTGAGCCATTTAGTTATCACCTTTGCTTTATGGCAAGGTGCTCCATCATGCTGGAAAAGGCATTGTTGAGCGCCAAACTGCTCTTGGACGCTTGGGAGAAGTTGCTCTTGGAGGACATTCTGGTACCATTCTTTATTCATGGCTGTGTTTTTAGGCAAGACTGTGAGAGAGCCGATTCCCTTGGCTGAGAAGCAACCCCACACATGAATGGTTTCAGGATGCTTTACAGTTGGCATGAGACAAGACTGGTGGTAGCGCTCACCTCTTCTTCTCCGAATAAGCTGTTTTCCAGATGTTCCAAACAATCGAAAAGGGGATTCATCAGAGAAAATGACTTTACCCCAGTCCTCAGCAGTCCACTCCCTGTACCTTTTGCAGAATATCAGTCTGTCCCTGATGTTTTTTTCTGGAGAGAAGTGGCTTCTTTGCTGCCCTCCTTGAGACCAGGCCTTGCTCCAAGAGTCTCCGCCTCACAGTGCGTGCAGATGCACTCACACCTGCCTGCTGCCATTCCTCAGCAAGCTCTGCACTGCTGGTAGCCCGATCCCACAGCTGAAACACTTTTTTAAGAGACGGTCCTGCCGCTTGCTGGTCTTTCTTGGGCGCCCTGGAGCCTTTTTGGCACCAATGGAACCTCTCTCCTTGAAGTTCTTGATGATGCGATAGATTGTTAACTGAGGTGCAATCTTTCTAGCTGCAATACTCTTCCCAGTTAGGCCATTTTTGTGCAGTGCAATGATGACTGCACGTGTTTCTTTAGAGATAACCATGGTTAACAGAAGAGAAACAATGATGGCAAGCACCAGCCTCCTTTTAAAGTGTCCAGTGGTGTCATTCTTACTTAATCATGACAGATTGATCTCCAGCCCTGTCCTCATCAACATCCACACCTGTGTTAATGGAGCAATCACTGAAACGATGTTAGGTGGTCCTTTTAAGGCAGGGCTGCAATGATGTTGAAATGTGTTTTGGGGGATAAAGTTCATTTTCTAGGCAAATATTGACTTTGCAAGTAATTGCTGTTAAGCTGATCACTCTTTATAACATTCTGGAGTATATGCAAATTGCCATTAGAAAAACTGAAGCAGTAGACTTTGTAAAAATTAATATTTGTATCATTCTCAAAACTTTTGGCCATGACTGTATTCTTCAGCTAGTGGGGGGAAGGGGCGTTTGACTGTTTGATGAACAGAACACTATGAAGTATCACAATATGGATGTTTCCTTAATGGTGAAATATTGTGTGATTACTAGAAATCTAATATAAATGTAGATCAAATAATATGCACAGTAAATGTATATTACATTACACAGGTTTGTATAGAACACTTACCTTGCTTCTACAGAGAACAGACTCAGTGTTATCTTTGTGTTTACATAGACAGATAAGACACTGCTCCTAGAGCCTTTGTCAGCAAATTGCAATTAGCTGAACTGACTGTCCTGTAGGCAAAGCTATACATAACAGTGAGAGCACTCAGCGCCCCCCTCCCCCCAAGAGAGCAGTGACTCAGTCATCTGTCCTGCTTATCACATAGGCTGTACTCCATGGAAATGATGTGTAAACAATGGGAGGAAAGATTTCACAGGCAAACAAAGCAGCATTACTAAAGCAATGTATTTAAGAAAACTCTCGAATTTACATAAGCTAGCAGTATAGATAGGATTCTTGAGATGGAAATACCCCTTTAAGGAATTAAACATCTGTTGATTTGTTGCTACCATGTTTCTCTGAAAATAAGACAGGGTCTTATATTATTTTTTTTTCTTTGAAAAAAAAGGGCTAGGGCTTATTTTCGGGGTAAGTCTTAATTTTTTCCATGAACAACAGTCACATATTTGATCACTTTTTTTATTTCAATTTTTATCGGAGACGAAACAGCAAAAGTCAGTTCAGCAATTTTGATTTTTTTTTTTTTTCCACTACGGTGTTCACCATAGAGGAAAAATATTTTTATAAGTTTGTCGACCGGGTGTTTTCGGACATAAGGATACCTAATGTGTATGTGTTTCACAGTAATTTTTTTTAGTTTTATATGTATTCTAGTGAAAGTGGGGGGACTTGAACTTTTTTATATTATTACTATTAACCCCCTATGGGACTTGAATCAGCAATCATCCCATAAACGGCAATACAACGTTTAGTTGTTCTACTTTGGGGGAAGGGGTTGTCACAGACTGGCCCTGGGCAGTTGCCATGCCCGCGATCATAGTGGACTCTGATCTCAGGCATTAGCTCTGGGTCTCTGCTGTACATTACAGAGGAGACCCGGTACAGTACCTTTTGGCGGTTGTGCTACTTTGGGGGGGGGGGGGGAGAGGGGAGGTCACGCTCAACAGTGCCCATGATCAGAGTAGACACTGATCACGAGCATTAACTTCGGGTCTCCGCTGTACATTACTGTGGAGACCTGGTACGGTAGCTAAGGTAGCTGCTCTGCAGCAGAGCGGCCACCATCTTTAAGGACCTGGCATCCACCGGGCTTATGTTTGGAGTTGGGCTTATATTTCAAGCCTACTCCAAAAAACCTGGAAAATCTAGCTAGGGTTTATTTTTGGGGTAGGCTTTATTTATGGAGAAACACGGTATACACAACAAAGAACGCTTTCTATTAGACGGTATCCTAAACCTTCCCCTATTTATCTGTTTCACTTCCATTTTCTACTCTTCACAGTGTCGCTTCCTTATAGGCAGCCAAGTTACATTTAGTTCTCATCTGGTCTCAAACCCCTAATATTTAAATACAGTTAAGTCACATTATTGTGACCACCAGCTAATATGCAGAGTAACTGCTATGTGCAGCATACAGTCCCTGACAGAAGTTCTGTCGCTTATCCATGTTGTGGAATCAAAAGCTTATAACCTGACTTTAAATTCATCCATTGGTTTTAGAAATGACTCAAATGAAAGCTGAAATCCTCCCAAATGATTTTTTGGTTAAGAAAATAAATTGGCTTCACTGCTGAAATATTCATCATTTAATGAACACAGGTCAGATTTTGGCAAGACAAAAGTTTTGTCGCCTTGTCATATAATGCACCCAATCCTAGTTTAAAGCCTCACCTGTGCTCACTAATTGATCGGTTAATTAGTGGGTGTGTATAAAAAGAACTCCAGCACCCCAGACCTTCACTTGAACTGCAACTTCACCTCTGACAACATGCCAAAAATCAACCCTGCGACCAAAGCCTTGATTATCAAGAGGCTGAAGACCAGATCCACTGCAGAGGTGGCTGGCACCTTTAATGTGTCTCTGCGTCAAGTACAAAGAATTAAAAAAAAAAAAAAAAAGATTTGAACAGACTGGAGATGTTTTTGACAAGCCCAGGTCCGGCAGACCCCGCAAGACAACTGCTCAGGAGGAACGTTTGTTGGTTAGAAAATCAAAAGTCAGCCCCTCTTCCACTGTAGCAGAGCTCCAACAGGCCTGGTCACCTCAAGTCCCTGTGTCAACTAGAACAGTTTGTAGGATTCTGTCTCGAAATGGCCTCCATGGTCGAATCAGTGCCCAGAAGCTAGCACTAAACAAAATGCAATTAAAAAAATGTGTGGCATTTGCCAAGGCCCACAGCCTGCTAAACGGATGGACGCTGGAAAAGTGGCAGAAGGTGGATTTCTCAGATGAATCTTCAGTTGAATTACACCACAGCCGCCGCAAATACTGCAGGAGACCTACTGGAGCCCGTATGGATCCAAGATACACCCAGAAAACAGAGAAGTTTGGTGGTGGAAAGATCATGGTCTGGGGTTACATTCAGTATGGGGGTGTGCGAAACATTTGGAAGGTGGAAGGCAATATCAATAGCCTAAAATATCAAGAAGTATTAGCTTCCTCTTACATTCCCAATCATAAAAGGGGTCAAATTTTGCAGCAGGATGGTGCTCCATCTCATACATCCATCTCTACATTAAAGTTCCTCAAGGCAAAGAAGATCAAGGTGCTCCAGGACTGGCCAGCCCAGTCATCAGACATGAACATCATTGAGCATGTTTGGGGTAGGATGAAAGAGGAAGCTTGGCATATAAAACCAAAGAATCTTGATGAACTCTGGGAGGCATGTAAGACTGCATTCTTTGCTATTCCTGATGACTTCATCAATACATTGTATGAATCATTGTTGAAACGCATGGATGCAGTCCTTCAAGCTCATGGAAGTCACACAAAATATTAAATATGGCTCTAATAGCACCACAACTTCATTCATCAAGGTTGTGAAACATATCTTTGTTTTTGAACAGAATTATTGGTTTGATTTTCACATTACTTTATGTGTGCGCTAAAACTTGTCTCGCCAAAATCTGACCTTTCTGTGTTCATTAAATGATGAATATTTCAGCAGTGAAGCCAATTTATTTTCTTAACCAAAAAATCATTTGGGAGGGTTTTAGCTTTCATATGAGTCATTTCTAAAACCAATGGATGAATTTAAAGTCAGGTTAAAAGCTTTTGATTCCACAACATGGATAAGCGACAGAACTTCTGTCAGGGACTGTAGACAGCAGCTAGATGGCCTAGGAGTGACTCAAAAAGGTGCTGATAGGTTGGCCGCAGTATCAGGAGCCATGCTGACAGTAGTGGATCCCATATTTGCTGCAGAGTGCATGGGGAAGGATCCATAGAATTAACATGATGCTCGAGGGTGGCCTTACACATGCTCAATTGGAATCAAGTCTGGTACTTGGTACATCTTGCTCATGTTCTTCCAACTATTATCAGAATATTCCAATCCTTGTGACCTTACATTGTCTCTGCCCCAGGGAAGACAAACAACATGCATAGGTGTATGTGATCTGCAAGGATGAATTCATCAGTTCAGAGTACTTTGCATATGGATGAGTGTGCCCAGAGAATGCCATGAAAAATTCCTCAGACCCATAACTCTTCCACAACCAACTTGTATTCTTCTCACAATGGTTGCAGGGTCTGATATTTCTCACCAGGCACATCAATGTCCATCTAATGAAGAAGCATACTTCACTGAACAGAGAAGTCAAGACTTTGCCAATTAGTGGTGGCCAATTCCAATATGGCCATGCAAAGTGAAGCCTTTTTCGCCCCTTCCCTATTTGTTAACATAGGTGCAATGACCATCCATCTGCTTCAGAGCCCCATAGAGAGTAGGGTTTGCTGATCTGTTTTAGACACATGCCTGATAACCCCCCGGTTCATTTTCACGGTGAGCTGCTCCACAGTAATATGCAGACCAACTGTTGTACACCCTTGTAGTCATTGTTCTCTCACGTCAATTGCATGTGGTGCTCCAGTTTCCGCGGTATATTCCCAATGGTGCTATTTGTCTACTCATAATATACTTTCACCACAGCAGAGCACAAACTGTTCACAAACCATGCTGTTTGAGAAATACTACCACCCACAGGTCAAAAAGCCAATAGTCACCACCTACCATTAGCTCTGATAAATTACCCCTTTTACCTTTGACGAGTGCTGTGTGCAAAATCTGTAATGGAGCCCCTACCTTGTGCCATTTAGAATAGTTTCTCTACTCCACCAATGGTTAAGTCTAAATCCTAGTGGGCTAAAGGACCTGGTCCCTCTGCCCACTAGAATATAGCCGGTTCTATATAAAAAAAAAAAAAAAAATGCTAAATCTTAAGTGTGCTAAAACATTTGGTCATGTACTGACCATGTTTCTTGTATTTCCTCAATATTCATGGTGTTTCTTACAGCCTTTATAAACTCAGAAGAGAAAATGTTGTTTCCCCTATGTCCTACAAGCAGCACAATGCACGGTATTGACGTGTGCTCCCAGCTGAAGAACCTTCCATACATGATGTAATTGTTTGGGTCAAGGAGCACATAAAAGATTCCATGAAGGAGATCCGGAACTCCATTTCTCAGCTTTATAAGAAGCCTGTACTGAAAGACACTCTCTCTGTTTCTTCAGAGGAGGAATTTCGTGTACTCTGAGAAACACTCATCTGATGAAGATACTGCAGAAAATCCCAGCAGGCCTCTTTTTCCTTTGGAAAGGATGCATAGGCTCCTGAAGTCCATCAGGTCAAGGGACCGAGATCTTGAACTTGAGGAAGCCTCTAGTTCCACCAATAGGGGGCCTAGGGCCTTCCACGTGGACAAGACACTATAGTCATGACGGGAATGGAGACATCCCAAAAACGCTCCAGTTTTATCCAGGAGATTTATCCATTGCTTTCTCAACAGGATCATTGGGGTCTCCCGTCTAAGGTGGATATGGTGGTAGCTAAATTGTCCCGCCGTACGGTGGTCCCGGCCGAAGATGGCTCCAATCTCCAAGACCTTATGGATAGACACATGAAGTGCACCCTCAGGATAGCTTATTCCTCGGCCTCTGCTTAGGCTTCTGTGGGCATCGCCTCTAAGGAAGTAGTGTATAAGATGCGCTCTGACCTGGCCCAACTGGAGAGAGACACTGACTCCAGAGACTATCTACTATCCTTTATGGGGTTGGTTTCCTTAGCGGCAGACTATCTACTGAAAGCTTTTGTACACCAAGTCAAGTTGGCCGCCAAATCCATGGGCCTCTCTACAGCTGCTAGAATGCTATTATGGTTGAAGCCTTGGAGAGTGGACAGTGCGTCCAAGTATAACCTATGCTCCCTACCCTTTGAGCTAAGTAAACTTTTCAGCAAAGGCCTTGGATGACGTCAAGGAGGGTCTTGCCGAAAAAAGGGTAAGGTTATCAGCAGCCGCCTCAGTCTAGACACCAGCTTATCACCTCTTGCAGCGGTGGATACTCCTGTTGGGGAACGCCTCTCCTATTTTCTCACCTTCTGGAAGAAGATCCAAGACCCTTGGGTCTTACATGTAATACAGCAGGGTTACGTGGTAGATTTTCTTCGTCCGCCACAAGACAGATTCATCGCTATCCGCTCTCTTCCTGCACTGAAGCAGGTTATACTGGAAAGTTCCATTCTTGAATACCTGGACAAAGGCGCCTTTGAAAAGGTTCCCCCCCCCCCAGAAGAATGTTTGGGTGTCTACTCTCCAGTCTTCCTGGTACCAAAACCATCAGGGGACTGGAGAATGATTATAGACCTAAGATATCTAAACCTCTTCATGAAGAAAAAGCGTTTCCAAATGGAGACCTTGAAGTCGATCACATCCTTTTTTCAGCAAGGCGATGTTCTTGTCACTCTCGCCCTAAAGGATGCGTACTTAGAGGTTCCATTTTATCTTCCTTACAGAAGCTGAGAATTGCTGTATCAATCTCCAGCCACAGGAGGCATTTCCAGTTTGCGACTCTGCCCTTTGGCATTTCTTCAGCTCCCCACACTTTCACCAAGGTTGTGGCTCCAGTGGCAGTGGCAGCTGCGCTGAGACTTCAAGGTCTGTTCATATTGCCATATTTGGACAACTAGCTAATAAAAGCCCAGTCAGAAACCATCCTGCTCCAGCACCTGCAGACAACTGTGTCTTTTCTCCATCGCCTAGGTTGGCTAATAAAATGGGAGAAGTGATTCCTTCCACACAGAGGAAGTTTCTGAGGTTCATCCTGGACTCAGTCCGCCTAGAGATTTCTTTGTCTCCAGCAAGGAGAAAAGATAATCAGAGCAATTCAGTATCTTCTCAGAACATGTCTGGTATCCATCAAAGCAACTATGAGAGTCCTAGCCCTCATGTCAGCCTCAGCTGATGCAGTCCCTTGGACTTTATGGCATATGCGTCCCCTGCAGATGGAAGTTCTAGGGGTCTGGAATCGTGGCCCTCTGGGTCTCGGCAAGACGATCAGACTTTCTCCCAGAAGCTGTCTTTCCCTCAACTGGTGGATACACTTGAAAGACGGGATGTCCACGGTCCAACCTCTTTTGACTCTGTTGACCACTGATGCATCACTTTCGGGATGGGGAGCCCCTCTGTACTAGAAGACTGTACAAGGAATCTGGAGAAGTCTAGAAAGGATGAGATCATCCAACTGGAGAGAACTCAGAGCAGTTTACCTGGCACTCCTCCATTTTCCCCCCTCTTCTCACAGGAAGAGCTGTCAAGATCCAGTCCGACCATAATGTATATAAACAAACAGGGAGGCAGGTCTGATTTTCAGCTGGGCAGAGAAAAATCTAACCCATCTGTCCGCGGTTCACATCAGGGGCTCCTTGAACATAGTAACTGATCAGTTGAGTCGGGGTTTTACCATAATCAGGAGAATGGTCTCTCAATCAAGAGGTTTTCCACCCGATCACCCTGAAGTGGGGTCTTCCAGAAGCAGACCTTATGGAGACCAGACTCAATGCCAAGGTATAGACATTCTGCTCCCAGTATCAGGAGGACAATCCCTTTGAGGTTCAGGATGGTGTACATCTTCCCTCCACTTTCCATGATACCAAGGGTGTATTAATGAAAGTCAGAAAGGACCAAGCTTCAGTGATTGCCATTCTACCATTCTGGCCAAAAAGAGCTTGGTTTTCCCAACTCATGCAGATGAGTCAAGGGATCTATTGGCGGCTTCAACTAATCCAGAATCTGGTTCCTCAGGGAACTCTAAAGTGCCAGGATCTGAGGAGATTCAACCTGACAGCCTGGAGATTGGTCAGTCCCTATGGGAATCTAGAGGACTGTCAGAAGCCGTCCTGAAGACCCTTTCCAGCGCCGGAGCAGAATCCACTAATAAAAACTAAAACAAAAACCTAAAGGATAGGTAATGTTTTCAAAGAGTGGCGCTCCAAACAAGAAGTTAATAATTCAAATCCTTCTACTGAAGTGATTCTAAATTTTCTTCAGGACGGTTTGCATAAGGGCCTTTGCCCTGCCACAGTTAAGGTACAGGTTTCATCCCTATCCGCCTGCTTAGGCACACATCTGTCTCAGAACCCCTTAATTTCCAGATTTCTTAAGGGCGCTATGAGGCTTAGGCCAGTGGTTTCAGCTCCCGTTCGACAGTGGTATCTAGCCACACTTCTCTCAGGTCTCTGTGGTCCTCCATTTGAACCATTGGAGGAGGTAGATCTTAAGTTTTTGACTTTCAAAACCACCTTTTTTGCTAGCTATCACCTCAGCAAAAAATGAGAGTTGCAGACTTTATCTGCTGAAGAGCCATATATTTCATTTTTCTCCGACAGGGTCCAGCTCAGATTTCTTCCTGGGTTTAACCCTAAGGAGCCCTCTCGGACTAATATCAACCAGGTGGTCTCCTTACCAGTTTTTTTTCCCAGCTCCATCTTCCGCGGGGGGAAAAAAAAACTCCACTCTACATGTAGTAAGGTGTCTCCAAATTTATCTTCTGTGTACAAAGCCCTTCAGATCGGAGAACCTCTTAATATATATGGTAGAGACAACGGTCCCAAGGCTTCCAATCCCTCTGTATCAAGATGGATTAAGGAGGCAATTAAAATTTCTTTTTGCTCTCAGGGGTTAACACCACCTGAGTTCATCACAGCCCATTCAACTATGGCTGTTGGCCTCTTGGGCCAAGAGTCTGTCTTTGTCTCTTGAGCGGATTTGTGTAGCTGCTTCTTGGTCATTAACCTTTGTCAAACACTATCTGTTAGATGTTCGTAGTTCAGAGGATACTGCCTTTGGACATTCAGTCTTAAGCACTGTAGTGCGAGAGAACCCTTCCTAGGGAATCTGCTTGCTACATCCTTGTATTGTGCTGCTGGTAGGACGTAGAGTGTCGATTATAATGTTAATCTGTTTTCCCTTAGTCCTAAAAAAACAGCAGCACAAGCTTCCCCCTTTAAATAATATTGTTTCTCTTTATGATTGACATGGGGGGAGGTCTCTTTTGCCCACTTATAGAAATACACCATATTGTGCTGCTGTTAGGATTGAGGGAAAACAGATTAACATTATAATCAACTATTCTCATCCTCAACAGAAAAGGCATAAGGAACTTCCCTCTTCCAAAGATTCTTCGGTCATAGAGGGTATATAACATTTGCTGTAATCAAAAATCAATATCAGCGGCTAACTTCCTTTTTTGATACCAGAGGGGAGACAGAAGAACGGAAAAATTGAGAGAGTAGACAGAGAAGATAGAAATTAAGAGGATTGTTAAACCAGAAATTCAAACAGGGACAGGAAAATCACTACGGATTTATGCAAAGTTTGTTGAAAAGTTAGTGAACAAACAAGGGTTGTTGATTTTACAGTTTCACTTCCAAAGCAGTATCAGAACGCTACACAAAAGATTCCCACTTATTATTACATCAGATCAGTACACATAACATTGTTTAGGACAGAGATTTAATAACAGAAATCTGCATAATTTTATAAATTTGAGAGAAAAATAAAACGTGTTGGTATGTAACAACTATCAGCACCACAATGGAGGGATTTCAGTCAATCTGCTGACATTACATTCTCTGGCACAGTTATGAGTCCATGTATACTGAGGTCATTAAGTTCCTTTCTGTACAATCTGAGCAAAGCGATTGGTAATGGATAGGGTTGTGTCGATAAAACGCTCCACACAGCTGACCAAGCAACTCTCCGTTCTGGAATCCAGCTTTGAACCTGGTCTGTCCATACACTTGTCCCAGCACACATCCATGAATTTGTGAACCTGGGAAAAAACACATGAATTCTGAGCTTAATGAAGTTTTCTATATTGATCTGTTATCACAAAGGCTAATGCTAGGTTTTATGTCAGCGATCAATAGGTCCAAAAAACCATAAAGATAGAACAGCACCTAGAAATGTAATAGACACAGTCATAGAAGAGTAGACTGCCCAACAGTATCTACATGTCTTTCTGCAAACAATCAAGGCACTTCCAGAGAATAATCTCACTTCTACAGTAGTTTCTTAGTTAGCTATCAGTAGGTATATTAGCACTGTTATGTGTCACTATGACATGCCAGATGTTTTCTAAAACAATAGGTACTATACATCACTGTAGAAAATTATTGACCAGTAAAGGGGTAATCTCCACCTCATGTCAAGATTTTGAGTGATTTAGCAATTTAATTTTTTTGTGTGGGGGGGCATTTGGTGAACATATTTAGGAATATACTTTAATAACTTAATATATTTCCATTTAGTAGTGCTGCTAGGGAGATCCTGTTTTCTAAGTGTTGCAGGGAAAATCCATTCAGTACAGTGTATTGCCAGTATGTACATGTAGCAGTTGCCAAGAGGAGGGATCCAATAGCTGGATCTCTGGCTTTATACCACCAGTGGAAGTGTGAGATATACATAGTGGCGGTTCCATGGTCAGATGATAAAGTTATAACTGTAGGCAAAAGGTTTTTTTTTTTTTTTAACAAGTGAATTAAATATGGTCAAAGAATGACTATAAATCACCAGAATATAATAAAATACTGTATTTTTCGGACTATAAGACGCACTTTTCCACCCCAAATTTGGGAAGAAAATGGGGGGGGTGTCTTATAGTCCAAATGTGAGTGTAGGGAGGAGTGTGGTCGCAGCATCGCCGGCTCCCTGCAGCGGTGCGATGCTGCGGGCCCTGGAGGAGAGGGTGTCCCAGTGGTGAGAACCCATACAGACCCCCATGATGGGTCTGTAAAGATGATGGCGGCCGCTCAGCTGCACAGCGGTCGCCATGGCAACTGGGTCTCCGCTAGACCCGGAGCTAATGCCCACGATCAGAGTCCACTCCGATCACAGGCATTACTACTTCAAAGACTCCCCCTTCCCCCCCACCCCATTAAGTGTAAAAACTGCCCCCAGCCCCACTGTGTATTTTTCAAGTTGCAGGCCAGCTCCCGCACGGAAAGATAGCGGGAGCCGACCTGTTCCTGCGAAAGCTGGGAGCCTACTGAAGGCCTCCTGGCTTGTCATAGCAATATTACTATTGAGGCTGGTCTATGACCAGCCTCAATAGTAATGTACAGAATCTCCCATAGATTGCAATACAGTTGTATTGCAGTCCATGGGACTTGCAATCAAATGATTGCAGGTTCAAGCCCCGTAGGGAGGGCTAATAAAATAGTAAAAAAAAAAAAAAAAGTTTAAAAAAATATATAAAAAAATAAAACGTCTAAATCACCCACTTTCCCTAGAATACATATAAAAGTAGAAATTTACTGTGAAACACATACACATTAGGTATCCCTGTGTCCGAAAATGCCAGGTCTACAAACTTATAAATGTCATAGCGGGAAAAAAAAAAAAAAATCAAAAGTGCCGAACTGACGTTTTTTTTTTTTCGCTGTATCACCTCTGATTTGAATAAAAAGTGATCAAAACAGTAGACATTCCCCAAAATGGTACACCTGGCCCTGCAAAAAAAGATGCCCTATGCATCCCTGTGGCCTTGTAGCTGTTGCAAAACTACAACAATTATATATATATATATATATATATATATATATATATAAATATATAAATATATTTACCACTTTTTGCTTCAAAATTTTTTTTTCTCTATTTTCCTCCTCTAAAACCTAGGTCCATCTTATGGTCCGGTGCGTCTTATAGTCCGAAAAATACAGTAACAAGTGTTTAATAAATGAAGAGCGATAATACTTATCTGTGATTACAAATGATGCAATAGTTCAGAATGGGGGAGCCCCTTATAAATCATACACTGATATACACCCATCATTCGATGACTTCCAGAGATGCAGGGCACCTATTTCATGGTCCCTGCTGAGGCTAACTAAGACAATTGCCCATAAAGTTTTTTTTTCTAGAGGCTTCCTGGATGTATACGAGTGATCATCTTATAACATGACCATTAACATATCCTATAAATATAGCCTTACTTTACTAGATGGGAATAACCCTTTAAATATATCCTACATGTTGTGTATAAAGCTCCAACGCAAACCTGTGTCTCAACAGACTACAGACATTTAAATGGTCAGCATGTAACACTACATTACACTTTGGCATAATGTATGTTCTGCCAAAACTCTCACCAGCCATATCAGCTGTTTTCAGGATATTTTAGAAAAAGGACTTACGGTGATCCATGAACCAGTGTCATTACAAAACAGGTAAAGAGCCAGAAGCTTTAACATATTGGGAGAGATCAGTGGGTGTAGTTTACTAACCCCTCTAGGCTAGTTATCTTCACAGGATAGGGAATAAGTGTCAAGATTGCTGGGGGGGTCTGACTATTGGGACCCCAAGCGATCAGCAGAACAGGGGTGCCCTCATGCATGACTACCATACATGTATGGAACACAAGTGCATTCTACGACCAGCACTCCATTCACCGATATGGGGCGGCTGGACAGGACCAGACTGTAAGCCCTATACCAGTGAATGGATTACAGGTTGTGAACCGCACTTACGTTCCATACATGTATAGCAGGTACGCATTTGGGAATTTTCAATCCCCATTTTCCTAATCACAGTCGTACCCCCAGCAATCTGACACTTTTCCCCTATGCGGTGGATAGTGAACAACTGTCTTTCATGCCAAATCCTTTGAAGATTACCTTTATTACAAATTACATCATGCATCTTTCTAACATGCCAGAGAATAAACATTTTTGTAGGAGTTCTACTTTAATAAATTCCCCCCAATGTATTTTTGTGAGCTCTCTGGCATAAATAGACTGAAAAATGTGGTATTTAGGCTATACTTAATCCAGTGGTATTTTTATGTGTGCAAACCTTAGGTGACTGGTCTTAGCAGGAGTACAGTTTTGTTACAAATTATTTCCACATTCACCCCAAACCTGACATCATGAGCTCCATGGTGAGTTAAAGTCCAATAGTGTCATGACCGCATTAACTAATAGATCACTGATTGGTAGTCATGACATTACCACAGAAGCAGATAGTTTACATATCACTTTGGGAGTGAACCTGGGCAGATTTCATAAAGATCAGTTAATAAGTATTTCCTGCCGTTTACATAAAATTATACCGGTAGTAATGAGCTGCCTCTTTAAGGATAAAGGCTAGTACTGTGTAAACCACGTGTGTAGCCGGCGGTCTAACCTGAGCTGTGAACTGCGCCTTTTGCTGCTCCACGGCAAGCATCCTCTGCAGCTCCGCAGTCTCCGCGGGGCTAGCGTTCACACCAGATAAGTCAATATCCGAATCAAAGCCCGCCATGCTCAAAAACTACTACGACCTTCAGCCGGCCCTCTGTACGATTCTAACTGACTCCGCTAGCGCCTCTTCAAACTGCTCTTTGATTGCATGAGCGTAAAGTCCAAAACGAGGCGTGAAACGCTGCAGTGAGTTACTATTGGTTGAGCGAGTGGCAGGATTCCTCTCTTGATTGGTTATATGTATAAGTTTGTCTTTATCTAGAAAGCTTGGGTGACCGGTGAGCAGTGTACAAGAGTAATAAAGTTTTGTTGATAAATAACTGCTCCGCATAACTGCTTTACTTCCTAGCTACGCCCCTGTCACCAAACCAGCTCCCCATGTCACCTCCTCCATAGGATAGGCTCTGCCCACGTCTAAGGCAAGAGGCGGCCCTAATAATGTGATTCGATAGTGTGACATGGCGGGGCTAGTGACTCTCCACCCTCCCACTAACCGGACTTCCTCCCGACCTCCTAAGACTCCACCTCTATCACGCACACCCATCCGTCCATGACGTGTCTTCTGGTTCCGGTGTCCCGGTTCCGGCTCGTCCGCCTCGGTGTCTCCTGATGGCGGAGGTGCGCGCGGGTTCCGCCGCTTCCGGTCCCGCTTCCGGTTCCGGTTCGGTATCCCCGTCCTTGTCACCCCCTCCTCCACCCCCTGCCGGACCGGGCCCTGGGTCCATTCCCCCGCTTCCGCCGGCACCGCCGCCTCCTGGCTCTGGCCCAGTGCCGCCAAGAGAAAGCTCCAGCAGCTCATCGGGCTCTGCGTCCGGCTCGGCTCGGGAAGGCTGGCTCTTCAAGTGGACCAACTATATCAAGGGTTACCAGCGGAGGTGGTTTGTCCTCAGCAATGGCCTGCTGTCCTACTACCGGTCAGTTGTAATTCTGTAATGTATTGTAGACTAGCAAACACAGGCTCAGCCTACAGTGTAGCACTCTCTGACAACTCGTACCTGTAGTGTAATATTCACTACACTACATTCACTGACAGCCTGCCCCAGCTTCTACAGTGTCCCTCTGACAGCCTTTCCCGCATCTATAGTGTACCTCTGACTGACAGCCTGTCCCGCATCTATAGTGTCCCTCTAACTCACAGCCTGTCCCGCATCTACAGTGTACACCTGACTGACAGCCTGCCCCGCATCTACAGTGTCCCCCTAACTCACAGCCTGCTCCGCATCTACAGTGTCCCTCTAACTGACAGCCTGCCCCGCATCTACAGTGTCCCTCTAACTGACAGCCTGCCCCGCATCTACAGTGTCCCCCTGACTGAGAGCCTGCCCCGCATCTACAGTGTACACCTGACTGACAGCCTGTCCCGCATCTACAGTGTCCCCCTCACTGAGAGCCTGCCCCGCATCTACAGTGTACACCTGACTGACAGCCTGCCCCGCATCTACAGTGTCCCTCTAACTCACAGCCTGCCCCGCATCTACAGTGTCCCTCTAACTGACAGCCTGCCCCGCATCTACAGTGTCCCTCTAACTGACAGCCTGCCCCGCATCTACTGTGTCCCTCTAACTGACAGCCTGCCCCGCATCTACAGTGTTCCTCTAACTCACAGCCTGTCCCGCATCTACAGTGTACACCTGACTGACAGCCTGCCCCGCATCTACAGTGTCCCTCTAACTCACAGCCTGCCCCGCATCTACAGTGTCCCTCTAACTCACAGCCTGCCCCGCATCTACAGTGTCCCTCTAACTCACAGCCTGTCCCACATCTACAGTGTACACCTGACTGACAGCCTGCCCCGCATCTACAGTGTCCCCCTAACTCACAGCCTGCTCCGCATCTACAGTGTCCCTCTAACTGACAGCCTGCCCCGCATCTACAGTGTCCCCCTGACTGAGAGCCTGCCCCGCATCTACAGTGTACACCTGACTGACAGCCTGTCCCGCATCTACAGTGTCCCCCTCACTGAGAGCCTGCCCCGCATCTACAGTGTACACCTGACTGACAGCCTGCCCCGCATCTACAGTGTCCCCCTAACTCACAGCCTGCCCCGCATCTACATTGTCCCTCTAACTGACAGCCTGCCCCACATCTACAGTGTCCCTCTAACTGACAGCCTGCCCCGCATCTACAGTGTCCCCCTGACTGAGAGCCTGCCCCGCATCTACAGTGTACACCTGACTGACAGCCTGTCCCGCATCTACAGTGTACACCTGACTGACAGCCTGTCCCGCATCTATAGTGTACCTCTGACTGACAGCCTGTCCCGCATCTACAGTGTCCCTCTAACTCACAGCCTGTCCCGCATCTACAGTGTCCCCCTGACTGACAGCCTGCCCCGCATCTACAGTGTACACCTGACTGACAGCCTGCCCCGCATCTACAGTGTCCCCCTGACTGACAGCCTGCCCCGCATCTACAGTGTCCCCCTGACTGACAGCCTGCCCCGCATCTACAGTGTCCCCCTGACTGACAGCCTGCCCCGCATCTACAGTGTCCCCCTGACTGAGAGCCTGCCCCGCATCTACAGTGTACACCTGACTGACAGCCTGCCCCGCATCTACAGTGTACACCTGACTGACAGCCTGCCCCGCATCTACAGTGTACACCTGACTGACAGCCTGCCCCGCATCTACAGTGTCCCTCTAACTCACAGCCTGTCCCGCATCTATAGTGCCCCTCTAACTCACAGCCTGTCCCACATCTATAGTGCCCCTCTAACTGACAGCCTGTTCCGCATCTACAGTGTACACCTGACTGACAGCCTGCCCCGCATCTACAGTGTCCCTCTAACTCACAGCCTGTCCCGCATCTACAGTGTACACCTGACTGACAGCCTGCCCCGCATCTACAGTGTCCCCCTGACTGAGAGCCTGCCCCGCATCTACAGTGTCCCTCTAACTCACAGCCTGCCCCGCATCTACAGTGTCCCTCTAACTGACAGCCTGCCCCGCATCTACAGTGTCCCTCTAACTCACAGCCTGCCCCGCATCTACAGTGTCCCTCTAACTCACAGCCTGTCCCGCATCTACAGTGTCCCCCTGACTGACAGCCTGCCCCGCATCTACAGTGTACACCTGACTGACAGCCTGTCCCGCATCTACAGTGTACACCTGACTGACAGCCTGTCCCGCATCTACAGTGTACACCTGACTGACAGCCTGTCCCGCATCTATAGTGTACCTCTGACGCTGCCCGCTTCGACTGACAGCCTGTCCCGCATCTACAGTGTCCCTCTAACTCACAGCCTGTCCCGCATCTACAGTGTACACCTGACTGACAGCCTGCCCCGCATCTACAGTGTCCCTCTAACTCACAGCCTGCCCCGCATCTATAGTGCCCCTCTAACTCACAGCCTGTCCCACATCTATAGTGCCCCTCTAACTGACAGCCTGTCCCGCATCTACAGTGTACACCTGACTGACAGCCTGTCCCGCATCTACAGTGTACACCTGACTGACAGCCTGCCCCGCATCTACAGTGTCCCTCAAACTCACAGCCTGTCCCGCATCTACAGTGTCCCTCTAACTGACAGCCTGCCCCGCATCTACAGTGTCCCTCTAACTGACAGCCTGCCCCTCATCTACAGTGTCCCTCTAACTGACAGCCTGCCCCGCATCTACAGTGTCCCTCTAACTCACAGCCTGTCCCGCATCTACAGTGTACACCTGACTGACAGCCTGCCCCGCATCTACAGAGTCCCTCTAACTCACAGCCTGTCCCGCATCTACAGTGTCCCTCTAACTCACAGCCTGTCCCGCATCTATAGTGCCCCTCTAACTGACAGCCTGCCCCGCATCTACAGTGTCCCCCTGACTGAGAGCCTGCCCCGCATCTACAGTGTCCCTCTCACCGACAGCCTGCCTCGCATCTACAGTGCCCCTCTCACCGACAGCCTGCCTCGCATCTACAGTGCCCCTCTCACCGACAGCCTGTCCCGCATCTACAGTGCCCCTCTCACCGACAGCCTGTCCCGCATCTACAGCGCCCCTCTCACCGACAGCCTGTCCTGCATCTGCAGTGCCCCTCTCACCGACAGCCTGCCTCGCATCTACAGTGCCCCTCTCACCGACAGCCTGCCCCGCATTTACTGTGTCCCTCTCCCCCCCACCGACAGCCTGCCTCGCATCTACAGTGCCCCTCTCACCGACAGCCTGTCCCGCATCTACAGTGCCCCTCTCACCGACAGCCTGTCCTGCATCTGCAGTGTCCCTCTCACCGACAGCCTGTCCTGCATCTACAGTGCCCCTCTCACCGACAGCCTGTCCTGCATCTGCAGTGTCCCTCTCACCGACAGCCTGTCCTGCATCTACAGTGTCCCTCTCACCGACAGCCTGTCCCGCATCTACAGTGCCCCTCTCACCGACAGCCTGTCCTCGCATCTGCAGTGTCCCTCTCACCGACAGCCTGTCCTGCATCTACAGTGCCCCTCTCACCGACAGCCTGTCCTGCATCTGCAGTGTCCCTCTCACCGACAGCCTGTCCTGCATCTACAGTGCCCCTCTCACCGACAGCCTGCCCTGCATCTACAGTGCCCCTCTCACCGACAGCCTGCCCCGCATTTACTGTGTCCCTCTCATTGACAGCCTCTTTTGAGAGCCTGTACCTATAGTTTACTTCTAACCAGGTGTGTGGAGTCAGTAGTCAAAAGCACCGACTTAGACACCTCTGTTTTACCACAGTGTATATACAGTGACCATACACTGCTGCAGCTGCTCTGAATACAGGATGCAGGTAAGTATTAGTGCATTTTTATTTTCTACAACACCCCTGCTGGTTGCATTCAATATGGGCAAAAGCTGGTGATTGAATTCCTAACGCTTATTTCACATCTGCGCTCGGAGATTCCATTCCCCATTCCACTTTAAAATTGCGAAATGGTATTCTTCTGTATTTTTCGGGTGGAAACCCGGTGGACTCCATTATAGTCTATGGGGTCCGTGGGTTTCCGCGGGTAACCGCTTTTAAAGCAGATTGGGTTTTCCGTTTTTCGGGTCCCTAAGCGGACCCGAAATACAGAAACTCAAGCGCAGATGTGAACCTTGCCTTAGAAAGTAAATATGTAACAAACTATACATCTAACTATAGAACATTGGTAGTTGTATAATATATCTTAACATAATTAATATTTTTATTTTGGAGCTGGAGTAGGTAATTATTTTCCGACTCCATTCAAAACTGGCCTTGACTCTGACTCCACATCCCTTCTTTCTACCTACAGTGTACGCCTCACTGACAGCCTGTCCTTTACCTATGGTCTATGCCTCGCTGACAGTCTGTCCTCTACTTACGGTGGACGCCTCACTGACAAACTGTCCTCTACCTACTGTGTACCTTTCTCTTACTGTTTGTTACTGGGGCTGGGTGATTGTGACCTAAATAAATAACAATACATTTTGCCTCAGTTATGATTAATGAACGATTATTTTAGGACACTCCCCTTTTACACCCCTTTTTATATGGCACTATATTAACTGAGCTGACTTTCTGTTTTGGTTATTTTTTGATTCATTTCCCCGCCCTACTTGTCTTTCCTCCACTGTGGACTTGTAAGTTATACTGGGCTAAGGGTGTTTTATGGGATTTAAAAAAACAATGATTTATTATTAGGATAGATTATCAAGATTAGATCAGTGGGGCCCAGCACATCAGGAGCTCTGGTGAGTGACGCTTCTGCTGCATAGGTCAGTGATGCCTGTTACATGCTTGTTAGTAGCTCGGTTCCATTCAAGAGCTGCATTATTAAGCACAGTTGCTATACATTCTACAGAGCTGTAATTGTTGAGCAGAGGCCACTGCATCATTTGAACACTGCAGCCTTTTCAATGGATCGGTGGGGGTCGTTTGTAGGCACCCCCACCAATCATCTAATATTGGTGACTTATCCCAAGGATTGGTAATCAGCATAGAGTTGAAAACCCCATTAACTTCTACAGCATTTATTCAAGTTTTTCAGTTTTTTTCATAAGAACAGAAAGGATTATGAAGACTGATCCATTACATGTCAGAGTCTCACAGATCATATATTGAGTATAATGGGGTCTGACTCTGTCCATCTGTTGTTTTTCGAGAAGAAAAAGGGAGCTTGCAAGACATTTCCATCCAGGATTTCTGAAGAAAGATGTTCTACAGGCTCCTGATGTACAGTGGGGAAAAAAAGTATTTAGTCAGCCACCAATTGTGCAAGTTATCGCACTTAAAAAGATGAGGCCGGCCTGTAATTGACATCATAGGTAGACCTCAACTATGAGAGACAAAATGAGAAAACATATCCAGAAAATCACATTGTCTGATTTTTAAAGAATTTATTTGCAAATTATGGTGGAAAATAAGTATTTGGTCAATAACAAAAGTTAATCTCAATACTTTGTTATATATCCTTTGTTGGCAATGACAGAGGTCAAACGTTTTCTGTAAGTCTTCACAAGGTTGGCACACACTGTTGCTGGTATGGTGGCCCATTCCTCCAAGCAGATCTCCTCTAGAGCAGTGATGTTTTGGGACTTTCAACTCCCTCCAAAGTTTTTCTATGGGGTTGAGATCTGGAGACTGGCCTCCTTCGTTGCCCTGGCGGTGTGCTTGGGATCATTGTCATGCTGAAAGACCCAGCCACGTTTCATCTTCAATGCCCTTGCTGATGGAAGGAGGTTTGCACTTAAAATCTCACGATACATGGCCACATTCATTCTTTCATGTACACGGATCAGTCGTCCTGGTCCCTTTGCAGAGAAACAGCCCCAAAGCATGATGTTGCCACCCCCATGCTTCACAGTAGGTATGGTCATTCACAGTGGCGTAACTAGGAATGGCTGGGCCCCAAGGCGAACATTTGACATGCCCCCCCCCCCCCCGAACCGCTGCCCCCAATATGCAGTAATACAAGTGAATGCAATACATCTGCATGGACTCTGGGGCATACTGCAAAGTTTACAGTCTGTATTCCCTTATAATTCACTGTGTATCCATGGCATAATTTTATGGCATCCTATGACAGTCTAAACAATGGTTGTCTTTGTTTGGAGAAGCCTTCATGTGAAAGGCATCTGTCACTTTAAAGAGAATATATAGAATTTATTTATGGTGGGGGGTTTTTAACAAATAAAACCAGATAGTGAAACCTAGTACTATTTTCTAATCTGTTTTACTCTCTGATTGTAGATTGTCTATTTATAAGGGCATCCATCTTGCCTGAACTACTGTTAAAATATTAAGGCCTCATTCACACAGCACAGTATTTTACATGGGTATGGGGATTTGGAAGGATTTGTGCTATTTTTATGTCTTTGATAGTTTTGCACCATACATCAAATTTTTGATGTTATTTCAATACTTTGGGGAAGTACCGGTTCAACTTTTAATTTGCCATCTACACTCTTGGCCTGGGCCAGATCATAGAAATCCATGGCGTTCAATACTATTGCTATGCTTATAACAGCTCTCTTGCCCAGACATTGCCACTTTTCTATCTACAGTTCCAGTGTGTCTATTACCTTCTTCTCTTTCCACTTTCTCAAACTCACTATGAAGAAAACAGAGTTTAGCCCTACCTAACTCAACCGCCTTTACCTGACCTATGAGTCAATGTCAATAGCTCCATGCTTACCCCAGTCCCACAAGCCTGCTACCTCAGGATAATCTTTGACTCTGCCTTGTGCTTTAAACCAGCAGTACCCAACCTTTTTTGTACCAAGGACCACTTACATGTAGGCCATTTTTCCCGTGGCCTGGCGAGGTTTTCAGCGACGGGGTAGGTTTGGGGCATTTGGGCAGCTCATAAAAATCACAATAAAGTGCATATTTAATGATTACATTTATACAGTTCCCTATACTTTATTAAAGGAGATCTCTCCATATCAAGCATAACTTATTGGTGGTATGGACAGCTCCCTTAATAAAAGCATGGGTAGGACAGAGGGGGCTCTTATTCAATTAGGAGGGGACCATCACTCAGGGGGCATTATTACTCTAATAGTGCCCTCTTCCCTAGTTAATAGTCCCCCACACACAGGTAATGTTATGAACTGGGGGGGCATTATAACTGTAATAGTGCCCCTCACCTCAGTTAACAACATTACTTGTGGAGAGGTGGATTGGCCCTATTAGGGTTACTATAACAGTTAATAACATTCCCCCCCCTCCCCCCACACACACAGGTAATGTTATTTACTGGGGGGCACTATTACAGGTCCCCGATGACCGGACCGGCACTGTACTGGTTCGTGGCCCGGTCTTTGGGGACCTCTGCTTTAAACCACACATCCAAGTCCTCAACACCTCCTGCTGCCTTCAACTCAGTAGTATTTATTGATACTCCCTTTTCTCACTCCCCCCAAAAATGCTAGTCCATGCCCTCATCTCCCGCCTAGACTACTGCAACATCCTTCTCTGTGGCCTCTTGGCAAATGCTCTCATTCCCCTCCTTTAACCCATTTGTGACCGGCATATAGACTTTCTATGTCGATCACTATTGGGGCGTTCTGCAGCGAAATAAGGCAGAGTCTTCCACACACTCAGATGTACACAGTGTAATGTCCCATAGTGGCCCCTCCATACAGTATAAATGTCCCATAGCGGCCCCTACATTAATAAAATTAAAAAATCCCTCATGCATAGGGATTTTCTAACATTTTTAGGTTTGGCCAAACCCAAAATTTTGAGGGTTCGTCACCCACAAACTGCTCACCGTACTAAGGGTCTGAAGAGACCCCAGAACATAATAGTAGAGGCCCAGGGGAGGTGAATAAACATGACAGTGTTACTCACCTCTCCTTCGGCTCCAGCACTGCTCCTGAGCCTCCAGAGATGACGTCAGGTGTCATAGCATCATTACCCTACTTGACCTACATGATTGGGCCTCAGCGGACCCTGATGTCTTTTCTGGAAGCTGGAAGAGCATGGGGAATAGCGCTGAGCCCAGGGGAGGTGAATTAACGCCTCCCCTAATCATACTCCGAGGGTCTAAGGAAACCTCACAGTATAATAGTAGTTTGTGGGTGGCGAACTTCACAAACTGCCATTAGGGGCAGGGGAGGCTCTCATTGTGGCACGTAACCCTGAGGATAGCTGGACCTACCCCCAGGAGTACATGTTCCTCTCCTTGAGAACCACTACATTATATAATAAAAACATAACACACGTATTGGGTTTTGCCATGTCCTTAAGGACCCAAGCAATACAACTGTACTGTTATATTATTTGCAAAAATGTGTAACTGGGTTGTCCACCATATTTTAGTATTGTGGCAGGAGGCCGGGGAAGTTGAAAAATAAAAACAAGCAAACCCCTTTAATGTGACTCACGTTAAAACCAAAGTTGTTGTCATGATGGGGTCAATTACTATAATGTGATCAATTGTGAACCTCTGTGAGCCTCCTACTTATAGTAAATAAGCACATTATGTACCTCACATTAACCCCAAGGCAGTGTACAGTACATCACATAATGGTATTCTTGTGGTTGTGGTTTTTTTGCTTAGCAAAGTATTGTTTTAGTATCTGGAATCTCGATACTACACAGAGTATTGGTGTTAAAGTCTATAGTCTTGGACTCAATACTGGTTTTGGCTTACAAATATTGGTGCAAAATACTGCCATGAGACCGAGGCATTAGATATATGCTTTTCAGCAGCCACATAAGCCATAGGCAACAATGAACAGCGCTGATTTTCATGGGAGAGTATTCTAGGCGTGCTCTATGACTTGAGTCACTGTGAGAGGGAGGGGGGTGATTTGTGGCAAACGTCTATGGTGAATCATGTGATCTTGTGTTATCTCTATGTATTGATCCCTACAGAACAGGAAGTGTCAGACTTTATGCTTGGTGTGAAAACTGCAAGATTTCAGAATTTTTGTTTAAAAATGTAGTGACATGGAAAATAGAAAAATATTGCAGAGAACTCTTTAATGTATAATATAAGAGCTTGACTTAAGAATAGGTAATTATCTACACAGGAGGATTTGTGTATGCTCTTCATCCAGACCTGTAGGCATGGGTTACTTCATTTGTTCATTTAAATATATATATATAATTTTTTTTTTATATTTTTTTTTAAGATTAGTGAGGAAGATCCTACAAAGTTAGCAATTTTTTGTTGATGCTGTGATATAGAGTGTCAGTTATATTCCTCATGTTATTACAGTCCCTCTCCCAGAAGCCTAACCTTAGGGTCCTTTTAACATTTTTGTTTCTCCTTTTGTTCCTATTTAATTTCTCCTTGTGTGTTTGTTTGCTGAACTTTCCACTTCCTTCTATATGAATTGCACCTTTCGTAACTTCATTTTAGGAGAAATATAGACTTTATCTCCACCAGAAGTTTCCATTAGCCATGCAGAAGCCATCACCTCACAACCCTACAGAGCCACATCAGACCCTTTATATATATATATATATATATATATATATATATATATATATATATTCTTATGTTTTTCTTAGTGTACCTGTGAACTTTGTATTTAAATTCCTCACCACTTTCAAGATAGATGTTTGCATTGAGATATACAGCCTGAACTCCAGACTGACCCATTGTAGCAAACACCCACAGAAATTTGTATAGCTGCAGCAAATGTATTTATCCTATAGAGGATTTCCTAGATAACACATTTGCTGACTATTCACTGTCTGCAAACAAATGTCAGCAAAAGGTTTGAAAATGGTGGAAATATAAATATAAATATCTTCATTCAGTGAAAAAATGTTATTTGGATAAAACCATGTTCAGGTTCCAGGTAGATTAGTAAGGCTCCATGCACACAAACATTAGGCAAATAGGTTTTTATAACAGGTTAACTCAAAGCTGGTCAAAGAATGACTATAATCACACCATATACAGGTGCATCTCAATAAATTAGAATATCTTTGAAACGTTCATTCATTTCAGTAATTCAGTAATACAATTCATAATCAGCGTCTTCCATGATTGTGTGTCCTACTGAACCAGACTGAGGGACCATTTATAGGCTTAGGAAACCTTGGCAGGTGACACACTGAACTTACAATACTGAAATTTTTTACAATATTCTAATTTTCTTAGATTTGGGTTTTCATTACCTGTAATCCATAATCAACATTTACAGAAATAAAACACTTGAAATAGAACACTCTGTGTGTAAAGACTGTAGAAAATATAGGTCGTCACTTTTTTAATTTAATTACTGAAATAAACGTTTCAAAGATATTCTAATTTATTGAGATGCTCCTGTATAATAAAATAAGTGTTTAATAAATGAAAAGAGATAATGTGGTTACAATTGATTAAATAGTTCAAAGGAAATGGGGGGACCCAATGAATATCATTGTTTATTATACACCCATCTCGTTCAATGACCTCCAAAGGATGTTGGGTTGAGGTCAACTAACACAGTAGACCATAGAGTTTTATAGTACCTTTAGGGAGGGGGGAGAGGGGCTTCCTGGACTGCTGTGTGTGTGTCTGGCCATAAAATGACCATGACCAGGATATTGAAGAAACATTTAGCAACATTAACAGAAATGATCCTTTAGATGGACAACAAGAAATATATACAGACAGATCCGTAAGACATTATCCCTGTCATATCAGATCAATAAGACATTCTGATTTTATAGAAAAACTTGTCCTATTACAATATGTGCTAGCTGTGTTTTTATCAGCCAGCACACTGACCCATTTTTTTCTATGACCCATTCAAAGATTGCTTAACATTTTTTCCAAAAAAATAAAAATACTTCTCATATCGTTTTAGATATCACCTGATTTCTTCACTCTTTCACTAGTGCAGGTTAATACATGAGACTTTGTGATATATCTGTGTGAGGAGACCAATATAATGTATACAAGCAGTAAGAATGAAGAGAAGGAGCAGGAGAACAGCTTAAAGGGAATCTGTCAGGTCAATCTGGGACACTAAACCACCCACAGGTCCTTATGGACCTGGGGTTTAGTGTCCCAAGTCGCCCTGTTGTAATGCAATCCCCAAGGGCATTAAAAATAAAAAAAACCTTTATACTTGACTAGAGAAGGGTCCGATGTACGCTGTTCGGCCGAGAACAGACCGTCTTATTCATGAGTTTCTTTATTGGCACGCCTCCCGACGCCTGCGCTGTTCTTCAGTGAAGCCGAAGATGGACACCCCGGCTTCACTGCGCAATTGCCGGAGGTACAGGACATGCACACTGAAGCCGAGGAGTACCCCTCTGGCTTCATTGAAGAACTGCTCTGGCGCGGGGAGTACAGCGGCAGGGTGAGTATAAAGATTTTTTATTTTTAATACGGCCATGGATTGCGTGATAACACGGTGATTTGGAACACTAAACCCCAGGTCCATATGGGCGTGTGGGTGGTTTATGTCCCAAATTGCCCTGACAGATTCCCTTTAATAAGAATTGAAGGAAACAGATCTCCTTAATAGGATATATTACAAAGTTCCTTATTTTCATTTGTACATTTATGAAAATCTGTTTATAACTGGAGGGGCACTTTAAGCAGGTAAACCATTACTATAACTGTCTTCCATGAGTATATACAGTCATATGAAAAAGTTTGGGCACCCCTAGTAATCGTAATCATTTTTAGTTCTAAATATTTGGGTGTTTGCAACAGCCATTTCAATTTGATATATCTAATAACTTATGGACACAGTAATATTTCAAGATTGAAATGAGGTTTATTGTACTAACAGAAAATGTGCAATATGCATTAAACCAAAATTTGACCAGTGCAAAAATGTGGGTACCCTTATCATTTTATTGATTTGAATACTCCTAACTCCTTTTTACTGACTTACTGAAGCACAAAATTGGTTTTGTAACCTCACTGAGCTTTGAACTTCATAGCCAGGTGTATCCAATCATGAGAAAAGGTATTTAAGGTGGCCAATTGCAAGTTGTTCTCCTATTTGAATCTCCTCTGAAGAGTGGCATCATGGGCTCCTCAAAACAACTCTCAAATGATCTGAAAACAAAGATTGTTCAACATAGTTGTTCAGGGGAAGGATACAAAAAGTTGTCTCAGAGATTTAACCTGTCAGTTTCCACTGTGAGGAACATAGTAAGGAAATGGAAGACCACAGGGACAGTTCTTGTTAAGCCTAGAAGTGGCAGGCCAAGAAAAATATCAGAAAGGCAGAGAAGAAGAATGGTGAGAACAGTCAAGGACAATCCACAGACCACCTCCAAAGAGCTGCAGCATCATCTTGCTGCAGATGGTGTCACTGTGCATCGGTCAACAATACAGCACACTTTGCACAAGGAGAAGCTGTATGGGAGAGTGATGCGAAAGAAGCCGTTTCTGAAAGCACGCCACAAACAGAGTCGCCTGAGGTATGCAAAAGCACATTTGGACAAGCCAGCTTCATTTTGGAAGAAGGTCCTGTGGACTGATGAAACAAAGATTGAGTTGTTTGGTCATACAAAAAGGCGTTATGCATGGCGTCAAAAAAACACAGCATTCCAAGAAAAACACTTGCTACCCACTGTAAAATTTGGTGGAGGTTCCATCATGCTTTGGGGCTGTGTGGCCAATGCCGGCACCGGGAATCTTGTTAAAGTTAAGGGTCGCATGGATTCAACTCAGTATCAGCAGATTCTTGAGAATAATGTACAAGAATCAGTGATGAATTTGAAGTTACGCCGGGGATGGATATTTCAGCAAGACAATGATCCAAAACACAGCTCCAAATCTACTCAGGCATTCATGCAGAGGAACAATTACAATGTTCTGGAATGGCCATCCCAGTCCCCAGACCTGAATATCATTGAACATCTGTGGGATAATTTGAAGCGGGCTGTCCATGCTCGGCGACCATCAAACTTAACTGAACTGGAATTGTTTTGTAAAGAGGAATGGTCAAAAATACCTTCATCCAGGACCAGGAACTGATTAAAAGCCACAGGAAGCGACTAGAGGCTGTTATTTTTGCAAAAGGAGGATCTACTAAATATTACTGTCACTTTTCTGTTGAGGTGCCCATACTTTTGCACCGGTCAAATTTTGGTTTAATGCATATTGCACATTTTCTGTTAGTACAATAAACCTCATTTCAATCCTGAAATATTACTGTGTCCATCAGTTATTAGATATATCAAATTGAAATGGCTGTTGCAAACACCCAAATATTTAGAACTAAAAATGATTAAGATTAATAGGGGTGCCCAAACTTTTTCATATGACTGTATAGTGAATTTAGGGTTTTGTTTTTATGGTGTTAACTGTGCAGTTAAAAATTACATGTTCTTTGGTTCAGCCCAATCACAGCGTTACCAAATTTATATGGTTTTCGTTATGCTTTATTACCTTTACAAAAATCCAAAACTTAGAATAATACAAAAACAAAATACCAAAAATTAATTTAGTTGCTATATTCTGACACCCGTAACCTTTTTATGTTTCCTTCTATGGAGTTGTGTAAGTTGTTTTTTTGTTTTTTTTTATCTTTATTATTTTTGCTGCACCAGATGTAGTTTTTATGTATAGCACTTGAAGGAATGTCCAACACTTAGATCACTTTGTCTAAAAATTTTGGTGGATGGAAAAACAGCGATTTGGCTGTTTTGATCCTTTTTTTTTTTTTTTTTTTTTTTTTTTTTACCAATTCGGTGTTTGTTGTATGGGATACATGTTTTCAGGCATTTATTTGAATATATGAGTGTGTGTGTACAGTCATGGCCAAAAGTTTTGAGAATGATACAAATATTAATTTTTACAAAGTCTACTGCTTCAGTTTTTCTAATGGCAATTTGCATATACTCCAGAATGTTATAAAGAGTGATCAGCTTAACAGCAATTACTTGCAAAGTCAATATTTGCCTAGAAAATGAACTTTATCCCCCAAAACACATTTCAACATCATTGCAGCCCTGCCTTAAAAGGACCACCTAACATCGTTTCAGTGATTGCTCCATTAACACAGGTGTGGATGTTGATGAGGACAGGGCTGGAGATCAATCTGTCATGATTAAGTAAGAATGACACCACTGGACACTTTAAAAGGAGGCTGGTGCTTGCCATCATTGTTTCTCTTCTGTTAACCATGGTTATCTCTAAAGAAACACGTGCAGTCATCATTGCACTGCACAAAAATGGCCTAACTGGGAAGAGTATTGCAGCTAGAAAGATTGCACCTCAGTTAACAATCTATCGCATCATCAAGAACTTCAAGGAGAGAGGTTCCATTGGTGCCAAAAAGGCTCCAGGGCGCCCAAGAAAGACCAGCAAGCGGCAGGACCGTCTCTTAAAAAAGTGTTTCAGCTGTGGGATCGGGCTACCAGCAGTGCAGAGCTTGCTGAGGAATGGCAGCAGGCAGGTGTGAGTGCATCTGCACGCACTGTGAGGCGGAGACTCTTGGAGCAAGGCCTGGTCTCAAGGAGGGCAGCAAAGAAGCCACTTCTCTCCAGAAAAAACATCAGGGACAGACTGATATTCTGCAAAAGGTACAGGGAGTGGACTGCTGAAGACTGGGGTAAAGTCATTTTCTCTGATGAATCCCCTTTTCGATTGTTTGGAACATCTGGAAAACAGCTTATTCGGAGAAGAAGAGGTGAGCGCTACCACCAGTCTTGTCTCATGCCAACTGTAAAGCATCCTGAAACCATTCATGTGTGGGGTTGCTTCTCAGCCAAGGGAATCGGCTCTCTCACAGTCTTGCCTAAAAACACAGCCATGAATAAAGAATGGTACCAGAATGTCCTCCAAGAGCAACTTCTCCCAAGCGTCCAAGAGCAGTTTGGCGCTCAACAATGCCTTTTCCAGCATGATGGAGCACCTTGCCATAAAGCAAAGGTGATAACTAAATGGCTCAGGGAACAAAACATAGAGATTTTGGGTCCATGGCCTGGAAACTCCCCAGATCTTAATCCCATTGAGAACTTGTGGTCAATCATCAAGAGACGGGTGGACAAACAAAAACCAACAAATTCAGACAAAATTAAAGCATTGATTCTGCAAGAATGGACTGCTATCAGTCAGGATTTGGTCCAGAAGTTGATTGAGAGCATGCCAGGGAGAATTGCAGAGGTCCTGAAGAAGAAGGGTCAACACTGCAAATATTGACTTGCTGCATTAACTCATTCTAACTGTCAATATAAGCTTCTGTTACTCATAATATGAATGCAATTATATTTCTGTATGTGATAAAAACATCTGACAAACACACATAAAAACCAGAGGGCAGCAGATCATGTGAAAATATAATATTTGTGTCATTCTCAAAACTTTTGGCCATGACTGTATATGTATGTGTGTGTGTGTATGTATATGTGTATATATATATATATATATATATATATATATATATATATATATATATATATATATAATAATTTATTATATTTTTTTTTTTTAATAACTTTTAGCCCATACAGGAGGCTTGAATCCACGATCATTGGATCGCTTGTCCCATAGACTGTAAGACAAATGTATTTGGGAGAATCACTGTATAACTGTAGAGGCCTACCACTTCACAAGGCTCCTGCGACATATTGTAAGAGGCGGCTGCTGGAGTCGTGCATTTAGCCTTACTGTATGAAGTCTTCAATTACAGAATATGCTAAGTGCTAGCTTATTAGATGTCCTGAATTGTCAAAAATCTGTAGAACAGTATATGTGTTTGCAAGGGCAGAAGGATTCAGTTCAAGCAAAATATTCTGTTATAATTTTGCTTTGTTTTGGAGCAACAGTATTTCATAGCTCCTGACCGTCCCTCATCTGGCGGGACAGTCCCGATTGTACACTGCTGTCCCGTGGTCCCGCATAGCTTACAGTTTGTCCCGGTATGCCCCTGAAGTGTTTTGCTGTTAACAAACTTTATTAGGGTAGGGTAAAGGCTAAATGGTAGATGCTAAATCGTAATGGCTAAAGGACCTTTGATGACATCATGAACATGTGATCAGACTCTTGTGTGAACGGAGCTATTCTGGATACTGCAGGACACACTGTGATGTTATGCAGAAAGCTGGGAACAGAGTGATCGAAGATAAGTAGGAGAGAAGAGAGCGTGTGTGAGCAAGAGGGGGGAACTGGGGGCAGATGTAGGGGGCAGTTAAACTGAACGCAGATGTAAGGGGCAGTTAAACTAAAGGCAGATGAAGGGGGCAGTTAAACTGGTGGCAAATAAAGGGGACATTAAGCTGGTGGCAGATAAAGGTGGACATTAAATTGGTGGTAGATGGAGGGGGCAGATTAAGGGGGGCATTAAGCTGGTGACATGAAGGGGGAACATTAAATTGGTGGCAGATAAAGGGGGACATTAACATGGTGGCAAATAAAGGGGGACATTAAACTGAGGGCAGATGAAGAGGGCATTAAGCTGGTGGCGGATGAAGGGGGACATTAAATTGGTGGCAGGTGAAGGGGGACATGAAGCTGGTGGCAGATGAAGGGGGACATTAAACTGGGGGCAGATGGAGGGGGGGACATTAAACTGAAGGGGCAGATGGAGGGTGACATTAAACCGTGGGGGGTAGCTGAAGGGGGACATGTCTGCCTTTAGTTGCCCCCAGTTTAATGTAACCCTCCAGCTGCCCCATAGTTTAATGTCCCCTCCAACTACCCCCACTGTTTTGTCAATCGCCAGCTGCCCCATAGTTTTGCCCCCTCGCCTCACTTGAATGTCCCCCTCTAGTTTCCGCCAGTTTAAACTGGGGCACGAGGAGAGGGACTTAGTACTGTGGGGAAATTGGAGGGGACCATTATAATGTGGGGGCATATAATGTTAGGGTGACTGTAGGAGCATTATGCTGTGTGGGGGCACATGGAAAAATAGATGAGAATGGGCGGAGTCATCATAGAAGTGGATGGAGCTAAATTTGCCACGACGCGCATAGCGCGCCGCATATTTTGTTCCTCTTTCTGTCCTTTGAAAGTTGGGAGGTATGGTATTTTGCTTGCACTGAACTTCACCACGAGGTTACACAATGCTTCATGTGGCCATGACCGTTCCAGATCACACTTGAGGTGTGATTCTAATGTCTGTTATTCTATACTGTTGGTGTCATTAAAATATCATTTGATCACAGACAGACCCTATAGTCTGAGAGATGCAGCTATTACTTCCAGCCCTCATGCTCATGAATGTTTGGCTTGGCTGAACATGCCTATGTATAGGGTAAATGAGCTGCTGCCATTTTGAAACCCACCGATTCTTGTTTGCCTAGATATCTGCTATTATTGTGATGTTGTCATCATCCCTATACACACTAAATGGTCAACCAGTCTCACTGAAACCTGTAGGTTGTGTCTGCAAGTGTTTATGGGCATCTTCCAGGTTTAACTGCAAGAAGATTACAAGTGCATCTCAATAAATTAGAATATCTTCAAAAAGTTTTTTTTTTTTTTTTTTTTTTTTTAGTAATTCAGTTGAAAAAGTGAAACACATATATTATATTCAGTCATTACAAACAGAGTGAACTTTTTAAAGTGTTTATTTATGTTAATGTTGATGATTATGGCTTACAGACAAAAAAACAAAAAGTCATTATCTCAGAAAATTAGAATAATTAACACAAAACAGCTACAAAGGCTTCCTAAGTGTTTAACAAGGTCCCCTTAGTCTGGTTCAGTAGGCGACACAATCATGGGGAAGACTGCTAACTTGACAGATGTCCAGAAGGCAGTCATTGACACACTCCACAAGGAGGGTAAGCCACAAAAGGTCATTGCTAAAGAAACTAGCTGTTCACAGAGTGCTGTATCAAAGCATATTAATGGAAAGTTGAGTGGAAGAAAAAAGTTTGGTAGAAAAAGGTGCACAAGCAACCGGGATAACCGCAGCCTTGATAGTATTGTTAAGAAAAGGCCATTCAAAAATTTTGGGGGAGATTCACAAGGAGTGGACTGCTGCTGGAGTCAGTGCTTCAAGAGCCACCACACACAGACGTATCCAGGACATGGGCTACAAGTGTCGCATTCAATGTGTCAAGCCACTCAAGACCAATAGACAACGCCAGAAGTGTCTTACCTGGGCCAAGGAGAGAAAGAACTGGACTGTTGCTCAGTGGTCAAAGGTGTTATTTTCAGATGAAAGTAAATTTCGCATTTCATTTGGAAATCAAGGTCCCAGAGTCTGGAGGAAGAGTGGAGAGGCCACAATCCAAGCTGCTTGAGGTCTAGTATGATGGTTTGGGGAGCCATGTCATCTGCTGGTGTAGGTCCACTGTGTTTTATCAAGACCAAAGTCAGCGCAGCTGTCTACCAGGAAATTCTAGAGCACTTCATGCTTCCCTCTGCCGACAAGCTTTTTGGAGATGGAATTGTCATTTTCCAACAGGACTTGGCACCTGTCCACACTGACAAAAGTACCAATACCTGGTTTAATATCCACAGTATCACTGTGCTTGATTGGCCAGCAAACTCGCCTGACCTTAACCCCATTAGAGAATCTATGGGGTATTGTCAAGCGGAAGATGAGACACCAGACCCAACAATGTAGGCGAGCTGAAGGCTTCTATCAAAGCAACCTGGGCTTCCATAACACCTCTGCAGTGCCACAGGCTGATCACCTCCATGCCACGCCGCATTGATGCAGTCATTCATGCAAAAGGAGCCCCGACCAAGTATTGAGTGCATTTACTATACATACATTTCATTTGGCCAACATTTCTGTGTTTAAATAATTTTTTTTACAGATGGTCTTATATAATAATCTGATTTTCTGAGATAATGACTTTTGGGTTATCCTTGGCTGTAAGCCATAATCATCAACATTAACATAAATAAACACTTGAAAAAGTTCACTCTGTAATGACTCAATATAATATGTTTTTCACTTTTCAATTGATTTACTAAAAAAAAATAACTTTTTGGTGATCTTTTAATGCAATTGTATTTTGTATTCTTGGGGTCTCTTCTTTCTGCATGGAAACTGAAGTAACAAACAAGGAGATTTGCAAAGTTACCATTTTAATACTTTAAGAAACTTTCATCTAAGTTTCTTGCGTTCTCTGCTAATGTTGCCACTGTTTTATATGTGTTTTGTGTGGGTGCAGGGAGAGATAAGGTGTCTATGCACAGTGCACTGTTGCTGCTTTCCAGTTTTGGCACTCTGTGCAGGGTGACACCACAGGCTGACCCAGTTTTATCACACTGGAGAGATCGCAGCTTGTCACTGAGACGTAAGAGGAATCCCTGGAAACGCCTGCAGGTGTGATAGTCCAGGTTTAACCCTTTACTCGTGATGTAATAAGACTTACGCCATTCTACCAAGCATCAAGTTCAGAACTTGAAAAGTGTACAATTATCTTGGTCTCCTTTACACAGAGTGATAACACACACAATTGCCCACATTTACTAAGACGTTTACACCTAGAAAGTGTCCAAAAATGCGCCTCAGCCTCTGTGACCCTCTTGCCACTTTTTTAGACAGTAGGCAGAACAGGCCAAGAATCTGGGTGGATCGGGGCAGGGACACATCGGTCCACCAGATTTACTATAACTCAATCCAAAACTAGCATGCATTGCAATCACTGTTAACCAAGAATCTTTAATTGGAACATTACCTAAAACATGACACTCATTTGTCTTACAAATTTATGAGAACATCACACTAGTTTGTAGGTTTGTTTTTATTTTTTTTTATTTCTAATTTTTTACTTTGTATGCATGCAATATTCGATACTTTGGTGTCAAAAAGACAAGAGTATTGTAGGTATGATACCTTTATTGGCTAACCAAAAAAAATACAAGCTTTCAAAGCACAGAGTTTCCTTCTTCAGGCATTTACAAATGAATGATTGAGAACATAACACTGCTAAGTGTAGGCAAATGTTTTTTTTTTGGTTTTTTTTTTAAACAAGTTAACTCAAAGATGGTCAAAAAATAACTATATAACCACTAAGGGCCACCCTGCTGTTGTCCTCCTCCTGTTTGTACTCTAAGACACTGTTCCTTGGAATTCTTTTAGTTCTGTGGATCTGCTCATCTCCAACCCATGGATGATATCCCTGTTGGAAGAAAACATTCCTTAATGTTAGCGGGTGTTGTTTCCTGTCTTTACTGTCTGAACAGATCCAAATGTACAGTAAAGGTATCATACCTACAACACTTTTGTCTTTTTGACCTAAAAGTATCACTATTGCATGATTTTATTTCTGGCTAACACGATACTACACTATTTTTTTCTTTACTTTATATACAAATATATGCATCAGACTTCTAGCTTGGCATGGTATGAGCACAAAGTTCCCCATAATAAAGTCAGTCAAACAAACTGAATTTAAAGGGATGGATGACTGACTATGTTTGTATGAGGGCCTCCCAACTCTCCCCTGACAAATTTGGAAATTTTCTGTAGCCCCTACCATTCCTGAGCAGAGAGTGCTGTTAACTTCAGCACCCAATATGATAATTAGGCTCTTTACAGTCAAATGGGCAGTCCTAGACTGTGGCAGACAAGCTAGAGAAACATCTAGAGAAATATGACAGAATCCGTGGTGCAAAGACTATTAAAGAATGAAAAGAGTTGGAGTTGGTGAAAGGTTCTCTTTAAGGAATATGGTCAACTTTACAATATCCAAAAAACTATGTAGGTAATGAAATATTTTGCTCTGCATTGAAATTTTTTATTTATTTATTTTTTAATGCCATCTACAGATCGAAGGCAGAGATGCGGCACACCTGTCGTGGCACGATCAACCTGGCCACAGCTAACATCTCTGTGGAGGATTCCTGTAACTTTGTAATTTCCAATGGGGGAGCTCAGACATATCACCTCAAAGCAAGCTCAGAAGTGGAGCGCCAACGGTGGATTACAGCACTAGAACTGGCCAAGGCCCGGGCTGTCAAGATGCAGGCAGAATCAGGTAAGTAAGGCTTTCAGCATTGAGTTGCCAGAGGTCACATGACTTGTTACTGAATAGGATAATTATAATGTCTGTCACTTGCAGATGACTCTGGAGACGAAGATCCCACCTCTCAGACAGATAAAGCAGAGGTTCACAACACTCTGCGTGCTCTCTCAGGAAAGGTTGAAGATCTGGGCACATGCAATGATCTTATTGCAAAACATGGAACTGCCCTGCAACGCTCTCTCAGTGAGTTAGAGAGTCTGCGCCTTCCTCAAGACAGCTCTGAAAAGATCAAACAGGTCAACGAGAGAGCAACACTCTTCAGGATCACCTCCAATGCGATGATAAATGTAAGTGTGGGAAACCTGCCCTGACCAAGCCTGCTCACAGCTGACTGTTTGATTTGTTTTATTTGTACTGTCTACTGGGGCATATGGATATCAGAGGGGCATTTCCTGCCCAGGAACCCAATATTCCTCTCTTTTGCCACCACAGAAGGGCTTTGCGAAAAAGAACTATACTGCACTTTTGACTTGATAGCCTCCCCAACCTCATCCCCCTATAAGCTATTTCACATTCTTATGTACCATCTTTTTTTTTTTTTTTTCCTTATCCCCCTTTTAGGCATGTCGAGATTTCATGTCTCTTGCTGAGAGTCACAGTAAGCGTTGGCAGAGAGCTTTGCAATATGAGCGTGATCAGAGGTTGCGTCTTGAAGAGACACTGGAACAGTTGGCAAAGCAGCACAACCACTTGGAGCGTGCTTTTCGTGGGGCCACTGTGCTACCTGCAGAGACTCGTCCTGGGGTCCCTAAAGGTGAGATGCTCTGAGCGTTTCTGTACCATTAAGACTGAACTTGAGTATCACAGGCACTGTAAATGCAGCTCCACGTGTGAAAAGAATGGTGTCCAGCAGCGAGTTCAGCCAGGTACTGTAAATGCAGCATGGATGGCTCAGCTGTTAGGTCTGCTGCCATACAACGCTGGTGCCTTGGACTCCAATACAACCAAGAGCGACATCTGCATGGAGTTTTTATCCTCCCCATGTCAATGTTTAAAAATATACATGGGCTAAAGGGATATTCCCAAAATATCATTGATGGCTCAGTGTGTGGCATATGCAAAGTAACTCTCCCAGAAGAATACTTTTTCGAAATTTAAGCACCCCCAAAATAACCCACAGCAAATTGTTGTTGATCCCCTATTGGTGTTGGAAATGTCCCATCTTCTCGCTCCTCCTATTGCCAGTGCTGGCTCTTCCTGTGCTATAGATTTTTTGCATGGATTCTTCATCCTAACCCTACAGGGTGGGCATTCACATGGAATAGACAGTACAGTGTTTTTACTGTTCTTGTGCTAAGCTTCTCCCCATATGACTGCAGCATCCCAGTATACACAGAAGAATAAACATTGAAACCACCCATGATATAAATTGTAGATTAAAGTGTGCTTGAACTATAGTAAATAGTGTTTGTTTTTTTATAATAGGCAGATTATTGGAGGGTTTACCGTGTTTTCTTCTTGTTGCACTGTTCCTGTTGCCACATAGGAACTATAAAAAAAAAAAAAAAAAAAAATGACAATGTTGGCAGTGTACATTTGAGGGTAGTGCATGCCACTGAGAGGAGATACAGAAGGATTCTGGGAGCTGTAGTATGCTACATCTAGGGTTGATGGTAGGTGATGAGAACTGCTATCTACCATTGCAGTACATAGATAGATATATACATACATATACATAGACCCTTTATAAGAAAAAGAATATATTTGGGTACATGCACTCCAATCTGGAGTATTGCATTGTTAAAACAACTCATTGTTTACAGTACCAGTGGTGAGTTGGTGTAAAGATGGCCATTCACATGAGACAGCTTTTTAGCTCGTTCATTTTGACCCTCAATCACATGCACACTTGATCTGGCTAATTGTACACATTTTCTTATAAGGGAAAGGGAGTTACCCACTGTTGGGCACCTGTGGTGGCAGCTTATATTCCCTGAGGATAAAGGATAGGCATATTGAAATCCAACATATCCAATCCTTTTTTGCTCACACATTTGCAACAGGGGTGAATAGGGGTATCCCCATGCACATTTGATTGCCAGTGGGTTTGGACGATGTTCATCTAATCTGTACAGGCAACTTAATTTGTATAAAGTCACTAGAATTGCTTTTCTTTCTTCTTGTAATCAAGACTTTTCTTGGTGGCTCTTTGATAACTTTTTCACAGTAGTAGGTGACCAGGATACATGAATCATCCTGTCAATATGTTGCTCGGTGAAGAATAATAAACCAGAGAAAGTACCTGGCCTTGCCTGGGAATAAAGTGTGGGTCCAACGGATTATGTAGTAAAGTGCATGACCTGCTACTAGCAGATAAAAAGGTCAAAATAAAAACTGATAAATCCTGGAGACTGGTACCAGAAGAGGGCTGATTTTCTACTGGTGTAATACAGGCAATATATAATGTATATATCCTCTGAAAATAGCTGGAAACAGATCAAAAGTGAGCGAGTATATTGTGTATGTATTTGCAATCCTCTGATGTGTGATATCAGAGAAGAACAGTGAGCAATCGCTGTGTGTGTGTGTATATATATATATATATATATATATATATATATATATATATATAGTGTGTATGTACAGTATATATATATTTTTTTTTTTCCCCTTAGACCCTTGTGCGGCAGGGAAAGGAGACCTCAGTGATGAAGATGATGAAAATGAGTTCTTTGATGCTCCTGAAATAATTAGTAGTCCTTCCCAAGATGGCCTGGGGCATAAGTAAGTGGGATTGAAGGTGTAAAACGTTATTTGTTTACGTAAGTCAGTGAAGCTGCCCTTTTCTTCATTGAAGTTGACTTTTTTTGTTTTTTGTTACAAAACCTAACCTGGTACGGCCACTAGTTGACAAATAGAAGCTGCCTTAATCCCTCTGAAGGATAGATTTCAATTGGACTTGCTCATGCTCTATAGCAAATTAATGCTTTATATAGCTCCTGTCGCCCCTCATCCTTTTTTTTTTCTAGGTCATTGGAGCTCATTCTAAAATCATATCAGAGTTCAGCCCAATTTATGAAGAGCTGCGTGCCCCTTAATGAATTAGGTGCAGCTTCACTTCCGTGCCCATACTGAAATTCCAGTACTACTGATAAACCTTCCCCACTAATTTCAGACAGAAAAATAAAGGTATTATGTAGCTGAATGTCTACAAAATATCATAAACTGTTATGGACTACTTGGTCACAGATAAACCCAAATTTCTATTCTTAAAGTTAATCTTCACGTGTAAATAACTGGGGGCAATTGCAACGCAGAGGAAGCCCCCTCTACCTCAGTGATACTGGTCAGATGCAGCTGTCACAATTCACTGTGGCATCTGAGGAGTTAAATGTTGCTTTGGAGCTGCAGATCCCTTTCCAATTTCCATAAAACCTGTCCAACCTTATGACGTATGTGTATGTGAAATGTTGGAAACTGGGGTTAAAGGGGAGAATAAAGTCCTGGGAGCCCCATACCAGTGAATGGAGCACTGAACACGCAAGTGCACTGGCACTTCAATCCCATGGAGACAGTGGGTGCTTTCAGTCCCCCGTTCGCCTCAACGCCGGGGGACCCACCAGTTGGACCACCAGCAATGTGACACTTATCCCATATCCTCAGAATAGGGAGTAAGTCTCTTTAATGGTACAGCCCCTTTAAAAACAGGATGGAATCAAAAGCTGCACTTTTGTATTTCATGTAGAGTATGAGGTTTTAGTAAAATAGGCATGTTAGAAGTGACAGTTTCTTTTAAGATAAACAGTAAGGTGATGTATTTTTTGTTCCAGAGGGAACATTTACCTTTTTGTATTTCAATGAAGTTTATACAGACATTTCTTTTATGAGACTATCTGTCTCTTCTTTGTAGGCGATCTGGTAGCAACATCAGTGCCGCAAGCTGCGATATTATGGAAGAGCAGGTGAGTGCAGCTCTATTTGCCGATTTCTGCAGTAGTAGAAGTGCAGTAAATACATTTAAAATTTTTTAATTGTTAAAATTTCTACTGTTAGATGTCTGCTTACTGGCAGTGAATGGAAACAATATTGCTTATAGCCAAAGGCTGAAAATCTGTACCAACAGAGTCTTGAATTTGTCATTGTTATTTCAGGACTGGGCACTTCCAGTGAACTACACTTACTTGCAGTTCACACTTCTCTCCTGTCCTATTTGCTACAGCAGGGTAGATTTACAAAACTGAATGTCAAATTTCGGGCCCGACATGTAAACATGCCTTATTGGGAAGGCCCGTCCCAACTCCCTCATTTGCATGAGACTTCAAAGTTTTTCTCCAAATGTGCAAAAATGACGTACATAAAAAAGGTATCATGTTTAGCACTGGAATGTGCTCTGTAAGGTGGTATTGGCAGTTCATTATGCTTGGGGTGGTGGTACACTCTTTAATCAATTACATTTTTAATAAATTTGGCACACTTTATGCTGTTTAGACTGAGTTTGCTCTGTATATTGAATATTGGGCAGGATTAGTAACACTCTCCGAGTGTGTTACCATGAAATGCATTACCCAGTCTAGTAAGTTACTTAAAAGTTACCAGTCTCTGGATGTGATCAAGACTGCTTCCATTAAGATAGTAAGTTGAGAACTTGTAAATTGTGAGGATAGGCATAACATTTCATTTTACAGGGATTGTAGTTGAAGAAAAAGAATAGACATAAGTAGAATTTCAGGGATTGAAATTGTTGCTAAGGAATCTGCCACGTGATGGGGCCGATACAAACTGCCTTTTATTAGCTCATTTTGCAAGGCTATCAACACCTAGACACTGTGGGAAGACCCAGTGACTGTATTTGTGTACACTTCTCTTCATACACATCTGTGGGAGTTCCAAGACCAGCTTATATACCTCCCCCACACCACCACCACTATCCCATAATTTTGTTGTATGTAATGTCTTTGGGTTGTTGAAAATTGTACTTCCAGCTCTGTGAATAATGATATTGTTTTTTACCTAATAGCTATGACACTTAGGAAACTAGGTCTTGTGATCAATGAAAGCAGGCAGAGGTCAAGAGAAACTATGCCAGACTAGGTGTATATTGATCGCTCTGATGCTGCTGCTTACTTTGATCCCCAATGTACTTTAAGGGTGTGGTCATCATAATAAACAGTTAATACTTAGCTCTGAGTTTCTTTCACAGTCTCCTGTCTTAACTGTTGCATAGACATGACTGCAGAGAGCATTGCAGAACTTGAATGTAGTTTTTCTGAAAATGTGGACAAATACCACATGTCTCTCATACAGCTTCTTTATGTTTTAAATATAGGTGCGCCCACCATCAGAGGATACAAGAAAGGAGAGACGCACAAGAATTCCATATAAACCCAACTACAGCCTTAACTTATGGAGTGTTATGAAGAACTGCATTGGGAAGGAGCTGAGCAAGATCCCGATGCCTGTAAGTGTGGAAAGACTAGGGCTGGGTGATTGAAAAATATACCCGAAACCAAACCTCAACCAGGATAATCAGTGCGATTGTATAAATGTCCGTTATTTTGGTTCGTTTATTACATTATTTACGAGGTTCTACCTGTAGTCTCGTTCAGACTGAATACGTCCAAATTGGAACTGCTATTATTATGCTCTGGGGTCTCTTCAGACTCCAGAGTATAATAAGCAGAGGCCCAGGGGAGGTGATCAAACATAGAAAACAGTGTTGCTCATCTGTCCTGGGCTCCGGTGCAACTCCTTGCTGTCAGAAGACAATAGGGAGTTGCGCTGAAGCCCAGGAGAGGTGAGTAATACTGTTTTTTTTTAGGTTTGATAGCCTCTCCTGGGCCTCAGCTAATTATACTCTGGGGTCTGAAGAGAATCCACTGTATAATAGCTGTTCTGGTTTGGCCATGTTCGAGTTAAACCGCCAGGTGAACCCCTCGAGGTTCAACCGAACACATATGGATATTGTAAAAGGGATGTGGTTTAAAAAGGAGGCGTGACCTAAATTTGGACCCCATAGACTATAGTTACATAATAAATGAGGTTAGATGAAGACATCAGTCCATCAAGTCCAACCTATAGCCCTACAGTGTTAAAAACAGAGGAAGGCAAAAAACCCCATGAGGCTTATGCCAATTGCCCCATTTCAGGGGGAAAATTCCTTTCCGACTCCAGTATGGCAATCAGTATAAAACCCTGGATCAACTTGTCCTTAACAAAATCTAGAATCCATAACCTGTAATATTATTCTGTTCGAGAAAGACATCCAAGCCCTCTTTGAACTTGTCCAATGAATCCACCATCACCACTTCCTTGGGCAGAGAGTTCCATAGCCTTGCAATTCTTACTATAAAGAATCTCCTTCTATGTTGCTGGTGAAACTTTCTCTCCTCCAGCTGTAGGGGATGTCCCCTTGTCACTGTCACTGGCCTAGGAGTAAAAAGATCATTACAAAGTTCTTTGTGCTGTCCCTTCATGTATTTGTACATTGTTATTAGATCTTCCTGTAGACGTCTTTTTTTTTTTTAAACTGAATAACCCCAAGTTAGTTAATCTGTCTCTGTACTCCAATCCACCCATTCCCCTAATAATTTTGGTCGCTCTTCTCTGCCCTCTCTCTAGTTCTATTATGTCCTCTTTGTATGCCGGAGACCAAAATTGAGCGCAGTAGTCTAAGTGTGGCCATAACAGTGATTTGTATTCTCTTGTGTACATAATTATGTTCTTCTCATGAGAATCTATACCTCTTTTGATGCATCCCATAATTTTATTTGCCTTGGCGGCAGCTGCCTGGCTGTGGTCGCTAAAGGTAAGCTTGCTGTCCACCAAAATCCCCAAGTCTTTTTCAGTGGCAATCTTACCAAGTTATTTACTATTAAGTACATAATCATACATTTTATTTCGTCAAACAAAATGCATAACCTTACATTTTATCAACATTTAAACTTCATTTGCCAAGACCATGCCCATGCTTCCAACTTCCTTAGATCCCCTTGTAATATTCTGCTGTTCTCCTCATTTTTGATTACCTTACAGAGTTTAGTATCATCTGCAGATATGGTCACCCTGCCCTGTAAATGCAGTACCAGTTCATTAATAAAGATATTAAACAGGAGAGGACCCATTACTGACCCCTGTGACATCCCACTGGTGACCGTTACCCAGTCTGAATATTTACCATTAATAAGCACCCTCTGTTTCCTATCAGTGAGCCAGTTGTGAACCCAAATTCATATGTTTTCCCCCAGTCCCAACATTCTCATTTTGCATACCAATCTTTTATGTGGTACAGTACCAAAAGTCTTTGAAAAATCCAGATATATTACGTCTACCGCATTACCCATGTCCAGTCTAGAGCTGACCTCTTCATAGAAGCTGATCAGATTAGTCTGATAGGACCGATTCCTCATAAACCCATGCTGATTTGGCGTTATAAGATTATTTACATTAAGATACTCCAGGATAGCATCTCTTAGAAAACCCTCAAATATCTTACCCACCACAGAAGTCAAACTTACTGGCCTATAGTTTCCAGTATCACTTCTAGACCCCTTTTTGACAATTGGCACCACATTTGCTATGCGCCAATCAAGTGGAACAGACCCAGTCATTACTGAATCCTTAAATATTAGATATAAGGGTCTGTCTATCACCGTGCATAATTCGCTCAGAACTCGGGGGTGTATGCCATCTGGTCCTGGCGATTTCTCTATTTTAGTGTTTTAAAGGTGGTGCCACACTTCCTCCTGGGTTAAACAGGTGACATTTAATAGAGAGTTAACATTACCCCTAATCATGTTGCTGGCCATTGGATTTTCTTGTGTAAACACTGTAGAGAAGAAGGCATTTAATAGTTGTGCTTTTTCCTCATCCTCCTCCACCATTACGCCCAGATTATTTTTGATAGGGCCCACGTTGTCAGTTTTTATTCTCTTATTATTTATGTAATTGAAGAATAATTTTGGATTATTTTTACTTTCCCTGGCAGTTATTCTCTCAGCCTTGATCTTTCCCTCCTTTATTTGTCTTTTACACAATTTATTTTTCTCTTTATAATTTTTAATGCTGTGTCGCTACTTTCTTGTGTTAGTACTTTAATTGTTTCCTTTTTATCACTCATTGCACTCCTTACCGTTTTAGTTAGCCATATTGGTTTTCTATGATATCTGGCCCACTTATAAGGTATATGTTTTTTAGTGGTCCTATTTAGAAGGCTTTTGAAAATGTCCCATTTTGTTTGTGTTCCCATCACTTTGAGCACATTGTCCCAGTTTATGCTGCTAAACTCCTCTCTCAGCTATAAAGGGATACGTCGGGTTTCCGCCATGCAGGACTTTTCTCTCCACCAATTTTTGGCGGAATCTGCAGAGACTCCGACGCAGATGTGAACCTAGCCTTAGCGAGATGCAAAAAGTCCCTAAAGTACATAATAAACATGCCACATATATACAGACACATAGTTCCGTACAAAGCAGATATAAGAACTTGTATTACACCGTCAGAATGCACAGATCTTGGAACGGTAGTGAGGTAGAAAAGTATGGGGGGTAGGGGTAAACGTACAAAGGTAGTATTTTATAAAAGAGGGAGAGAGAGGAGGAGGAGAAAGGAAAAGAAAAAAAAACAATTGAAAAGAAAAAAAAATGGAAGGAGGAGGCTGGGTGATGGGAAAGGGGCGAATGAGGTTGGGTACAGGGGGGGCCATCAAATTGTAGAGCCTAATCCAGTGCCAGAATGATCGAAGCGTGGTGCTTACACGCCTGTGGGTGGAGGTCTGACCCAAAAGCCTAGAGTACTCCAGAGAGGTCTGGAATTCCAGGTCTTATAAAATTTGTCATAGAAGTCAGTAATGGAAGAGGTGAGGTTTCCAAGTAATAGGCGCAGAGCTGCAGCCCTTCCACTATATAACAGTGGGACCAGGTTACTGCAGCTCTGCATCTATTACTTGAACAGGAGCAGGGCTGCTTCCACCCCATCTACAACAGTAACTGTCAGCAGCCACATCAGCTGATCAGTGTAGGATCCGCTTTAGTTTCCTGCTACCAAGCCTGCAAAATTCTAAGTAAATATTTGGCAAACACAGTCTATATCGATTCCAAGTTTTATTTTAAAATGTATTTCTTACTAATAATAATACCAAAAAAATTATTTTATGGCCTGATTTTCATTTCCTCTGCTTTACCACCACTAGGTGAATTTCAACGAACCTCTCTCAATGCTTCAGCGTCTGACCGAAGACATGGAATACTACACCCTGCTGGACCGGGGAGCTCAGTGCGAGAGTGCTCTTGAGCAGCTTTGTTTAGTGGCTGCATTCACTGTATCTTCATACTCCACCACAGTCTTCCGCGCCAACAAACCTTTCAATCCGCTCCTGGGAGAGACATTTGAGCTGGATCGAATGGAGGATTGTGGCTATCGCTCGCTATGTGAGCAGGTCTGTCATGCATCCTTAAAGTGAAGGCTAAGGTTAAGGCTTTTTAATTAATTGCAATTTCTTTAAATCTTCATCCAATGGTTTGCAAAATCTTTTTTTGGCATTTTGTTTCTGTAATAAGAATTCATCAGAAAAATACATTTAGGCTAGTTTCTCAAGGTTGTAATGTATCCACAATTTTTTTGTTCAGCAAACCGATATTGCGGCCTTTATGGATATGCTAAACTGTACCACTTTGCAGCAATTATAAACTCATCCTTCTAATACTGTAGAAGACCTAAAGGCAATCTGTCACTAGAGTTTAGTGCACTAAACTACCAGAATGTGCCTATACTGCTGGGGTTTAGCATTCTAAACTTGCCCCTCCTAAAACTGTGTTAGCATTGTGTCCAAAAAGTACAGTGCATACTGTTTGTAAATTACCAGAGAAAAGTCCAGAGAACAAACCAGTGGAGTCTGGCATATGGGCAGTGTGCATGAACTAGATACCACTGGACTCTTCACTGGTTTCAATGTGTTATATTACATAGGAATACACTGAGATTCTGCAGTGTGATATAAGTTTACAAAACATAAATATCACATTACCTAAAGCCTGCTGTGACTAACCATAACAAGGGGGCATCCTCCGTTTAGAGATAAAATGGTTTCACTATTGACCTTACAGTAAGGCTGGGTTCACATCTACGTTCTGTGAATGTTCAGGAATTCCATCCCCCATTCCGCTTGCTAGTGTGAACCTAGCGAAAGAACGGTCAACTCTGCCACAAGATACTGTGATGGCTGCTAACTTGTAGAATCAAGAGGGGGCCTGGATGACTTTCTTAAAAGTAAAAATATCACAAGTTATAGGAACTAGAATTTTGGAATGGACCATTGATCTGTATGCCCCAAATAATGGACAATTGGTCTTCACCTCTTGGGTTTAGGAAGGGGGTACCTTCCTCTCGATCAACATAATAGTGTTAGGCTTCATGGTCTTTATCCAACCATTTCAGCTTTGTTGTTATGTATGCAGAAAAGTCTGTATTTTATTCCTTAATAATAGCCTATGCTGCTTGTTATAAAACTGAAAAACTTCTTAAAGGTGTTTTCCAGGACTAAAACTTGGGTTAAGATATATGGCTAGATCAGGGGTCGGCAACCCTAGCACGGGCAGCAGAGTCCTCACCCAGCAGTTTCGATCAGACCAAACATGGCCGAAATGAAACTGCTATTATTATACTGTGGGGTCTCTTCAGAGTATAATATGCGGAGGGCCAAGAGAGATGACAAACAAAAAATAATGTTAACTCACCTTTTCCTGTGCTCCGCAGCCGCTATGTGCTCTTTGGGCGCTATGGGACATAATACCATGTGCAGGGGCTGCTATGGGACATTAATACCGTGTGCAGGGGCCATTATGGGACATAATACCGTGTGCAGGATCCGCTATGGGACATAATACCGTGTGCAGGGGCCATTATGGGACCTAATACCGTGTGCAGGGGTCGTCAGACTTGCAATTATTACCCGGCACTCCAAGTACCTCAACTTTGATTTTTTTAATCGAAATCGGCATGCTGAACAAAAAAGGTTGCCTACCCCTGGGCTATCAATATCAGATCAGTGGTCCCCACAGATCACATCTTTGCAGGTTAGCGCCGCCTCTGCTTCACAGGCCATGTGACATCATGTTCATCAGTTACATGACCTGTTTGCAGCTCAGTCAGTGCAACCACTATACAGTACTGTGCTTAGTAACTACTGAAGAGGCCAAGGATAGGTCATCGTTATTTTAGCCCTAGAGAACCCCTTTAAATAATTAGTGTAGCTATCAACAGCATATTTTAATAGAGATAATCAATGGGGTTTTTTTTTTTTTTTTGTTTTCTTTCTAGGTCAGCCACCACCCCCCTGCAGCAGCCCATCATGCTGAATCCCGTAATGGCTGGACCCTGCGACAGGAGATCAAGATCACTAGCAAGTTCAGGGGGAAATATCTCTCCATCATGCCCCTTGGTGAGGGATTGCATATTGTACTGGAAGTCTTGAGGAGTTTAAGAACTATATCATTTAACAATGACTTACTCTCCTGATCCTCCTAGGTACCATACACTGTATATTTCACAACTCGGGGAACCATTATACATGGAAGAAAGTGACCACAACTGTGCACAACATCATTGTAGGAAAATTATGGATTGATCAGGTAAGAAAAAGGATATCGCATTGATTTCCAGGTGCTCATTTGTGGAGAGCAGCTGTAAAAATTCTGAAACTTCAATATCTTTACAAAGTTATCCTGAAGGAATAACAAAGTCGAGAACAGAAACCAATAACAAAAATAAAGGCAATACAGGTAAAATGCAAACGTTTCCAAAACTCTTTAGTGACATAGTAACAGTAATTGACAGAATCTCATTCATAAGGTGATGAAAAACCTATTGAAGATGATCAAATACAGCTCACCAGAATTCCAGGTAGCAGTAGCAGAACTATTCAACATTGTGCTGAGTGCCAGCTACTTCCCTCAAACTTGATATTAAACAGATATAATCCAGCCAACAATCAAGGAATATGGCACCCTGGAAAAAGCTATTGAACATATCCTCCATAAGAGGACCTTCAGGTTCTTTTTAAGCTTTGTAAATTGGTACTTTTGCAGCTACTGGCTGCAGCAGAGCCCAATTGTTTGCATAGTACCGCATGATTTGACTCAGTGACGACTTAAAGGTGTTGCTCCCTTTTATGTGCAATATATCCTTTAACCCTGGAGCTGAGCAGACCATAACTTCACTGTGTCTACTGTTTTTTTTTTTTTTTAAATTTAGATTTTTATTGAGAGAAAATTTTTGTAATACATAACAGGGAAAGAAATAATACATAGGGATAGTAAGGCATCAACAGTATCCATATACATATTGTTGTAGTGGTAACACAATTTGGAGGGAGCAAGGGAAAAAGGGAAACAGAAATCAACATCATACCGCTCAGTAAATTATCTAGAAAAAGGGTTTATAATATGCACATCACCACACTACTAGAGCCGTGGAGCAATAGAATATCATGTATGGAAAGAGGGGTCCGGCCTTCTGTAAAGAGGGACTCCCCCACAGCCGACATAATCAGACCAAAGGGCCCACTTCAGGCGAAAGGCAGTATACCTATGGCTTCTACATGCCAACATCTTCTCTAGTGTATAGGCCAAGTTGACGTGCTGTATTAGTTCCGACAGCGTCAAACAGGGTGCATTCTTCCACTGGCGTGCTATCATAGCTCTGGCCGCTAATATAATCTGGCCCAGAACTACTGCCATATCGCCTGGAAAAGACTCAGTATCCAGGAAGCAGAGCGCCAGGCCTGGAGATAGCGGGACATTCATGCCTGCCAGACCGGACATCAACTGGAAGACGGCACTCCAGAAAGCGAGCACAGGGGGACAGTCCCACCACATATGTATAAGTGTACCTCTTGCACCACAACCTCTCCAACACAAATCTGAGCACAAAGGGTCTATGTGAGCTAGCTGAGTGGGGGTCCTGTACCATCGAAGAGATATCTTGCACGCCATCTCCCAGTGGGCTGCGCCCCTCCATACACGCTTAACAAACCCGAACGCTTCATACCACTCCTGGAGAGAGATGCTTCTAGCAAGCTCAATCTCCCAGCGTATCAGACAGAGAGGTTTAACCTGCTCTGAGGGGGTGTAGAGTAGTTTATAGAAAGCTGAGAAACCACCCTTAATAGGGGCCGATGTCTGCCACATCCGGAGGGCCAGTCTAGGACGGGGTCTGAGACATTGTGGGGATGAAGGAAATGTCTTATTTGCAGATATTTATAGAAATCCCGCTGTGGGATTTGAAATTCCTCCATTAATGCAGTGAAAGATTTCAATTGGGCCCCCCCGAATAACTGCTCGACTCTCTGGAGGCCAGCGTCTGACCAGCGCTTCAAGCTCAGACCAGGCAGGAATGAGGCCAGGTAACGTAATGGCAGGTCCGTCAAAAGAATTAATTCTGCCACCGAGGTGAATGAGGTCAGAAAGCGCCATGCCCAGACAAGATGCCTTTATACTTAGTAGGGGAATTAGAGTGTTGGAAGGGCAGAATGATTTGGGACGCAAGAGGGAAATCAATGGGATGCTCATAGAGGACTCCTCAACCTCCAACCAACGGTATCCGGTGACTCCCCCCCCCCCCCACCAGACCCTCAACTGCTCCAAAACAGTTGCAGCATAGTATCTCTTAACATCTGGGACACCTGCTCCCCCTCTAGCCCAGGGTCTAGTCATAACCCGCATGCGTATCCTTGATCTCTTCCCCTCCCAAATGAAATCCGAAATTAGCTTTTGTAGTTTTGTCAGGTAGGAGTTGGGGAGGGGGATAACCACAGTGCGGAACAAATAAAGTATGATGGGGAGCACCATCATCTTCACTATGGCAATCCTACTAGCCCAGGATAACATGGGTTTAGAGTAACCGGCCAGGAGGGAGGACACCTTGGACAGCAACGGTACATAGTTTAAGGAGAAGAGGTTAGAGCTTGGGGTCGTCAAGGAGATTCCCAGATACGTAATGCTATCTCCCCCCCACCTGAACGGGAATTGGGCACTCAGCTCCCTTTTTAGAGACGGGGAAATACCAATTGGGAGCAACTGGGACTTGGCCGGGTTACTCTTATAATAACAGACTTTACTAAAGGTCTCCAAGGTATCTGTAGTAGCTCGCAAGGATGACATAGGGTTGGCCAAGGAGAGGATCACATCATAAGCGTATAGGCCAATTTTGTGCTGATGTTGCCCAACTGAAATACCTGTGATATTAACGTTAAGTCTAATGGCCTCAGCCAACGGCTCCATCACTAATGCAAATATGATAGGAGAGAGAGGGCAGCCTTGGCAGGTCCCATTGCTGATCTGAAAGGGGTCGGACAAAAACCCCGAGGATAGAATCCGGGCAGGAGTAAAGAGCCAGGGTGGCCTTTTTAAAGAAAGATCCCATGCCAAACTTATCCAGTATTCGATCTAGGTAGCCCCAGTGGACCCTATCAAAGGCCTTTTCTGCATCGAGAGCTAATAAAAGGGATGGTCCTCTATTACGTTCTGCGCTCTGAATTAAGTTAATAAACCTGCGGGTGCCATCCGGGGCCTGTCTACCCATAACAAATCCCACCTGGTCTGGCCCGATTAGCCGGGGCAGGATACGTACCAGACGCTCCGCCTGCACCTTCGCATATAACTTAACATCCACATTCAGTAAAGAAATAGGCCTAAAATTTGCTGGACTAGTAGGGGGCTTGCCTGGTTTAGGGAGGGTAACCACAGTTGCGGCTAACATCTCCTCTGGGAATCTCTGATCCTCCGCAGCTCTCATAAACACTCCCAATAAATGGGGCGACAAAATATCCCTGTATTTTTTATAATAGATACCAGAAAAACCATCAGGACCTGGGGATTTTAATGGCTTCAAGGATGCAACAGCCTTATAGATCTCCGATAGAGATATAGGAGCAGCCAGTAACTGGCGCTGTTCCTCCCGAGAGGCGGGGAAGAGAGACAGATTCTAGAAATTTATTGATGTCCGTCAGTGAGGGTTGATGTACCTCGGTATCCTCTTTTAAATTATATAGAGATTTATAGTAGGCCCTGAACTGTTCAGCTATAAGACGGGGATCTGTAATTTTGTCCCCCTGAGCATTAAAAAGATACTCAATACGTGATCTGGGTTCGGCTTGTTTGATTTTCTTTGCCAGGAAAGCACTAGCTCTGTTGTTATGGATATAGGCCTGGCACTGAAATCTCTTAAAGGCAAGGTCCTGTTGATGAGCCATCAGTCCTTGCAATTGTAATTGGTATTGTCTAATCTCATTTGAAAGAGATGGGGTAGGGCAAAGCTTATTCGCTGCCGACAGCCCAACTATCTTTTGAAGCAAAGCATCAATATCCTTAGAGCGTTGCTTCTTGGCCCTAGAACAAGCTTGAATAATCACCCCGCGCATAAATGCCTTATGGGCGTTCCACAGGATATAGGGGTCTGAGGCCGTAGGCGCATTGAGTTCAAAAAATTCTTGTAGCGCATTGAGGAGCTGAGCACCATGAGAGGGATGATCAAGGATATATTCGTTTAGACGCCATTGGGAAGGCAGGGCTGAGGCAAACTGCTCGCGGAGGACCAGAGACACCGGGGCATGATCCGACCACGTAATCAGACCAATATGAGAGGATACAGTCTGTAACAGGCCCAATTTATCCGCCAAGAAGAAATCTATCCTAGAGTATGAGGAGGAAGAGAAAAAACTGTAGTCTCTCTCGCTACCATGCTGGCATCTCCACACATCATATAACCCCTGATCTAATAAGGAAGGGGTGAGTACAGGAGATTTCCTTTGAGGATTGGACGAGTCTAGAGAGTTATCTATAAGGCAATTGTAATCTCCCCCTACAATTAAGATACCAGTGGCAAATGCCCGAATTTTGGGCAAGAGAGATCTCCAGTACGAGGCCTGAAACCGATTGGGGAGGTACACTGTGACCAAAGTGTATCTCATACTATTAATAGTACAATTAAGACCGAGATACCGGCCCTGGGGATCCGTTAATACAGACTCCATGCTAAAGGCAACTGAGTCACGGACAGCTATAAGGACTCCCTTGCATTTGGCCGCACAGGAGGCCTTAAAAATATGAGGAAAGGAGGGGTTCGTAAATAGAGGGCTTTTCTCAACATGAAAATGAGTCTCTTGAAGCATGAGCACGTCACATCTCAAACGGCGTGCCTCCCTCCATACCGAGCTTCTTTTGTAAGGGCTATTAAGCCCCTTAACATTCATAGAGGAAATTCGAATAACCATGGTAATGGCCAATAGAGGGATGTTAGACTACACAGATGGGGTGTGTGCCAGCATGGCAAGCGGTCCAGATCTGCACTAAAGATATAGTTAGGTGATGTGCACATATATGAGCTGTGTATTATAAAATAACCAAATTCTACTAAACACAGTAAACTATACAAGAATAAAGAACAAAAAACAAACATCATAGTGCCAAAATGCACCGAATAAGCTATGGGGGGTGAGAAGTAAGATTCCTTCATTAATCAAATACAAATGTAAAAAACTTATAGAAAAAAGTGGTAAGTAGTTCGCCAAGAAAAAGGCTATATAGTTAACATCCTGTAAAGGCACCTGATCTCCCTGGGTGAGGGAGAGTGAGAGTCTGGTAGATCTTTCAGGGTTCTCCAACCATATGCCAGTCCTTGGGTACCCGTGGAGGGCGAGCGGGTCCACCAGGCCGAGGTTCAGAGTTATCAGAGGTCAGACGCCATCTACGGAGGAGAGACATTCCGTCTTCTACGGAGGATATAGAATGAGTGACTCCGTTGCGAAAGACCAGAAGTTTGGTGGGGAAGCCCCATCGGTATCGCACGTCGTTCTCTCGAAGTATCTTCGTAACAGGTGTTAAGTTGCGTCTCGCTTGCATAGTAGCAGCGGATAAATCCGGGTATAGAGAAATTGCTGAAAACGGTGTGGGGAGTGTTGCATTTATGAGCCTCAGCAAGGATAGAGTCTTTGATATGGTAGAAGTGGACCCTAACAAGGGTGTCTCTAGGGGCATCCACAGGGGCTGAACTTGTCTTAGGTATACGGTGAGCCCTGTCCAGGGTAAGATCAAGCTCTGAGAGATTTGGAAGGATCTTTTTAAACATTCGTTTGACATAGGCTGGGAGATCGATGGATACAATGTCCTCCGGGATTCCCCGTATCTTAATATTGTTGCGTCTGGAGCGGTCCTCAGAGTCTGTTGCTTTGATCTTTAGCCAGCGCACTTCTGCCTCCAGTGTATTGTGAGCATCCACCAATTCGTTGTGAGCAGTGGAGAATTCCGCCATCTTCCGCTCAAGGTGATCAGTTCTCTCTCCAAGTGCGTCAATATTATGTTGTAGTTTCCCAACCAACGAGGCCACATTTTTGTTAATGCCCGATTGCAATATCACCAGCATGCCTTTCAATGTGTCACAAGTAACTGGATCAGAGGACGCCGGAAAATCAGAGATGTCAGTGTGACCAATCAGAGAGGTATCATCGGGTGTAGGGGTCTGGGCACGGCTATTCTTTTTACGTACAGGACCTTCCTTGGTTGGGGATGAGGCATTGGAGACACTTGGGTCTCTTTTGTTGGCCTCCTGGACAGATTGTGAGGCAGCAAGAGAGGACATGATTGCATTTTTCGTGCCCATCGGATCCTGTGGCATAACCGTTGATTTGAGTGGGGAGGGAAGTCGTGCATGAGAGTCCATTTCAGGTGAGGGCTGACAGTCTGAGGCTTGGTGTGCGAAGAATTCAGTGAGTTTCCTGGGCGCCCCAGAGGAGGAAGCCTTCTTTTTGGTCATCTCCGCAATGTCTCTGGACAGTTAGGTGAGCAGATAGAAAATGACAATGTAGAGACTGAACACAGCAGTAACAGGATACGTATACCAGAGATAAATCTGTCGCTCCCAGGAGACAGTGGGATCCACTCAGGGCGCTACAGGAGCCCAAGGTAGTATACAGGAAAGCGGTGGGCCGCTGTAGGCGAACTTCTTGCTGATTTATTTAATCATGATGAGGAGCCACATACATGCGGTCAGAACAACAAAGTCCAGCAACGCTAGTATTTACCCGCCAACTCGCCAAAACGGGAGAATATGTGGAATGTTTACTCACGGAAGAGCCGCTCTTTGTTGTTGTTGAGAGTCAGACAGAAGACTGTCGTTGATCCAGAGCAGGGATAGAGGCCCACCCCCGGCCTACACACAGTCAGGGCGGAGCAAGGATGGAGATCAACTCGAGGCCTGTCTCCACTGACCAGCAGCAGAGGAAGGGGTTCCCCGATTCGTGTCCGCTCCGCGGACCTAAAGTTGCGCGGACTGCTCACCGGGCCGAGATATAGCAGGGGCTCCTCGGTAAGATCGGAAGGGAGGGGGTGGGAGACATCCACCCCTGCTTGATGGAAGAGCTCCGGCGTCTCAGGAACCTACCGCATAGGCCGCAAGATGGCGTCCTCCACTCTGAGCGAGCCCTCAATCCTCCTCTCCGCGTCGTTGCTGGCGCCGCCCCCGAGCCGCCGGTATACCAGATGACCGATCCTGCTGGCTGATAACGCTGTCAGGAGCGGCAGGGTCTCCCAGGGCGTGAGGTAGTGGTTCTGCGGGCCTCCAAGATGGCAGTTCAGGCACACAAGAAGGCTCCTGTCAGCAGTGTTGCAGGCAGATCTGGTGCCCAAAAGTCTGTGGGGTCACCACCTCAGGCGTCCACAGCTCTGCCGGTATGTGAAGGTGTTCTCCGCGGGTAGCTGCAGTCTGTGTCACAGGGATAACGGGTAGGCTGTGATTCCAAAATGGAGCAGGCAGCGCTGCAGGCCTCACAGCAGAACCTCCAGGATTCTGCCCGGTCACCAAACCAGAGCCTCTAAATATGTACACTGGGGTCTGGGGGAAGACCCCTGAGGCCTCTGGAGTTTGTGGCTTCAAGGATGCGTTAGATCTGCTGTGGATTCAAGTGAGATAGGCCACAGCTCTGTCTTGTTGCTCTGCTGGCTGGCCACACCCCTGTGTCTACTGTTTTATGCAGCAGAGACCCTGTAATGCCCACAACCTTTTCTGGGAATTTAACTCTTTAGATGCCTTGGTTAATTGCAACTGAGACATCTGAGATTGCCATCTTCCTCCCCCCCCCCACCTTGAACGTGATCCAGGGGGCAGTGAAGGTTACTATGACAGCAGAAAGCCTATTGAAGGCTCCAAGGCCTATCATTAGTACACTTCTATTACACGCTGTTTAAACACCCTGGGGAGTCTAATAGTAGCAAAACAATTTTTTATAAAGGTTTTTTTTTTTTAACCTTGACTCATATTGTCTGAAGACCATCCCCTTATAATAATAATAATAATAATAACTTTATATAGTGCCCACTTATTCCGCAGCACTTTACAAGTCAGTGGGGACATGAATAGACTGTATTTGACATTACATTTTGACAAAGAATTAATGTATCAAATAATAGGAGTGAGGGCCCTGCTCACGAGAGCTTACAATCTATGAGGAACTGGGGGGATAAAAGAGGTAAGAGTGTTTGTCTGTTACAATGGTTCAGCCATCTTTTAATAAATAAGTCATATAACTGATGCTGTATGCTGTGAATATACAGATACTAAGTGCATGGAGTGCAGAGTAATTTATAGATGGAGGGGTCAGGTTCTGAGCCATAGAGTAGGAAGGATAGTTTAGGAAATGAAATGTTAGCGCAGTGTGCAGAGATGTAGAACATTGTGATCAGATCATGTGATGTCTGCCTAAACAGATGTAATTTTAGGGAACTTTTGAAGCTGCTGTAGTTTGGTATTAATCTGATTGTCTGGGGTGCAGCATTTCAGAGCACCAATGCAGCTCGAGAACAGTCTTGGAGACTGGAGTATGATGTTCAGATAACAGAGGATACAAGTCTAAGGTCATTGGCAGAATGGAGAGGATGGTTAGGGCGGTAGACAGTGATGAGGAAGGAGATGTAGGGAAGAGCAGGGCAAAGGATAGATTTGTGGGTGAGTGTGATTAATTTTATATTGTATTCTATGGTGGATGGGCAACCAGTGCCGTGACTGACACAAGGTAGATGCATTTATGTACCGGTTTGACAGAAAGATCAGTCCGGCGGCTGCAGGAAGCCCAGTTAGAAGAGAATTGTAATAGTCAAGACGAGAGTGAATCAGTGACAATGAGGGTTTTTGATGTTTCCACAGTGAGAAAAGGGCGGACACTAGAGAAGTTTCAGGGTTAGGTTGGTAGATGGAGGGAACACAAGAAGTTCAGTTTTTGAAAGATTCAGTTTCAGATAAAGATAAGACATGATGTTAGAGACAGCAGAGAAACAGTCGCTTGTATTCTGTAGTAATGCAGGCGTGATGTCACCGGGATGAGGTAAATAGCTGGGTGTCATCTCAATAGGGGGTGCATAGAAAGAGAAGATGAGGGGGCCTAGGACCGATCCCTGAGGAACCCCAACAGCAGGGGGAAGAGGAGAAGAAATCGCACTGGCAAATGATACACTAAATGAGCGGTCAAAAAGATAGGAAGAAAACCAAGAGACTATAATCTCCCTGAGGCCAGTAGAGAGATCCAGAAGAAAAGTAGTGAATAGTTCCTTTTAGATTTAGCCGACAGAAGATCGTTGGAGACTTTTATAAGGGCTGTTTCTGTAGAGTGTATTGCATGAAACCCAATTGTAAGGGGTCCGGAAGAGAGATAGTAGATTAGGAGGTAATAGACCAAGTGCTCCAGGAGTTTAGAGATAAAGGGAAGGTTAGAGACTGTTCGATAGTTATCTGTACAGGATAGGTTGAAGGAAGGTTCTTTCAGTAGTGGGGTTATGACAGCATGTTTTAAGGAGAAGGGAAAGATTCTAGAAGAGAACTAGAGTTTAAACATTTTGGTAAGGTGGGTTGTAACAGCAGGGGACAGAGACGGGAGGAGGTGTGACAGGATAGGGTCACTTGTGCAAGTAGTAGGGCAACAAGAAAAAAGGAGCTGGGAGACTTCTTCTGTTAATGGGTCAAAGAATGAGAGTTCACAGTGAGGAGCAAGAGAGGGAAAGTGACGGATACTGCTTGGAGATTATTTCTTGACGGAGGTTGTCGGTTTTTGTCTTTAAAGTATGTAGCAATGTCTAGAGCACTGAGGTCTTTAACAGCTACCTGTACCTTCGGCATTAGGAGGGAGAGAAAGGTGTGAAAGAGTCGTTTAGGAGAGAGAAAAAAATGAGAGTGGTAAAAAAGTTTTGTTTTGCGAGGTGAAGGGCAGAATTATAGGCTTTGAGCATAAATTTGAAGTGAAGAAAATCTTCAGCACCGCTGAAGAAAACGTGTGTGAGGAGTTGCCCGTGTCTTTTGGGAGTTTCAGATGGTCAAGGGTGCTACTTTATCCAGGGTGGTTTTGAGAGTCTCATTGTAGTGCTTGGTGCCCAGTTCAGGACAGGAGAAAGAAGAGAATGACAGTGAAGACTGTAGGGCGTCTGAGAGGTGCTGTGTCTTTACAGTGTGTAAATTCCTGTATGTGTCCTGTATCCCCCCAATAGTAATAGTTATCTACTCACAGTGTATTTCCTTATCCTGCTTTTCACCATCTTCAGTAATACACATGATCACAGTGTGACGTCTTTTTATTCTAGCATTTGTTGCTGTGATGAAAGGAGGTCTCTCTGCACTAGTATTGAAAACTATTAATGTGACCTCAGATTCATTAAAGTCTGGCATTAAAATGTCTCCCTACTCCTCCTCTGCCTCTCCCACAGTCTGCTCTTCATAGGCCTTCCTATCTCATACTGCCCATTGCCCCCCCCCCCCCCCACCTTGCACAGTGAGGTCATCTGCAGTGATTTGCCGAAACAGTAAATAAACAAGGGTTCAGATACCCCATTTATCTCATACAGTGAATTCCTTAGAGGGAAAACAATCAAAATGGCCATTGTAGTGGTAATTTTTATATGTTTCACAGACATTCCCTAAAATGATATTAATCAAAACTACTCCCCCTGGATGCTCATCCCCCTCAGCTACTATGCTGGTCTAATCAGGATGATGTTCGGCTGCACAATGTGCTTGGGTCGGCTTCTCTACCCCCTTTGGATCAGAGAATCCAACCCCGGCCTTCAACTTTCTTGGCTGGAATACAATCAGCTTCATAGTTTCCTCTGGAAGTTTTTCTTGCCACGTGCTCTCTCCTCTGATCCCACCACACTGAAAAAGACTGTTACAGTCGGACACCCCCACACGAGCCATATCCCTCTTATATGGTATTCTTCTGTGCGAGATTACTTCTGGGGCTCCCTTGTACACTGCGGTCTGGGAACGAGATCTACACACATTGATTTCCCCAGCTGACTGGTCTAGATCCTTTTTGTTTACTCACAAGATGCCTTTGCCGTGCAGTGCGCAGGAGAAGAATCTTAACTGTGGTATCGCTGTCCAGACCTCCTCCACAGGATATACCCTGGTGTGTTCCCTACTTCACATCTGGTGGGACTGCGCGGGGATACAACATTTTTGGAAGTCTGTTTTTGACCTGTACACTAAGGTTAGCAGTCGTGCCCTCACGCCCTCCTCCCAGTTGGCCCTCCTTTCGTTCATTACAGGAAAATTCTTTAAGGTAATGGGTGACCTCCTGCGACACTTCTGGCCAGAGCTGTCATCCCCAGATGCTGGCGCAGTCTTGCCTCTGCCTCCTTGCAGGAATGGCTCCTGGAGTTCCTCCATATAAGAGGGATGGAGACTCTAGTCGTGGCAGACTCTGCCGACACCTACAAGTTTGATGTTCTCTGGCAGCCATGGGTGGAGTTGCAGCAATCAGCTGATTTTCTTGAATCATTCTCCTGAGCCCTCGCTTCTTACTATTGATGTGCCCCTGAGGTTACACTGCTTGTCTTCTGTCCTTCCCCTCCTCTCGTCTCCTCCTTGTCTCTCCCCCCCCCATCTGTGATCTTTTGTCTTTATGTAGCTTGTCTCTGTTTCCCCTAACAGAGACATTAACAGAGACAGTCTGCTCACATATAAAGAGACCCAGAAAGAAGCCTCAGTGTCCCTAGTTGTTACCTACAACCCACAGCTGGAGATCCTACGAAGTATTGCCAAGGAGCTCCAACCTGTGCTACATAGGGACAACAGACTCAAGGACATATTTCCAGTCCCCCCTCTCCTTTCCTTTCGGCAACCACCAAACCTACGGCATATTATTGTCCGGAGTGCCCTGAAGGCCCCAACTGAAAATGGCACCTCACCTTGCCTGCAAAATAGGTGCATGACCTGCGAGCACATCCACACCGCTGACCTATCCCACAGTCACAACAGGTGCACAAAATTAGGGGAACATTTTCCTGCAGGTCTTCCAATGTGGTGTATTTCATAATGTGTGTGCAGTGTCCCACCACAGGCTTCTATGTGGGGGAAACGGGGCAGAGACTTAGCGCATGAACTCACACAGATTCACCATTAATAACAGCAGAACAGATCTCCCAGTGGCCGCACATTTCTCCGGAGAAGACCACTCTATTGTAGATTTGCGGGTTGTGGTTTTAATGGGACATTTTAAGATACAGAGGGAGAGAAAGGAATGGGAATATAAGTTAATGCAAATATTTCAAACTCTGCAATTTGGACTTAATATTCATGCCAGTTTCATGTCACACTATGTATGAACTGTGAGGGTCACAAATCACCACGTGACAGCAAACAGATAGCAAGAATTAGTAATCCCTCCATCACGCACTACAACTTTCCAGATTTGTTTATTTTTTGACCGGTTGTAAATAACTTCTCTACTTAGATTGCATTTTGTTTTTTTTAAGGACTCTAAGATCCTTTGAAGGTCCATGTCTTTAGGGTATAAAAAAATCTGTGAATTTTCAGTTTCTTGTGTAACACCATGTCTGAAGAAGAGCGCTAGTACTCCCGAAAGCTTACCATCAAATATACTCAGTTAGCCTCTAAAAGGTATCGCCTGATTACTTCACTCTTCCACTATTTTCAATGGCTAACACAGTACAACATTATACTGTTTCCCCTAGTGAGGAAAAGTTCTCCTGGGTGGCCTTGCATATGTGCTCTTGGGTCTCACCCTATTAGCCCACACCGTTGCCATTATTTTATGTGAGACCTTGTTGTGGGCTTATTGACAGATACACCTTCTAAACTAACTTGCTTTTAGGACTCCAGGTCCTGGCCCGTTATTGATTTATATGCTATGTTTTTTCTGTTTTGTGTTTTTCTTGAAAATCTTAATAAACTTTGATTAAACATAAATAAAAACTACAACTTGCCCTGCAGAAAGATGCCTTATTCAGCTCCATGCATGAAAATGACAGGTATCAGAATATGGCATATGGTAGTCATCCCCACAATATAGGTTATGTCATTTCAGTGAACGCTGTAGAAACAAAACCCATAAGAAATTGGCGTTCTAGCCCTCATGCAACTGAATGGAAAAATGAAAACGTCATGTAATGGCTTTTGGAAAGTGGGGAGTTAAAAATGAAATTACAAAATTGAAAAATGGAAAGGATTTAAGGTCTGCACTTTAAGGCCTCCATGGCAGGTGCAGATGGGACTTCAGGCTTAACAAACAAGGAGGCTTTAAAAAAAAAACTAAAAACTGTTTTACCTTAAAAAAAAACAAAAAAAAAAACAGGGATATTGTATTTAAACAGCAGTTTCCTCAACATTTAGTCTGGGGTACATGGTGACTTTGACCATATTACAGTGTCCTGCTCGCATCTCAGGTAAAAAGCATGAATGTGGTAGTGTTGTAACCCACAAATTACTGTAATGTGATCAGCAGGTTTGGATTTCTAGAAGCTGTCATTTCATGGTTACAGCAAATTGTACATAGGTTGTGATTTGACCTCACTCACATTCATCACTTTTGATGCAAGTCGTACAACGCTGAAATCTTCAGCAACATGACATGTTGTGCAGCCAGAATCGCCATGTAACCCTAGCCTAAACATATGTCCATATGTCTTGAATCTTGACTTGTGTTTACTCAGTGTTTCCTGCTTGATTCATTTATTTCCTCTGTTCTTCTTTCAGTCCGGAGAAATAGAAATTCTTAATCACAAGACAGGGGACAAGTGTAAACTTAAGTTTGCCCCTTACAGCTACTTCTCTCGTGATGTGGCCCGAAAGGTGAGTCTGTATCCATCCCAAATCTGCCTCATAAATCATACACTTTGTGATCACTGTGCACTATATCAGCTTTATCAACGTCATTTTGGTTTTTCACATTTACCTATTTCTTTTACATCACAATGTTTTGGAATTACTTGAACCTGAACACTTCTGCTGTCTTGCAGGTGACAGGAGAGGTGATGGATGCAAGTGGGCGAATATATTACACATTGATGGGAACATGGGATGAGCGGATGGAGTGTTCTCATGTGTCTCCAGTTGGCAGTGGCTTTGAAAATGGTGCTGATAAGGCCCCAGAAAACAAGATTCTTCTGTGGAGAAGAAACCCCTTACCGTATGTTTATGTACAATGTTTCCTCTGTATTTTACCTTCTATCCATTGATGTGTTAACTTCTGTATTGTTTCCATTCAATATGTAGGAAGAATGCAGAATACATGTATTACTTCTCTGAGCTGGCATTGACCCTTAATGCCCCAGAAGAGGGCATTGCTCCTACCGACAGTCGTATGAGACCTGATCAGAGGTTGATGGAGAATGGAAACTGGGATGAAGCCAATGCTGAGAAACAGAGACTTGAAGAAAAGCAAAGGAGTGCAAGGCGAAGGAGAGAAGCAGAACGAGAAAAAGTCGGGGATGATGGTAAGAGGCATTTATGACAGGAAGGAACAACAGCTGAGCATTAGTAGAAAAGGAGTTACTTTTTCTCTACAATACATGAAGCACTGTTATAGGATGTGCTACATCTTGGCTCTACATACAGTAGCTTTTCTTTCACATTTCTTTGCCAGTATTAGTGTCTTAGATACCCCCCCCCCCCCTTTCCTTAAACATGACACAAACCAGTATGATCACATAATACCTATTCACAAGGTGTGCATCCATTCAAACCAGGAACACAGGACCTCCATTCTTGAGATATGTGAAAATCCCAGCAGTAGGACCACGCACCACTTATTCTCCATCATGTGGATAGATAAGTATCAATCTTGGGACAACTCTTCAAGCATTACTCCATTACTTTGCAGATTCATGTTTAGTGTAAAGGAATTTTTATGGCCTATGCTATTAGACTGATGGGGATGTGACTTCTACATTCTCTGGACTGAAGGGTAACAAGGCACTGCAGCAAGCGCCTGGTTCCTTTCATTGTTTTCATAACGCTGTAGATTTTGTAGTAGCTCTGCCTGGTTCTGAAACTCAGCCTCATTCAAGTGAATAGAACAGAGCTGCAATACCAGGCACAGCTGCTATGAGAAGTAGTCAGCTGATTGACAGGGATGTAAAACCCCTACAGTTCTGAATGCGCATTGCTCAGGACTTGAGCAAAGTGCATTACAGTTTACCCCAAGCAGGATATTTTCCAGAACACTGTAACTTTAAATGGCAATAACTCCATAGCTGAATTAGGAATATTTGTTTTAAGATAAGACCAAGATCATGTCTGTAGCCCACATAGATTTTGAGATATCACTGGTTAAAGCGGAGATGCATATAATCGCAATTTCACTTCAACGAGTGTGCAGGAGAACATGAGACATGAGCAGCTGACAGCCCAAGAAGAGGAGAAAATTATTTTATTATTCTCCTGTGCCTGTCACTTCACATAACCCCAGGGAAGAGGGTACCATAGACTTTTGCTTATATCATCACACCCCTCCGATTATCAAGCATATTTTCCATTTGACCCCTTATATGCTGTGGTCAATATAAACCGCAGCACCTAAGTCTTTTACAGAAAACAGTAAAAATAGACTTTTTTTTCCCCCCTTGTTAATGGAAAAAAAAAAAGAAACACACAATTGGTATAATCATATCCGTAACAACCCCTAAAATAAAATTAATGTTATTCATTGTACGTGATGAACACCACAAACCTTAAAATTCAGATGCCAAAATTGATGTTTTCTGATCATCCTGTCTCTCAAAAAGAGAAAGTAATAAAAACTGATCAAAAAGTTTTATATACACACAAAATACATGGTCTTGTAAAGTTGCATTGAAATAAAATGTAAAAATTTATGAACACGGGAATGCAGAGAGGGATAAAATGTTACAAATTTAAATCTAAAATGTTAGATTGCTAAAGGGTTAAAATGGACATAAGGCACCAAAGTTATGTGTTAGTAATATTTATCTGCGCAATAAATTCAAAATCTGCTATAAAAAAGGTGACCATTTCGGGAGGGTTTTTGCAATTTTTAAGGTGCAGCCATGTATTAACTTGAGCATGAAAGATCTCAATATGATCAGTTTCGCGGTTTCATCTATTAAAGGTAATGTTGCCAGAAAATTACCGGTTTTCTGAACCAAGTTTTTTATGTTAAAAATATTTTTAAGAATTTCTGATTTTTTTTTTTTTTTTTTTTTTTTTTATTTTCCATGGTTTCTGTAGTATTTTGAAAGTACTAAATCCTTTTATTTTCAATCCAGGTGATCAGCCTAATAATAGACTAATGTTTGCTAGTTCTGCAGGATTGTATTTGTAGCAGTTGCATTACAGACAGCCTTACAATAAAAGATAACACCTCTATAGATAACACCACAGACCAATCAATGCATTCTATACTGACAGTAGTTGATGTAACAGCTTATCTAGTCCTTCCACAGAGTATTACTAGAAAACTTTACCATAGTCCACAGTGAGTTGGCTCCAGACTATTGCTGCTTATGGACATGAGACTACTGTAAAGCATATCACTGAATTGCTGTTGTCAGAGCAGTGGAACAGCAGAGGAAAGATGGCAGTCCCCATAATCATGTAAAAAAAAATAACAAATCTACAACCAATAAATAAACACTGGTTTTAATAAATGTTTTAAAATTTGCCATACATTCCCTTTGACAGTGATCCACTTCTAGTAATATGAATGCTCTGCCCAATATGTGACAACATATGTACAAAGTCAGAACCCTGTATGTGACCTTTCTACATCTCTTCACAGATTCACCAGTGGATACATACAAGCCTTTGTGGTTTGAACACAAAATGGATCCTGTGAGCAAAGAAATGACGCACATTTACCGTGGCACTTACTGGGAGGCCAAGGAGAAGCAAGAATGGAGTGCCTGCCCAGATATCTTCTGAGGAAGAAGGGGAAGTGGCAACATCTCAGTCCCCTCCCATCCTCTTTACCCCCATACTCTATGTCCATGTCCTTTACCTTCGGCGATGCCTTACTGACCCTAGTTCTGCCCCTCTGAACAGAGCAATGCTCTGCAGATCATCCCCAATGAATTAACCAGGTGGTGCATTTTTTTATTTTATTTTTTTTTATTACCTAGCCCCCAACCTTCCCCCCCCTCCCCGCCCCACACCCCTTCCATTCTCCATGTCACCAGCAGTTCATCATTGGGTGTAAAACATATACGGTAGCACTTATGCCACTGGTTATAAAAGCACTTATGCATTACAGATGTGACATAACGTAATGCATATTGTAGTGGCAATCAATCAGGTGACATTGCTATTGAACAGAGTTTTTCTTTCTGTTTTTTTTTTTTTTTTTTTTTTTTGCTTTGTTAGACTTGTTTGCAGGGGTTTCTTTTTCTAGTCTGCAGAGCATTGCTCTGGTAAAATCCTTCTCTCCGGTCTGCGAACCATCTCACAACCCCCGCCTTGAACACTAGGGTGGGTGGGGGTGGTTGTCTGCCTTATGTTTGAGTTAATCTCTGTGATTTTTGGGTTTGTTGTGTTTTTTTGTTTGTTTCTTTTTGTTTTTTCTTTTTGCTGAGGGGGTGGAGATGAAGGTGTTGGGAGAGAGGGTACAATTTCTCAGACATCTGGTATTGATTTTGGGTATACAATTGAGGGTTTGCTCTGTCCTGCCCCATATATAAATATATATATATATATATATGTATATTTTTCATTTCTCTCCCGTCACTACCTCTCGCTGTGTGTCTCACCTTTTTCTCTTTCTCTGTTTCTGTGCAAATACTAAATTAAATAAAGATCGGGTTACACTTCTCAAGTTCTCCTTGTGGGATTTAGTCTGATAATGTAGTTCTGCTTGCAGTGATTTTATTTTATTTGTACATAGGCCTGTTGCCCCTGTATACACAAATTCATGCACTCTACAGTACATTGACCACAAGCTGGGATGTGGTGGACACTTGGCACCCCCCAGATTGCCTCCTGCGAAAGAACTAAGTTGTCTATGGCAGGCAGAAGTGAAACTGGATCTGGATTCCTTTTCAGAATCCTAAAGTGAGCATCCCAAAGAGGTGGAAAACAAGATTTGACTCCTGAAGCAACTCAGACTCCTTCACAAAAGGCTGACAGCCATGGTCAGTCAGAAGCAAAAAAGATTCTCTAATGTCTTCGTTGTGTTCTGGAAAAGAATGTACATACCAGGAAATAGGAAAGTTATGATTCCCTTTTAGAAGGATGTTGTCGCTCTCTAGATTATGTTCCAAAGATCAATGTGTCAGAGGCAGAAGTGGCCAAGAAAATGCCTTTCCCATTTGAAGCTTAAAAATCCCCTGGGCTAAGTGATACTTTTAGAATGGGATTTTGCACCAATCCTGACAGGTTAACTAAAGTCTGCAAGATGATTAGCCAAACTGCTGTTCTCTGGTATCATTCTCATCCTTTTTAATATATATTGCCCGATGATGCACTTTGCTTGTATTTTCTATCTCTGTAAGATATGAGCTATTCCTTGAACATCAAGGAGTTCTTAGCCATGATAAGCTGATGATAGGGAGGGCTCAGCAACTGTTAAAAATTTATTTTAACAGCTGCATTTTTATTAAATAAGCAAGGAACATATTATAGACTAAGATGATTAAATTGTTTTATCAAGCCATACAAACCCAATACAGACAGTGAATTGCAACAACTGTAGAGCCCAAGGTAAGGCACCTCCATTAATAATTGTTTAGTAAGAAAAAAAAAACCTAACCAGATATCAAAAATAACAGGAGGAGTAAACTCCAGGGGAAGAAAATTCACAGAATGATACAGGTAAAGTCAAGTAAGAAGATCAGTATACAAGGTAGGAGGAGGTTAGTGACCCTACTGGAACCGCTAAAGTTTGGTACCCTTGGGTGTTTATCAAACATCTCGACCATATTAGTCAATAATGCAGTGAAATGTTCCAATCCTACCTAATTCTAGCACAGAGGTCTCCATACCATTATGATCTGGCTACAGTGAGTAAATGAAGAAACTGGGTAGTGTTGTGTTTTGGTTTTTTTTTGTCCAATGTTGACTACTAGTAGCTCATATGGACTTCATGTACATAGACCTAAATTCCCAGAGAAGGTATGAAACAGTGGATGTTAAAAACTCATCGACTAAAGAAAAATAGCAATTGCTGCAAAACTCTGTATATAGTTATTTCTCAGATATGTAAATAGCTACAGGTGTAGCTGACAGACTTTGAGAAGAAACCATTCTTGTTTTCGACAAGTTGCCCACCATCTAGGCCCCTGATGGCCAACCTATGACACGCATGTAATATAGGTAACACGCCAAGACATTTTGGGTGACACACATCGGCAGCTACTTATTGTGTTATTGCAATAAGCAGCTGCCAATAATTTTTACTCACCAGTCCACGCTCCTGTCCTGGCCGCTCTCCGCTGTCTTAAGGTGGCACTACATTGACATCACGACGCTGAAGAATGCCGGGACGCTATGTGCTTCAGCGTCGGCAACAGCGTACCCTGGAGGCGGCAGCGGAGAGCAGTCAGGACTGGAGTGTGGACAGGTGAGTAAAAAGTATCGACAACCACTCTTTGGGGGGGTAGGGGATAAAAGTGGGTCATATACTGTGGGTGGGCTTTAAAAAAAGGGGTCATACTGTTTGGAGGGGTATGAAAGGGGTCATAAACTGTGTGGGGGCCATAAATAGGGGGATCATATGCTGTGTGGGGGGGAGGTAAAAAAAAGGGGTTCATATACTGTGGGGGTCAAAAAAAGGGGGTCATACACCAGGTGGGGGCTAAAAAAAAGGGTCATATACTGTGTGATGGGCCAAAAAAAAGGGGGTCAAATACTGTGTGATGGGCCAAAAAAAGGGGGTCATATACTGTGTGATGGGCCAAAAAAAGGGGGTCATATACTGTCTGATTAGCCAGAAAAAAAGGGGGTCATATACTGTGTGATGGGCCAGAAATACATATAATACAAATACATATATCAAAAATGTAACTTTTTTTTTACTAGAGCTACAAATATCACAAAATTATGGATATTTCTAGATATGACATGCCACCCGAGTTAAACTAAGTTTTTTTAGGGTTTTTTTATGAACTTTGACACTCCAAGCTTTAAAGGTTAGCCATCACTGATCTAGGCCATTCTGACCTAGCTGTTAGGAGGTGTTTAGAGCAGTGGTTAAAGAGAGCATACACACTGTGAATAGGCTCTGGATTACCCAAACAGACCACATGTAGATAAGATTGCTTGATCCACCATCCAGACACAGGTGCCACCTTCATTACCACACCCTTGTCTTATCTGGACTATTTCCAGGTGCTTGGCAGAAGGAAATTTGGTGTCTGCTTTATTTGCAGTGTTGTCATGAATGAGAAACCTGGACTGTTAAGGAACATAACATTTTTGATGATAAGTCCAGGTACTATTTAAGATCCGATGGCTGTTTTGTTTGGATATAAAAGCCTTATGGTGAGTGCTTCAATACTGCCTAAGCTATGGAGCAACATGCTGCCCCAGCTGCTGGTGTGCTGATCTGGGAGACCATTGCACACAACATTCGGTCACCCCCTAGTACTGATAATAGGGACAATGACAAATCTGCAATGTGTGCAGTACATTCTGCAGCCACATGTCTTTGCTCTCTTGGCAGGGCAACAGGACTAAGAGAATCTCCTTTCAGTTGTACAGTTTTTTCCAATAAATTTATCCTCCTTTTGCTTTAATATTGTAATCACTTGTATCATCATTACATTCACATTTATAAAGCTTAATTCCATTTCAACAACTTGGAGTGTTATTAACATATATATAAAAAAAAAATATTTTTTTTGCCAATGAGTGTAAATCAAGCTTGGACATTGGGTTTGGCTGATGCTTTTCCACCAATAACTGCTAGCAAGAGTAGTGTAAAAGCTCTAGAGGAAACGTATCAAGTTGATCAATAACCTCGGTCTAGGTTAAACTTGCAAAAAGAGCTGCCAATTCTTAAAGATAATCTCTAACAGGGTCTAAATCAAAGTAATTTTTGTAGTTTGAAAGACAGCTCAGCTTTGTAGGCCTGTCAGATTTCTACCATGCAGACTTGCCAAAATTAGGCTAGGGCTGCATGGTGACATTTGCGGCATGACTTAAAATAGCACTAAAGTCGCGCAACAAAAAAAGCAATGCCTTTCTTCGTTGTCACATGCCAACCTTGCTCAACTTTATATCGCATATCAAAGTCGTATGCAACATCGCTCTATAATCTTTACTTTAGTTCTACTTTTTGGCCAGATTATTGTATGTATTTTTATTTTTTTTATTTTTATTTACCCCCACAATCATGAGAGGACCTCCCACTGCTGGACACACCTCCACAGCCACAGTTCAGGACTGGGACAGGGAAAAGGGCTATGCCTTTCTTCCTGTGTGTCTCTTACCAAAAAGTAAGTCCTAAAAAAAAAAAAAAAAAAAAGTGAGAGAAGACAGGGTAGATTCCCTATTTTTTCAGCCTAAGGTGACGTCCCGCTTTCATAGAGATCAGGAGATCATTCTCCTCTCTATTTGTGAGAACCCATTTAAGCAGAGGGAGGAGATATTTCAGAAACTGCAAACTGGATATCAGGAGATGGCTTCTCCATTACTTGGAAGCCTCCAGAGAATGAAGAAGGTATGAGCATCTTTTGGTCCAGTTTCCGGGCCCTAACAAGGGGAAAGTGGACAGTCAAATCCACTATAGGTTGTAGACAGGCAGAGGAAAAAATTGTAGATGGCGGGTACCTGCCACTGAGGTGGCTGGTATCCACAAGGTGACTGGCTGGAGTATGGGTCCGGGATTTAGGAGTTGTTGCAAACCCAAGCCTATACTCCAGTCCTGAGGCTACCTAAGGCAAGTGGGTGTGGATGAGAACCTGCTAGGCTGCAACACACACTGCCCTGTGTGTGTAGGACATAAACCTACAACAAAACCAATTGCATTGGTGAGGAAGTTTGTTTTTTTTGTTTTGTATCCTGAAGTAAGGACAATTTATGTTATTTGATTTTGTACCTTCATGCTGAAGAAAGCTGTTTGATTTGGACTATATGAACTGCTACCAATAAAACTGCAAGTGTGAACTGGTACATACGACTCTCTGTGCCTGACTTACCTGGTAATCAGCCTACCCTAAGGTCCCATGTGTACAAGGTCTATGGATTAACCCCTTCCCGACAGAGGAATTTTTCGATTTTCGTTTTTGACTCTCACCACTTTCCCCCTTCCAAACCCCATAACTTTTTTATTTTTCCATTCTCAGAGTCATATAAGGTCTTAATGTTTGTGGGACAAATTTTTCTTCATGATGCTACCATTTATTATTCTGTACAACGTACTGGGAAGCTGGAAAAAAATTCAGAATGGGGTGCGTTTGTGCGACTTCCTTACTGGCTTAATTTTTTACCGGTGTTCACTCTGCAGCCAAAATGATATGTCATCTGTATTCTATGTTTCGTTACGATTCCGGAGATGCCAAATTTATATGGTTTTATTTACATTTAAACCCCTTAACAAAAATCTAAAATTCTGCAAAAATTTTTCTAAAAGTTGCCATATTCTGACACTCGTAACTTTTTTTTTTATACTTCCATGCATAGGGCATCTTTTTTTGTGAGGCCAGGTGTACTTACAGTGGGGAAAAAAAGTATTTAGTCAGCCACCAATTGTATTTGGTCACCTACAAACAAGCAAGATTTCTGGCTCTCACAGACCTGTAACTTCTTCTTTAAGAGGCTCCTCTGTCCTCCACTCATTACCTGTAGTAATGGCACCTATTTGACATTATCAGTATAAAAGACACCTGTCCACAACCTCAAACAGTCACACTCCAAACTCCACTATGGTGAAGACCAAAGAGCTGTGGAAGGACCAGAAACAAAATTGTAGACCTGAACCAGGCTGGAAAGACTGAATCTTGGTGTGAAGAAATCAACCGTGGGAGCAATAATTAGAAAATGGAAGACATACAAGACCACTAATAATCTCCCTCGATCAGGGGCTCCACGCAAGATCTCACCCCGTGGGGTCAAAATGATCACAAGAACAGTAAGCAAATATACCAGAACCAAAACGGGGGGACCTAGTGAACGACCTGCAGAAATCTGGGACTAACGTAACAAAGGCTACCGTCAGTAACTCTCTACGCCGCCAGGGACTCAGATCCTGCAGTGCCAGACGTGTCCCCCTGCTTAAGCCAGTACATATCCGGGCTCATCTGAAGTTTGCTAGAGAGCATTTGGATGTTCCAGAAGAGTACTGGGAGAATGTTATATGGTCAGATGAAACCAAAGTAGAACTGTTTGGTAGAAACACAACTCGTTGTGTTTGGAGGAGAGTGAATGCTGAGTTGCATCCAAAGAACACCATACCTACTGTGAAGCATGGGGGTGGCAACATCATGCTTTGGGGCTGTTTCTCCGCAAAGGGACCAGGACGACTGATCTGTGTACATGAAAGAATGAATAGGGCCATGTATCGTGAGATTTTGAGTGCTAACTTCCTATCAGCAAGGGCATTGAAGATGAAACGTGGCTGGGTCTTTCAGCATGACAATGATCCCAAGCATACTGCCAGGGCAATGAAGGAGTGGCTTCGTAAGAAGCATTTCAAGGTCCTGGAGTGGCCTAGCCAGTCCAACATCAATGGCTCTTACTGATAAGCTGTTTAAAGGGGTACCCCTTCTCTGTTTACACTGTATTGTTTGTTTCATAGCGGCTGTGTGATGTGACTAAAGCCTCGTTCTATTCACTTCTATGGGTGAGGCTGTGATTACATAGCACAGACAGCATGCATTGTAAACAATGTAGATCTCACAGATGGGGGTCCTACACCTGCTCTCTTATGCTGATGATTTATCATCAATAAAAATAAGGTCTACTTATGGAAGACCCTACTTCAGGGTGATCTGGTGGAACACTCTTGATTGAGAGACCATTCTCCTGATACGGTAATGTAAACCGTGTACCGGGGTGGGCTCCCCAGGATACAGTGAAGTCACGAACAAAGGAAGCGACTCCAACTCAATTTAGTAAAATCAAGATTTTACTTAGTATAGTAACACCTCTTTACCAAAAAGAACACTCCCAGATATTTACATACACTCAGCCAGGAAGCTGAGGCCCTGGTGTTGTGCAGCACGGTGCCCTCTAATGTGTGCCCCCAATATACTCCAAGCTTTTACCTATGTGCAGGCTGCGTCTAACCAGCCGCTTGTTACCTTTTTATCACCCTAGTCACAGGAACAATTCAGTGAGTGTGATAGGGGCACCGGCAGTATAACACAAGAGCTTACAAACTTATCAACATACCCCTATTCCACCCCAAACAAAGTACAACCAAGTAAATAAAACATCACTTCCAGACTTCCTTAGAAGCTCCTCTCTGAGAGTTACAACTCACTAGAATTCTCTGAGTCCTAGTCCTTACTACCGAATAGGTAGATAATTCACCAGTAGTGTGGCCTGTGAAGATGAGTATGACTAACTAATCTAACTACAGGCCCTTACTCAGTCCCAAGCAATTTGGCGCCAAGAACGTAATGCGGTGCGTGCATGATTACTTCTCTGTATACCAACATTCCCCACAAGGATGGAGTTGCAGCATGTTGGGTACACATGGCAAAACAAAACCTCCCAACAGAACCAGTAACACAGCTCATACAATTCATCCTGAGCCACAACCATTTTACCTTTGGAGAGGATCTATATCTACAGCGAATGGGAACTTCAATGGGGACCAGATGTGCACCCCAATATGCAAATCTCTTTATGGCAGAACTGGAAGGAGAATATTTATCAACATGCACCACCAAACCTATGATTTACCTTCGTTATATCGATGATATCCTTGTCATATGGACTGCAGGTGAGGATTCCATAATGACTTCAATGACTTTCACCCGACCATTAACCTTACACTTAGCTATTCAGGGAGTGAAATTCACTTTCTGGATACCACAATATACATCAAAGACCACCGGCTACTCACATCGATATACCACAAACCCACACACAGAACGGCCTACCTGAGAAACGACAGCTTCCACCCCAAGCACACAAGACAATCTATTATCTACAGCCAGGCTATACAATACAATCGTATTTGCTCCGACAAAGCAGACCTGGACAAGCACCTCCTGGACCTGAAGATGAAATTTCTCCGATTGGGATACAAACCAAAAGTGACAGACAACCAATTAAACAAAGCGACAGCCATTAACAGAGACAGTCTGCTCACATATAAAAAGACCCAGAAAGAAGCCCGAGTGCCCCTAGTTGTCACCTACAACCCACAGCTGGAGATCCTACGAAGGATTGCCAAGGAGCTCCAACCTGTGCTACATAGGGACAACAGACTCAAGAACATATTTCCAGTCCCCACTCTCCTTTCCTTTCGACAACCACCAAACCTGAGGCGTATTATTGTCCGGAGTGCCCTGAAGGCCCCAACTGAAAATGGCACCTCACCTTGCCTACATAAAAAGTGCATGACCTGCAAGCACATCCACACCGCTGACAGTGTACCTGTCCCACAGTCACAACAGGTGCACAGAATTAGGGGGACATTCTCCTGCAAGTCTTCCAATGTGGTGTACCTCATAATGTGTGCGCAATGTCCCACCACAAAACAGGGGGAAACAGGGCAGAGACTTAGTCAGCGAATGAACTCACACAGGTCCAATATTAATAACAGCAGAACCGATCTCCCAGTGGCCGCATATTTCTCCGGAGAAAACCACTCTATTGAAGATTTGCAGGTTGTGGTTTTAATGGGACAGTTTAAGACGCAGGAGGAAAGGGAGTACAATGGGAGTACAAATTTATGAAAAAATTTAAAACTCTGCAATTTAGACTTAATATTCATGCCAGCTTCATGTCACACTATGTATGAACTGTGAGGGTCACAAATCACCTCCTGATAGCAAACAGATAACAGATCCCTCTGTCACACACCACAACTTTCCAGATTGTTTTTTTTGACCTGTTGTAAATAACTTCTCTACTTAGATTGCATTTTGTTTTGGTTTTCTTTAAGGACTCTAAAATCCTTTGAAGACCATGTGTATAGAGTATAAAAATCTGAATTTTCAGTTCTTGTATAACACCATGTCTGATGAAGGAAGCATGCGCTTCTGAAAGCTTACTTATAAATATACTCAGCCTCTAAAAGGTATCGCCTGGTTTCTTCACTCTTCCACTACTTTCAATGGCTAACACGGTACAACATTATACTACTACTTCTCTCACTGACAGCTGACAGCGGGGCTCATCCAGAAAACCTGCGGTCTCACTGACAGAGCCACTTCTCAGCCGGGTCCTTGACTGTCCGGGAACAGTCTCTGCTTCAGCTCCACCTTGCTATATTTCTGATCCCTTAGGAATCCTCCTGCTCTCACTCCAGTCCTCTTCCTCCTTCTTCTAAAGCTCAAAGCATACTCCCAAGATGGCTGCCACACACACTCTGCTGCTCCTTGTAGTTCCACCTCTGCAGAACTGGGTCTCCACGTCACTATTCCAGGGAATTACAGAATTACAGTCTTTTCAGCAAAGCTGTGTTGTGAATCTTTCCTCTTATGAGCCAAACAAACACGAAATGTCAGTTCTCTCCAAAGGTCTCTCCTTCTGCCACTCGGCACACACTGACCATATCCAACTCTGCAATGATATGGAGGAGTTTTTCAGAAAAATGAGATTAAGGGAATATTTTTATGACAAAGACCCTCCATACAGCAGCGACTCTGAGATGGAACAGCCCATAAGGAATCCTACTAAAAAATCTACCTGGACCCCACGCCCTGGAGCTAATGCAGCACTGGATAAATATATTGACTGTTTCAGAAGCAAAGTAAAATCAGAAATCCTGGAGAAACAAAAGAAACAGGCGCATAACCTAACCCTGCAAGAACAGAAGGCTATTACTTCACTGAAAGAAAATCAGGATATAATAATAAAACCGGCTGACAAAGGGGGCGCAATAGTCATAATGAACACCTCAGACTATATCCAGGAAGCAAACAGGCAACTGTCAAATCCCATCCATTACTCCAAACTTGGAAGTGATCCCACAGAGGCCTATATGAAAGAACTAAAGAGTATGATCAAGGAGTTTCCAGTCCAGATCCAGAATCAGGTAAAAGGACTTATCCCCCAAGATCCCAGGCCGGGCTGCTTCTATATGCTCCCAAAGATACACAAAGATGGCAACCCTGGGAGGCCTATCATTTCTGGCATTGGGACACTGACAGAAAACATCTCAGGTTGGGTGGAAAATCTCCTAAAACCCCTTGTCAGGGATACTCCAAGCTATATCCAGGACACCACTGACCTTCTTAAACTGAATGCCCTGGGCCCTCTACCTGAGGGTACCATTTTGGCCACCATGGATGTGGAATCCCTGTATACTAACATTCCCCACAAGGATGGAGTTGCAGCATGTCGGGTACACCTGGCAAAACAAAACCTCCCAACAGAACCAGTAACGCAGCTCATACAATTCATCCTTAGCCACAACCATTTTACCTTTGGAGAGGATCTATATCTACAGCGAATGGGGACTTCAATGGGGACCAGAGGTGCACCCCAATATGCAAATCTCTTTATGGCAGAAATGGAAGGAACATATTTATCAACATGCACCACCAAACCTATGATTTACCTTCGTTGTATCGATGATATCCTTGTCATCTGGACTGCAGGTGAGGAGGCCCTACTTCAATTCCATAATGACTTCAATGACTTTCACCCGACCATCAACCTTAAACTTAGCTATTCAGGGAGTGAAATTCACTTTCTGGATACCACAATATACATCAAGGACCACCGGCTACTCACATCAATATACCACAAACCCACAGACAGAACTGCCTACCTGAGAAACGACAGCTTCCACCCCAAGCACACAAGACAATCTATCATCTACAGCCAGGCTATACGATACAATCGTATTTGCTCCGACAAAACAGACTTGGACAAGCACCTCCTGGATCTGAGGATGAAATTTCTCTGATTGGGATACAAACCAAAAGTGACAGACAACCAATTAAACAAAGCAGCAGCCATTAACAGAGACAGTCTGCTCACATATAGAGAGACCCAGAAAGAAGCCCGAGTGCCCCTAGTTGTCACCTACAACCCACAGCTGGAGATCCTACGAAGGATTGCCAAGGAGCTCCAACCTGTGCTACATAGGGACAACAGACTCAAGGACATATTTCCAGTCCCCCCTCTCCTCTCCTTTCGACAACCACCAAACCTGAGGCGCATTATCGTCCGGAGTGCCCTGAAGGCCCCAACTGAAAATGGCACCTCACCTTGCCTACATAAAAGGTGCATGACCTGCAAGCACATCCACACCGCTGACAGTGTACCTATCCCACAGTCACAACAGGTGCACAGAATTAGGGGGACATTTTCCTGCAGGTCTTCCAATGTGGTGTACCTCATAATGTGTGTGCAATGTCCCACCACAGGCCTCTATGTGGGGGAAACAGGGCAGAGACTCAGTCAACGAATGAACTCACACAGATCCACCATTAATAACAGCAGAACCGATCTCCCAGTGGCCGCACATTTCTCCGGAGAAAACCACTCTATTGAAGATTTGCGGGTTGTGGTTTTAATGGGACATTTTAAGACACAGGAGAAAAGAAAAGAAATGGAGTACAAATTTATGCAAAAATTTCAAACTCTGCAATTTGGACTTAATATTCATGCCAGCTTCATGTCACACTATGTTTGAACCATGAACTGAACTCAATATTCATGCCAGCTTCAAATCACACTATGTATGACCTGTGAGGGTCACAAATCACCTCCTGATAGCAAACAGATAACAGCAAGAATTACTGATCCCTCCGTCACGCACCACAAGTTTCCAGACTGTTTTTTTGACCTGTTGTAAATAACTTCTTTACTTAGATTGCAATTTTTTTTAAGGACTCTAAAATGCTTTGAAAACCATGTGTATAAAAATCTGTTAATTTTCAGTTCTTGTATCACACCATGTCTGATGAAGCTTACTTATAAATATACTCAGTTAGCCTCTAAAAGGTATCGCCTGATTTCTTCACTCTTCCACTACTTTCAATGGCTAACACGGTACAACATTATACTACTATCAGTCTTTTCCCCTTTCTGAGGTAACAGTGGCCTCTTGTGGTCAAACAACCAAATGTCAGTTTATAAAAAAAATAAACTTACAGAAACAGGTACATTCTCAACATGAGGGCTGTTTCCCCATCTTACAGTAAGACCCCGACTCAACTGATCAGCTACTATGTTCAAGGAGCCCTTGATGTGAACTGCGGAGAGATGGGTCAGATTTTTCTCTGCCCAGGTGAAAATCAGACCTGCCTCCCTGAGGAGGGATAACGATCTGGTGCCTCGCTGTTTAATACGGTGACCAAGTTGTTGGACCGGATCTTGACAGCTATTCCACTGAGAAGAGGAGAGGAATGGAGGCTAGCCAGGTAAACTGCTCTGAGTTCCCTCCAGATGGATGATGTCATCCTTTCTAGCCTGCTCCAGACTCCTTGTACGGTCTTCTCGTACAGATGGGCTCCTCTTCCTGAAAAGGATTCATTGGTCAACAGGGTCCAACGAGGTTGGACCGTGGACATCCACCAGTTGAGATAAAGACGGGTTCTGGGAGAAAGTCTGATCCTCTTGTCAAGACTCAGAGGGCCATGATTTCAGACCTCCAGTTCTTCCGACTGGAGGGGACGCATATGCCATAAAGTCCAAGGGACTGCATCGGCTGAGGCTGACCCTCAGAAACTTCTTCCGTGTGAAAGGAATCACCTCTGACTTCTCCCAGTTATTAGCCTAGATGCTGGAGAAAAGACACAGTTGTCTGTAGGTGCTGGAGCAGGATGGTTTCTGACAAGGTTTTTATAAGCCAGTCATCCAAATATGGCACTATGAACAGACCTTGAAGTCTGAGCGCGGCTGTTACTGGAGCCACCACCTAGGTAAAGGTGTGGGAGCCGAAGAAATGCAGAAGGGGAGAGCCACAAACTGGAAATGCCACCTGTGGCTACCAATTGATACTGCAATTCTCAGATACCTTCTGTGAAGAGGATAACTGGAATATGTAAGTATGCATCCTTTAGGTCGAGACTGAGAAGAACATCGCTTTGCTGAAAGGATGTGACCGATTTCCTGGTCATTTGGAAATGCTCTTCCCTATGAAAAGCCTTAGATATATTAGGACTATAATCATAGATTATATTTGTAGCAGGAAGTCTGGAGTGTAGATCCCAAACCTTCTTCTGAGGATGGAACTTTTTTCAAGGCCCCTTTGCCCAGGTATTCCAGAGTGGAATTTTCCAGTATAACCTGCTTCAGTGCAGGAAGAAAGCGGGTTGCGATGAATCTGTCTTATGACGGGCGAAGAATATTGACCGCATAATTTTACTGCATTACCTGTAAGACCAAAGGTCTTGGATCTTCTCCTGCCAGAAGGAGAGAAAAAAGGGAAGAGGCCTTCCCAACATAAGTATTTGCCGCTACAGGAGGTGAGAAGCTGGCGTCAAAAGCCAAGCTTCTTTCTGTCCCCTTCCTTGGGGAACTTACGTCCAGCCCCTCTGGACTGATATATAGCACGCCTCTGATATTGGAGCGTAGATTGAGGCGGCTGCTGATAACTTCTGTCCTGGACAGAAGGTCCTGCTTTTTCTCTAAAAGACTGCGGAAGGCACTTATCCTTTTAATCGCAAGACCTTCCATGATGTAGTCCAAGCCTCTGCTAAAATGTTTACCCAGCTCAAATGGTAGGGAGCATAAGTTATACTGGGATGCATTGTTTGCTCTCCAAGGCTTCAACATAATGGCCTGTTAGCAGCTGTAAAGAGGGCCATAGATTTGGTGGCCATCTTGACGGTGTACGGAAACTTCCGCTAGATAGTCTGCCACCAAGGAAACAGCACCCATAAAAGATAATAGATCATATGGAGACTTGAGAGTCAATATCCCACTTCAGTTAGGCCAGGTCGGAGCGCAGCTTATTCGCTACCTCGTTGGAGGCTATGCCCACAGAATCTTGAGCAGAGACCGAGGAAAAGCTCTCCTACGAGTGCACTACATGTGTCTATGTATAGAGACTTGGAGATTGGAGCCATCTTCCGCCGCACGGTGGAACAATTTAGCTACTGCCATATCCACCTTAGACGGGGGACCCCAACGATCCTGCTGAGGGAAATAGGGTCCTAAGCCTCCTGGATAAAATAGGTTGCCCTTTTTGGGATGTCTCCAGTCCCCTGTCAAAGCTTTATCCAGTGTCACGTCCACCTGGAAGGACCTAGGTCCCTATTGGTGGAATTAGAGGCTTCCCCAAGTTCAACATCAGGGTCTCTGACCAGATGGACTTCAGCAGCCTAAGCATCCTTACAAAGGGAAAAAAAGGCCTGCTGGGATTTTCTGAATTGTCTTCATCAGACGAGTGCGTATGTGAAATGACTCCTCTAATGGAACTGACTGAGTGTCTCTCAGTACGAGGCTTCTTAAAGATCTGAGAATCGAATCCTGGATTTCTTTCATGCTCCTTGATCCACACAATTACGTCACGGATGGATCCTCAGATGGGGTCCCATGGTATTGGCAACAGCGAGTGTAGTCATACTATCAGGCAGAGGGATGTTGCACTCTGTATAAGCGAAATGTTTCAGCTTAGAGGACTTTCCACTCCTGGAGTCGCTGCTGTCATCAAAAGCAGAGGAAGACATCAGTCAGAACAGTATCAGGAGATCGGAAAAAACGCAGACAGTAGCAAACAAAAGGAAGCGTACAGAGGCCTCCCTTATATAAGAGACAACTACTGTCTCAGGAGGAAAGTTTAAATAGGGAGAAGACCATATTTACCCATAAAATTTATACACAAACTCTTTTAGTTACCGCTACAGCGGTAAAAAGAATGGCCTAAAACTAGTCCGGTAGCACAATCCAGCACTACTGGGAGTAGGATGCATAAGTGTAACAGAAAAAAAGCGTCCCAGGAAAACTGGACCCGCAAAAAGGTTCCGGAGCCTGAAGTGACAACATCACTTCCCCCGGCTTTAAAACCTTTCTCTCCCTCTTCGCTTTGATTCCACTGCTATAGCAAGTGGGTGGTGTTTTTGTGACAGTCTGGGATGGAACCATAACTGCATCAGAAGGCAGTGTAGGGAACTTGTGTCTGAGACACTGTGATCTGTTGTAGCTGAGCACAAACACCTGAAGCATAAGCTCTGCTGAAGTGCTCAGCCAAGCTAGGAGCTGCATAGTGGTTTATATTAACCGTGCAACACTGCCTCCAAGGCTCAGAAGCACACACATACTGCATGCTTCAAACATATCAGCCTGAGACCCGACAAGGGCAGGCACAACTCAGCCCACTGACAGAGAGCCCAGCAGGAGGAAACAAGGAAGCCTCACGAGAAAAAAAGCTCCCAAGGAAAGAGATGAACAGCTGAAGAGGAGAAAACTTACTAGAATGTAGTTAACCCTCCAAATCCTTTAGGAAAAAATGGGAGGACAAAAGAGCCTCCCTCCACCTGTCCCACCACACAGGACAGAAAAAAGCACAGTGGGGAGAGGTCTCTTTTGCCTCTTATAGGGGAGTATCGCTTAATTAATTATGTAAATTAAAAATTCCGCCTGTCCTACCAGCACACAGGGGCAGAAATACCCCATTTGTGCTGCTGTTGGACGTAAGGGAATTCCACTTATAATATGTCTTGAGTGGTATTTTATAAGTGGCATATACAGTCATATGAAAAAGTTTGGGCACCCCTATTAATCTTAATCATTTTTAGTTCTAAATATTTGGGTGTTTGCAACAGCCATTTCAATTTGATATATCTAATAACTGATGGACACAGTAATATTTCAGGATTGAAATGAGGTTTATTGCACTAACAGAAAATGTGCAATATGCATTAAACCAAAATTTGACCGGTGCAAAAGTATGGGCACCTCAACAGAAAAGTGACATTAATATTTAGTAGATCCTCCTTTTGCAAAAATAACAGCCTCTAGTCGCTTCCTGTAGCTTTTAATCAGTTCCTGGATCCTGGATGAAGGTATTTTTGACCATTCCTCTTTACAAAACAATTCCAGTTCAGTTAAGTTTGATGGTCGCCGAGCATGGACAGCCCGCTTCAAATTATCCCACAGATGTTCAATGATATTCAGGTCTGGGGACTGGGATGGCCATTCCAGAACATTGTAATTGTTCCTCTGCATGAATGCCTGAGTAGATTTGGAGCTGTGTTTTGGATCATTGTCTTGCTGAAATATCCATCCCCGGCGTAACTTCAAATTCGTCACTGGTTCTTGTACATTATTCTCAAGAATCTGCTGATACTGAGTTGAATCCATGCAACCCTCAACTTTAACAAGATTCCCGGTGCCGGCATTGGCCACACAGCCCCAAAGCATGATGGAACCTCCACCAAATTTTACAGTGGGTAGCAAGTGTTTTTCTTGGAATGCTGTGTTTTTTTGACGCCATGCATAACGCCTTTTTGTATGACCAAACAACTCAATCTTTGTTTCATCAGTCCACAGGACCTTCTTCCAAAATGAAGCTGGCTTGTCCAAATGTGCTTTTGCATACCTCAGGCGACTCTGTTTGTGGCGTGCTTTCAGAAACGGCTTCTTTCGCATCACTCTCCCATACAGCTTCTCCTTGTGCAAAGTGTGCTGTATTGTTGACCGATGCACAGTGACACCATCTGCAGCAAGATGATGCTGCAGCTCTTTGGAGGTGGTCTGTGGATTGTCCTTGACTGTTCTCACCATTCTTCTTCTCTGCCTTTCTGATATTTTTCTTGGCCTGCCACTTCTGGGCTTAACAAGAACTGTCCCTGTGGTCTTCCATTTCCTTACTATGTTCCTCACAGTGGAAACTAACAGGTTAAATCTCTGAGACAACTTTTTGTATCCTTCCCCTGAACAACTATGTTGAACAATCTTTGTTTTCAGATCATTTGAGAGTTGTTTTGAGGAGCCCATGATGCCACTCTTCAGAGGAGATTCAAATAGGAGAACAACTTGCAATTGGCCACCTTAAATACCTTTTCTCATGATTGGATACACCTGGCTATGAAGTTCAAAGCTCAGTGAGGTTACAAAACCAATTTTGTGCTTCAGTAAGTCAGTAAAAAGTAGTTAGGAGTATTCAAATCAATAAAATGATAAGGGTACCCAAATTTTTGCACCGGTCAAATTTTGGTCTAATGCATATTGCACATTTTCTGTTAGTACAATAAACCTCACCAAAGTGGTGAGGTGCTTCTCCAACAACAAACCATGGATTAACTCTGATATAAAAACACTACTTAAGGAGAAAAAGATGGCATTCAGGACAAGAGATAAGGAGGGGTTGAGGGAAGTACAAAAGGAGCTGAGGCATCTAATCAGGCAAGGAAAATCCAGTTATAAGGAAAAAATGGAAAAGCAAATGGAAAGAAAAGACATAAGGGGGGTCTGGGAGGGGCTTAAGTCAATTTCGGGTCATAAACAGTCGGTCTGCCAGATTGAGGCAGATGTTAACTGGCTTAATGAACTAAACCTATTTTTCAACAGATTTGATCACACACCAGCTCCTCCCACCCCAGAATGTCCTTCAGCTCCCCTCACCACAATGACTTCACCCCATTCACCCCATGTGGCTACTTCCCAACAGACCAGTAAATCCAGAAATCTGTCTTTATCTGACCACAGTCTGACCTTCACACGGGCCCAGGTGAGGAAGGAGATGAAAAAGATCAAGGCGAGGAAAGCCGCAGGGCCAGATGACATCAGTGCAAGGCTAATTAAGACTTGTGGGGACCAGCTGTGTGGTATAATTACATATATGTATAATATGAGCCTGAGGCAGGAAATAGTCCCTGAATTATGGAAATCTTCTTGTGTGGTACCAGTTCCAAAGAAACCTCACCCTATGGACCTCAACGACTACAGACCTGTAGCACTGACATCCCACTTGATGAAGATCTTAGAGAGATTGGTTCTCACACATCTTCGCCCTCTAGTGAGCCCCGCTATGGACCCTCTCCAGTTTGCTTATCGACCGGGCATTGGGGTAGATGATGCCATCATCCACCTTCTGCACAGGGCTCTGTCTCACCTGGAAAAACCAGGGAACACGGTGAGAATAATGTTCTTTCATTTCTCCAGTGCTTTTAACACCATACAGCCCAGGTTACTGAGAGACAAGCTGGGCCTTGCTGGAGTGGACCACCACCTCTCCAACTGGATCCTAGACTACCTCACAAATCGACCTCAATACATGAGAGCCCAAGACTGTGTGTCAGGTACCGTGATCTGTAATACGGGGGCACCTCAGGGTACGGTTCTCGCCCCTTTCCTCTTCACACTGTACACTGCTGATTTTAGGTGCAACTCATCCAGCTGCTACCTACAGAAGTATTCTGACGACTCTGCAATAGTAGGCCTCATCACAGACGATGATGACAAGGAGTACAGAGAACTGAACCGGTTTTTTGTGGACTGGTGCCACCAGAACCACCTGAAGATTAACGCGGGGAAGACCAAGGAGATGGTGGTGGACTTCCGTAAAGGCAGATGCCCTCCAAAACCAGTGGACATCCTGGGGACGGGCATCGAGATTGTGAACACCTATAAGTACCTGGGTCTGCTCCTTAATAATAAGCTGGACTGGGCAGATCATATGGAGGCCCTGTACAGGAAGGGCCACAGCAGGCTCTACCTGCTTAGGAAATTGAGAGCCTTTGGAATCCGGGGGGCACTTCTTAGAACTTTCTTCAACTCGGTAGTGGCATCAGCCATCTTCTTTGGAGTGGCCTGCTGGGGGAGCAGTATATCAACCAGGGACAGAAATAAACTTGACAAGCTGATTAGAAGGGCCAGCTCTGTCCTGGGGAGCCCACTGGACCCAGTGCAGGTGGTGGGTGACAGAAGGATACTGTCCGTGGTGAGCTCCATGCGGGAGAATAACTCCCATCCCATGCATGAGACTGTGATCGCGCTGGGCAGTACTGTCAGTGACCGACTGCTCCACCCTAGGTGTGAGAAGGAGCGCTATCGGAAGTCTTTCCTCCCCACCGCGGTTAGGCTGTACAACCAACACCGACCTAAGCGGAGATCATTACACACAGAGAACTGAAATATCTCTCTGCCTGTTAAATCCCCCCCCCCCCCCCGCTACTTTCTATCTGTCTGTCGGCTATCAAAGTAATGCCTCTTACCTTGGAACATTCCTGTACATGTTGTATTTGTATTTGTATCTGCTTATCTTATCTTTGCTGCTGTAACACACTGAATTTCCCCACTGTGGGACTATTAAAGGACTATTATTATTATTATTATTATTATTATTATTTCAATCCTGAAATATTACTGTGTCCATCAGTTATTAGATATATCAAATTGAAATGGCTGTTGCAAACACCCAAATATTTAGAACTAAAAATGATTAAGATTAATAGGGGTGCCCAAACTTTTTCATATGATTGTATATGATAAGTGGCATATTATAAATTATAATATATAATCTGCCATTTGAAAAATAATATAACACTCTGCCACTTATAAAACACCATATTATAACAAGATGTCTATGTCCCAGCACAGTGTCATTGCACACATTTGCGCTTGAAAGCAGGCATTTTACTTGTGTTTACGACTACTTGTAAACCGCAGGCCTTGAAGTGGCTTGTGGCTTACAAGCTCAATGCTTCCTGTTCTGCCATGTATGTCAACAGTATCTGTGTTCAGTAGATAGCAATACAATTGAAGGCTATACTAGTGTTTGCGGCAGTCTCAGGGTGGGCCCCACGGAGTCAGTGGTCCCGGAGCTGTCAACCCTTCCCTGTTAGCCATACCTCTGTGTACAGTGGTGCACCTCTAATGAGGTGAAGTACAGCCCAAGACAGGCAGCTCTGAAAACAAAGCTGAGCGGGACCTGTCCTGGGCTGGCTTAGGAGACATCTGAATATCGGCACAGGCGGTGATGCTATGACGTCATCACGCCTCCTGCGCTGAGACGCAGACGTTCTAAGCGTGGGTGAAGAAGAGAAGGCGCCGGTCCATCAAGAGATCTCAGGTAGATGAGGATACCTTTTTTTTTTTTTTTTTTAATAGGCCGTTACCTGCTGGAGTAACCACACTGATTATTTTATTAATGACCTGGAAAACCTTTTAATTAGAAAACTTATGGGCCATTGATAAGGGGCACTATTTATACAGGGTACACATGGACATTATTAATATAAAGATGCACTTGAGGGTATTATTCATTGTGGGGGGTTATATCCTATATTTTATAATTGGAGTAGCAGCAGGTTGGGGGCTTTGTGTAGGTGAGGACAATGTGGGTCGGGTGCCTGGAAAAAGCGAGGAGCCAAAGATGTCTGTGTTGTATACTTTACAGAGACAAGTCACAGCTGGAAGTGGCCATGGCGATCCAAAGGGAAGAGAAGGGGATGTGAAGGATTAGTCAGAGACGTCACCTGTAAGTCACAAAATGTTACTGCACTGTGTTCACCTAAATGATAAAGGATAAATACCTTATTGATGGGGGTCTGTCTGCTGAGACCACCACTGGGCCTGAAAATTGTTCCCTCCCCCCTTACTGGGTGGATATTCAGGCGTGTCACTTGGTGGATGGACAAAATCACGCTCTCATTCACTTCAATGGGAGTGCCAAAGAACAGTACTCAGCTATCTGTGGTGCTACTATTTTAGAGAATGAAGGCCATGAGGGCTCATCCATCCACCAAGCAGAAGATGTGTGAGAATGTAAGCTCTTGCGAGCAGGGCCCTCACTCCTATTGTTTGATATGTTTATTTCTTTGTCACATTGTAATGTCTCATATTGTCTGTTCATGTGTCCTCTGATTTGTAAAGTGCTACAGAATATGTTTGCGCTATATAAATAAAGTTATTATTATTATTATTATTAAGTTATTTTCATTGTTAATGCTGTGTTGTTGATCTCTGATACTGAAGTAATACATGAAGAAGAAATTCTTAAAAACTGTTTTATAACTTTGTGTATTGTGTATGTTTATTGTGTGATGATAGCAGCATGTGTAGGTAGTAGCATGTAAACGCAATTTTTTTTTTTTTTTTTTTTTTGGCGGGGGGGGGAGCATCTTTCTATAGTCCACCTCAGGCAGCACAGAGGCTAGGTTCACTACTGTCTATGTATATATAAAAAAATTTAAAAAAAAAAAGTAGTAAAAATCCTCTGGACTCTTTGCTATGAACTGGGGCTGGAGAGGCTTACCCTGCTTTTATTTTCTCTAGTTTCCTGTCCAGCAGTGGGAAGTCCTTTCCAGACTACCGGTAAGAGTAATCTGCTTTATTTATGTGTATTTGTGCACCTGTAGACGGTTAATTTCAATCTTTAAAGTATATAAAACGGTTAATTTCAATCTTTAATATATAAAAAAACAATAAATTGCAGATCCAAAATTGCATTGTATTTCATTATTTTGCATTCAAATCACGCGACAAAAGTTGCTGTGTAGACCTAGCCTTATAGTCATGGAAACATTTCTGGCCAGAGCAAAGCTTAGATTTGTTCTTACCAAAACTCTACAAAGATTGTTCAATCGAGGATGTTTTGGCTAACAGTTCACAATAAAATAGCTATGGCAAAGCATGTTTGCATGGCAGCTACGAGGAAGAAAATTAACCTTTACCCAACACTACAGAATTCACAACTAATAGCAATGCAGTCTTTAGGCACAAAGTTTCAAAGGGAATTGTCTGTTTTATTAGTTTCTATTGTCAGTAGAAAAGGCTCGGGGGCTATAGGACAATAGATATAATAATTGAGAGACTGACTTCTGGGTCACACAACAGTGAGAGTCATCAAGTCACAAGGGGGGGGAGTCATGGGGTGGTGCTGTACTCCATGTCTGCAGAAGAAATTGAACTGTAAATTTTTGCACAGAGCACATATGTGAACAGCCAATATAGAAATAGTAGGGCCTCATTCAGTCCTTGCCTTTCAGATTGGTGCACTGTCTTTTGATTCTTTGCCTTCTATATTTTCATAAATTGAATCGGGTGAATTTATGTCATCTTGGCTTTTCTCTGTAAACAAAATAAATGAAAGTATTACTGGCCAGCTATTGTTATACAGTACAACTAATGTATTTACAGTCATATGAAAAAGTTTGGGCACCCCTATTAATCTTAATCATTTTTAGTTCTAAATATTTGGGTGTTTGCAACAGCCATTTCAATTTGATATATCTAATAACTGATGGACACAGTAATATTTCAGGATTGAAATGAGGTTTATTGTACTAACAGAAAATGTGCAATATGTATTAAACCAAAATTTGACCGGTGCAAAAATTTGGGTACCCTTATCATTTTATTGATTTGAATACTCCTAACTACTTTTTACTGACTTACTGAAGCACAAAATTGGTTTTGTAACCTCACTGAGCTTTGAACTTCATAGCCAGATGTATCCAATCATGAGAAAAGGTATTTAAGGTGGCCAATTGCAAGTTGTTCTCCTATTTGAATCTCCTCTGAAGAGTGGCATCATGGGCTCCTCAAAACAACTCTCAAATGATCTGAAAACAAAGATTGTTCAACATAGTTGTTCAGGGGAAGGATACAAAAAGTTGTCTCAGAGATTTAACCTGTTAGTTTCCACTGTGAGGAACATAGTAAGGAAATGGAAGACCACAGGGACAGTTCTTGTTAAGCCCAGAAGTGGCAGGCCAAGAAAAATATCAGAAAGGCAGAGAAGAAGAATGGTGAGAACAGTCAAGGACAATCCACAGACCACCTCCAAAGAGCTGCAGCATCATCTTGCTGCAGATGGTGTCACTGTGCATCGGTCAACAATACAGCACACTTTGCACAAGGAGAAGCTGTATGGGAAAGTGATGCGAAAGAAGCCGTTTCTGAAAGCACGCCACAAACAGAGTCGCCTGAGGTATGCAAAAGCACATTTGGACAAGCCAGCTTCATTTTGGAAGAAGGTCCTGTGGACTGATGAAACAAAGATTGAGTTGTTTGGTCATACAAAAAGGCGTTATGCATGGCGTCAAAAAAACACAGCATTCCAAGAAAAACACTTGCTACCCACTGTAAAATTTGGTGGAGGTTCCATCATGCTTTGGGGCTGTGTGGCCAATGCCGGCACCGGGAATCTTGTTAAAGTTGAGGGTTGCATGGATTCAACTCAGTATCAGCAGATTCTTGAGAATAATGTACAAGAACCAGTGACGAATTTGAAGTTACGCCGGGGATGGATATTTCAGCAAGACAATGATCCAAAACACAGCTCCAAATCTACTCAGGCATTCATGCAGAGGAACAATTACAATGTTCTGGAATGGCCATCCCAGTCCCCAGACCTGAATATCATTGAACATCTGTGGGATAATTTGAAGCGGGCTGTCCATGCTCGGCGACCATCAAACTTAACTGAACTAGAATTGTTTTGTAAAGAGGAATGGTCAAAAATACCTTCATCCAGGATCCAGGAACTGATTAAAAGCTACAGGAAGCGACTAGAGGCTGTTATTTTTGCAAAAGGAGGATCTACTAAATATTAATGTCACTTTTCTGTTGAGGTGCCCATACTTTTGCACCGGTCAAATTTTGGTTTAATGCATATTGCACATTTTCTGTTAGTACAATAAACCTCATTTCAATCCTGAAATATTACTGTGTCCATCAGTTATTAGATATATCAAATTGAAATGGCTGTTGCAAACACCCAAATATTTAGAACTAAAAATGATTAAGATTAATAGGGGTGCCCAAACTTTTTCATATGACTGTAGTTGGGATCCCAAAACACATTTTTTTATTTGGGACATGGCTACAACTAAAATCTTTTTTTTGGACTATGTTCGCACTGAATTTGTCAAATTTATCCATAGGCCCTATCCATAGCCAAAAACATGTCCTTCTGACCATCATTGACTGCTATAGTCAGTATATCTTTTCTTTAACCCCTTAATGACCGGGCCATTTTTTGTTTTTGCATTTTCGTTTTTCCCTCCCCATATTCCAAGAGCCATAACTTTTTCATTTTTCAATTCCCAGAGTCACATGATGGCTTATTGTTTGCGAAACAAATTGTACTTTGTAATGTCACTATTCAATATGCTGTGCAATGTACTGGGAAGCTGGAAAAAAATTCAGAATGAGGAGCGATTGGAGAAAAACTGCATTTGCGCCAAATTCATATGGGTTTAATTTTACAGCATTCACTGTGTTGTAAAAATGACATGTTACCTGTATTCTTCGGGTCAGTACGAACATGGCGATACCAAATTGATATAGTATTTGTAATGTTTTGATACCTTTTAAAAAATTTTAAACTTTGCCAAATAGAAAAAAAAATTTTGCGTCGCCATATTGTGTCACCTGTAACTTTTTCATATTTACATGTATGGAGCTGGGTAAGGTGTCTTTTTATGCGGGACAACATGACGTTTTTATTGATACCATTTGGGGAAAGATCTGATATTTTGATCACTTTTTATTGAATTTTTTATAGGAGGCAAAGTGTTGAAAAAACGCTATTTGGCTATTTTGATTTTTTTTCCCTGCTACGCCGTTCACCGTATGGGATAAATATTTTAATATTTTAATAGTTCGGGCATTTTGGAGCACGGGGATACCTAAAATGTTTATGCTTACTTTTGTTTATTTACTTTTATATCTGATCTAGGGAAAGGGGGGTGATTTGAACTTTTGTGTTTTTTTAAATTTTTTCATACTTTTAAAAACTTTTTTTTTTTCTACTTTTACTTTTATGATCAGACTCCCTAGGGACCTTGAAACCTAGGGAGTCTGATCGATCATACTATTCACTGCGATACTACTGTATCGCAGTGAATAGCAAAATGCCTTCACTGCTATTAGACGCTGCCTCTGGCATCGCGTAATAGCTGTAATGTAATGACAGGCCTGGGAGCCTTCAATAGGCTCCCGACTGTCATGTCAACCAAGCGCCGCCCTCCGATGACGTTCTGGAGGGCGGCCATGGGGGAAAAATGGCGGCGCCCATGGTGGCTGCGCTATTTAGACGCCGCGGTCCCGTTTGACCGCGACATCTAAAGGATTAACAGCTGCGATCGGTGCAGGCACCGATCGCTGCTGTTAGCGGCGGGTCCTGGCTGTATTATACAACCGGCAACCGCCGTGTATGGAGAGTGCTCAGCTCCTGAGCGCTCTCCATACATCGTCATGCGACTCAGGACGTACTATTATGCCCTGGGTCCTTAAGGGGATAATTGTTTAGAAGACTCTATTCAACATTGCTCCTCTATGCAGATGTATAGTTTATTTTTAACATATGAAAACTGTGGGTAATGTATGACTATATTGCATAAGTCAGAGCCTTTTGCGGCATGTATATGTTGGGAAATGATGTGATGTAACCAGAGCCTGACCTGTACAGTACTCCATAAAGAGTCTGTTCCTATGTATGACTGTCCTTATTGGTCAACCTTATGCTGAACACAGACAAGTTACCACTCGCACATAGGACACATAACGTACCAATTGTTTTTAAATGGTATGTGAAAAATATCATAAATATTCTATACATATACTCACCAATGTCATCACAAGTACTGGGCTTCCATGGCGCATTACAACCGATAACTTGGTGGGTACTACCTTCAACTGTGTCCTCAGGATGCGGATCCAATTGAAAACAATGATGGTGCAAAAGGCAGTGGCGCACCTCTAATGAGGAGAAGTGAGGCGCCCACCTCAGGTGGAACTATCCGTCACTGTCTGGAGGGGAGGCATTTTTACTATTTATTTAACATAAACCAGCCCAGGACAGGCCGCTTTAAAAAAAACAAAAAAAAAAACCAAAGCTGTACTGGGCTGGCTTACGAAACATCTGCATCTCAGCGCAGGCAGCAATAAAATTACATCATTGCGCCTCCTGCGCTGAGACAGAGAATTTCTATATGCGAGTCAAAAAGGGGAGGCGGCGGCTCCATCAAGGAATTGCAGGTAGGTGAGGATAACTTTTTTTTTTTTTTTTTAATAAATAGGCTATTACCTGCTGGGGTAACCCCAGCAGGTAACGGCCTATTTACTTACCTATTCTCGCTCCTGCTCGTGGCCGCCTCCCCTTCCCCTTCTGCAGAAGGGGAAGGGGAGGCGGCTGTGAGCAGGAGCGGGGATCAGTAAGTGAGGCCTCGGGACTCAAATACTACTATTATTATACTCTGGGGTCTTTGGTGACGTAATCAGGTCGCGATGCCGGCCTGGTCCGGCCCACGTGACGTCGGGCAGTCTTTGCTAGTTATACCCCTGATAAGGGTTCGTTAGGAAGGGGCATTTTATGTAAGGGAGCTTTATGAACTTAAGAGGTGTTATTTATATAAAGGCATTATTAATACAAGGGGGATTATTTATATAAGGGGCCATTAGGGAGCATTTATAAGGGGGTGGCCATTTATAAAAGCGTTTATTAGAGGACATCAATTATATAAGGGGTCATTAGGGGACATTATGAATAGAAGGGGGCATCATTTATGTAAAGGGTCATTAGGCGAGCAGTAGCTATGTCAGGGGGAATCAGGGGTGTAATATAAGGGGGCAATGAATTAATTAAAGGACTTGTCCAGGATAACCACTTTCGTAATATGAGACCGGGGAAAGTGATTTAAAAAAACAAACACCTACTCACCTGTCCCTTGTGCTCCGATGTCTCCCACCGCGGTCTGGTTCTGCTGCTCCGGTGTTTTCTTCTGGCGGAATTCCCCACTGCACATGACCGCGAGGTCGCTGACATGGGATGTCACAGTGCTGTGGTGACTTCTGCTGGAATAAAACACTAGAGCAGCAGGACTGGAACACACTGGGAGACCTCGGAGCACCTTGCCCAGCCTCATATTAAAAAAGTGATTATCCTGGACAACCCCTTTAAGGTGGCACTTGGGCTTTATTAAAGGGGCTTTCCAGCTCATTTTTATTGATGATCTATCCTTAGGACAGATCATTAATAACACAGGTCTGCAAAAAAAAATTTTTCAAGAGCTGTTTTGGTTATTCCACGTAATTACAAAATTGTCTGACCATTGTACAAACAATGCTACGTCTGTTGCCGCCCCTGCTACCTCTTGTGTCTCCCCCTCTACCTCATAGATTGTAAGCTCTTGTGAGCAGGGCCCTCAGTCCCAGTGTGTGAATTAATATTTCTTTGTAATGTATCTTTTTTGTTAGTACTTGAACCCTACAAATTGTACAGTGCTGCGGAATATGTTGGCGCTATATAAATAAAATTTATTATTATTATATTATTATCTTTATGTTTTTTGGTGCGCTGAATCTGAAAATGACCTCCATTTTGTCATAGGACATCCTGTTTCCTGACAATTTAGGTAACTATGTTAAATAAGGCAATACCTCAAAAGAAGTGGAAATAGACTTATAAAATTAATGTTTTATTACAATTTTTTCATGAAAATCCTTTTTTTGAACTGAAATGAGCTCACTAACACACACTAAACTCGATTCTTCTTCCCTGTGAGGTTCCTCTTGGTGCATTTATGCTTGTGAGTAGCATCTGGAATGTCTCTCTGAAGCATCCAACAGTAATCTGCCATCATTATAATGCTCCATTTTCCCTGGTATCTTCTTTCCATCTCTTTAATGTCTTGGTGGAATTGTTCACCTTGTTCCTTACTCACATCTCCCAAATTTTCAGGAAAGTAGTCAAGGTGGGACTGGAGGAAATGCACTTTCAAACTCATCAGGCAACCTAAAGCTTGAAATGCTTTCAGCATTCGTCCGACGATCTTTTTGTAGTGAGGATCTTTGTTATTGCCTAAAAAGTTCCCTACGACTTCAGTAAATGCAATCCACCCTTCTTTTTGAGGATCCGTCATGGTATTAACAAACTCTTGATCAACTATAAGCCTTCTAATGTCTGGTCTGATGAAGACACTTTCCTTCAAATTTTGCCTCCGACAGGCCTGGAAACTTGGTGAACAAGTATTTGAAGCATTCTCCATCTCTTGGAAGTGATTTTATGTATTGCTTCAATCAATCCCAATTTTATTTGGAGAGGTGGAAGAAGAACTTTATGGGAAGGTACCAAAGTTTCTCGAGGACATTTTTTTCACCGACTGTAAGCACCCTTGGCTGCCAACTCTTCTTGGTCCAGTGATTTTGTCAGTCTCTACTGTTCCATAGACACAGAAAACAAGGGTATTTGGTATACCGAGCTTGTTGCCCGAGTAGCATGCACAAGACCTTCAAATCCCCACACACTTGCCAACCATGGTCTTCATATTTAAGTTTACGAAAAACCAATTTCAAGTTCTAGTAGGTTTCCTTCAAGTGTACGGAATGACCTACAGGGATGAAAGAGTAAAAACCACCGTTGTGGAGTAAAACTGCTTTGAGACTTCTTTTTGAACAATCTATAAAAAGACGCCATTGCTCTGAATCATATTGGATTTTAAATTGACCCATCAGACCTTCGACATCGATGCAATGAACCAACTTTTCCTCCTGGGCGAAGTAAAGAACGAACTCCTTTTCATGATTTCTGAGCCATGAAAATGACACTCCTGGCAACAATAAATTCCTGCTTTTCAGCCTTGATCCGAGTAACTCCGCGGCATCTTTGGGAAGATTCAAGTCTCTTACCAAATCATTCATGTCCTCCTGAGAAAACAATTTTGGTTTTGTATCATCTTCAAAGTCAGAACTTGATTCGTCATCTGGTTCAGGTGTGACTTCACCTTCATCGGAGCTAGGTGTCTCTTCCAAGGTAGCAGGGGGCTTGGGTACTGGTATATTTATGCCATGGGGGGGTGAGACGAATTGCTGAGTGAAGACTGGGGTATGAAATGGAATGCTTCCATTTACAATTAAACCCTTTCACATCGCATGAACAAAAGTAACAGTCTTCACTATTGTTCTTTGGCTCTCGCCATAACGGAAAGATTTTTTTTCTTACCCTTGAACTAGTTTCGGAGGTCCTTAACCAGGGGCGCACCGCTAATGAGGCGAAGTGAGGCGGCCGCCTCAGGCGGCACTGTCCGTCACTGCCTGGGGGGGCGGCATTTTTACTATTCAATGTAAACCAGCCCAGGACAGGCCGCTTTAAAAAAAAAAAACAAAACTGAGTGGGGCCTGTCCTGGGCTGGTTTACGAGACGTCACATCTCAGCGCAGGCGGCGATACAATGACGTCATCACGCCGCCTACGTGGAGACACAGAAGTTGCGGACAAGAAGAGGAGGCGGCGGCTCCGGCTCCATCAAGGCATCGCAGGTAGGTGCGGATAACTTTTTTTTTTTATATATATAAATAGGCCGTTACCTACTGGAGTAACCCCAGCAGGTTATGGCCTATTTATTTACTTTCCCCGCACCTGCTCGTGGCCGCCTCCACTTCCCCTTCTGCTATTGGACGCAGTAGGGGAAGTGGATGCCGCTGTGAACAGCCGCGGGCATCGGTAATTGAGGTCGCGGGCCTCAAATACTACTATTATTATACTCTGTGGCCTTTTCAGACCCCGAAGGACGCAGAAGGGGAAGTGACCCAAGGGAGGTGAGGGAACATAAAAACCAATGCTACTTACCTTTCCTGCGATCGGTGTTACTCCGAGCAGGCTTGGGGCCTCTGGTGACGTCATCAGGTCGCGTCAACGGCCTGATCACGTGACTTGTGTACGCAATTAAACAGGGCCGGAAGCTGCAAGGAGTGCACTGGTGTCCAGGATAGGTAAGTAACACTGCTTTTTATGTTTGTCACCTCCCCTGGGTCTCCAATCATTATACTCTGGGGTCTGAAAAGCTGGTATAATAATAGTTCATGGGTGGGCAACTATGGGGCATAATACCGTGTGCAGGGGCCACTGTGGAGCATAATACAAGTGCAGGGGCCACTATGGAGCATAATACCCTGTGCAGGGGCCACTATGGAGCATAATATAAGTGCAGGGGCCACTATGGAGCATAATACCAGTACAGGGGCCACTATGGAGCATAATACCAGTGCAGGGGTCACTGTGGAGCATAATACCATGTGCAGGGGCCACTATGGAGCATAATATCAGTGCAGGGGCCACTATGGAGCATAATACCAGTGCAGGGGCCACTGTGGAGCAGAATACCCTGTGCAGGGGAAACTATGGAGCATAATATAAGTGCAGGGGCCACTATGGAGCATAATATAAGTGCAGCGGCCACTTTGGAGCATAATACCAGTACAGAGGCCACTATGGAGCATAATACCAGTGCAGGGGCCACTATGGAGCATAATACCGTGTGCAGGCGCCACTATGGAGCATAATACCGTGTGCAGGGGCCACTATGGAGCATAATACCGTGTGCAGGGGCCACTAGGGAGCATAAGACTGTGTGCAGGGGTTGCTGTGGAACATAATACCATGTGCAGTGGCCACTGCGAGGCATAATACAGTGTGCAGGGGCCACTATGGAGCATAATACCGTGTGCAGGGGTCACTGCGAGGCATAATACAGTGTGCAGGGGCCACTATGGAGCATAATACCGTGTGCAGGGGCCGCTGCGAAGCATAATACAGTGTGCAGGGGCTACTGTGGAACATTATAGTGTGTATAAATGGGGCACTATAAACAGGGGCTATGGCGCCTGTTTATATTATACGCTGTCTGTTTATAGTGGCCGTGTGATGTAATTCCAGCCTTGTCACATACTGTAGACATGTACAGGAGAAGGCTGTAGTTATATTACATGGTCGCTATGAGATGAATGACACTATGTAAACAGAGAAGCGGTCACGGCACTTACACAGGTACCATTCAAACAGCTGATCAGTGGGGGTCCTGGGTTTTTGAGCCCCACTGATTAGTTTATTAATGACCTGGAAAACCTTTTAGGAAGGATTAGTCAGAGATGTCCAATGCTTTTGGGAGCAGAGGAGGGGGTTTTTATCCCTGTGGGAGATGCAGCATGTGTCATTACATGTTAAGGGCCACCGAATTTAAAGATTCTGCTGACTGCAGACCTTATAAAATTTGCCATAACATTTCATGTACTACTTCTGCGGTGATTTATTATGCTACATGCCCATGTGGGCTCATTTACATAGGTATGACAACTAGGGCCCTTAAAACTAGAATTTCCGAACATGTTAGTAAAATACAATCTGCTGCATCGGCCCCTGACTTTGAAAAATTGCAACCAATTCCAAGGCATTTTAAAGAATATCATGGATGCAATCCAAGAGGCTTTAGAGCCTTCGGTATTGACTGCGTCCATTTAGGATCCCGTGGTGGTGACATTAAAAAGGCGCTATTGCGCAAAGAGGTGAGATGGATTATAAATCTTAAAATGGCATCGCCCCTGGGTTTAAACGATGCGGTCAGCTTCAGACCTTTTTTGTGATAGGTATGGTTTAGTGTTTTTAATTGTTTTTTCTTTTGTTATTTATTGTATTGTCTTTTACTTTTTGAAGGATGGGATGAGGTAGACTATTGGAATCTTCGATGGTGAATCACTACTTTGGCAAGACATTAGTACCTGCTACGATTGGATTTCTGAGATTTCGTTCAACTCATGATCCATTTGCCAATTGTTGGCATATTTTAATTGTGGCCCTTTTTTTTCTTTTTTTTTTTACTTAACTGTTATAATTGATTTTTATAGATTATTGCCACTATTATTACTTATGTCTTATACATAACCTATTTATCCACGTTATCGCTTTTGATGTTTTCTTATGTTGTTATAATGAATTCATCTTTAGAATTTTTTTTTTCACTATTCTATATATAATAATCATCATTTATGCTTTGGTCTTTTGTTTGTGTATTTGACCATCTGAATTCCTCACTTGTGTACACTTTTTCATTGCACATTTTTTATTGTATATTTTTATTGTGATATGTATTAACACCACTTTTATATTTGTCTTAGTTTTGTTTTTTTCTTTTCTTCTTTATTTGGTGGATGTGATGTAGAATACTATATTGGACATTGGATATGTTTATACTATTTTCATTTTAGCTTTTATATTTACATTTATCTCAATAATCCATTCAGTTATCAGGGCAATTATTTATAGGTTATTTGTGGCTATGTCCTAATTTGGAATATATTATTGCTGCCGTTTAACTATGATTTATATTATAGTAGTTATACCTACCTATACATGCATTCCAGCGTGGTGCACATGACGTTGCTGCGCTGATCTCGCGGGATTAGCTAAGCACTACTACGCGCATGTGAGTGATGTGTCATATGACGCGACTGCTCGCTATTGCGCATGCGCTGTGTAGATCCCTTTGTGACTATCACGGCGTCATGAGTCATTATTTACACCTGGAACTGCAAATTTAGGGGTTCCTATATATACCCTTCCCTAATCGCCACACATGTCACCTCCTGAGGAAGCTTTTCTAAGCGAAACACGTTGAGGTGCGTTTCTATACATACCTTCTTGTGGGCACTGAGGCTCAACCTTGCTACCATTATGGCTACAGGTAATTACTGTTACTATGCACCTATTTATTGGTCTATTTGACCCCAGTTACCATTTACTGCCTTTAGCAAATACAAAATCACATATGGCATATATTTATATTTGGGGGTATGTGGTTAGTGTCTTGACATCGCATCACCATATATTGTATTTCTATAAAAATAAAATTCTTTTGTATTTATAATGTTATATGATACTATTTGCAGCCTGGGTGATCCTCTGTTTAGACACATATATATACAGTGGGGAAAAAAAAGTATTTAGTCAGCCACCAATTCTGCAAGTCCTCCCACTTAAAAAGATGAGAGAGGCCTGTAATTGACATCATAGGTAGACCTCAACTATGAGAGACAAACTGAGAAAACAAATCCAGAATATCACATTGTCTGATTTTTAAAGAATTTATTTGCAAATTATGGTGGAAAATAAGTATTTGGTCAATAACAAAAATTAATCTCAATACTTTGTTATATATACTTTATTGGCAATGACAGAGGTCAAAGGTTTTCTGTAAGTCTTCACAAGGTTGGCACACACTGTTGCTGGTATGTTGGCCCATTCCTTCATGCAGATCTCCTCTAGAGCAGTGATGTTTTGGGGCTGTCGCTGGGCAACATGGACTTACAACTCCCTCCAAAGGTTTTCTATGGGGTTGAGATCTGGAGACTGGCTAGGCCACTCCAGGACCTTGAAATGTTTCTTATGAAGCCACTCCTTCGTTGCCCTGGCGGTGTGCTTGGGATCATTGTCATGCTGAAATACCCAGCCACGTTTCATCTTCAATGCCCTTGCTGATGGAAGGAGGTTTGCACTCAAAATCTCACGATACATTGCCCCATTCATTCTTTCATGTACACGGATCAGTCGTCCTGGTCCCTTTGCAGAGAAACAGCCACAAAGCATGATGTTGCCACCCCCATGCTTCACAGTAGGTATGGTGTTCTTTGGATGCAACTCAGCATTCACTCTCCTCCAAACACGACGAGTTGTGTTTCTACCAAAAAGTTCTACCTTTGCTTCATCTGACCATATGACATTCTCCCAATACTCTTCTGGAACATCCAAATGCTCTCTAACAAACTTCAGACGGGCCCGGATATGTACTGGCTTAAGCAGGGGGACACGTCTGGCACTGCAGGATCTGAGTCTCTGGCGGTGTAGTGTGTTACTGACGGTAGCCTTTGCAACGTTAGTCCCAGCTTTCTGCAGGTCATTCACTAGGTGGTGGTTCTGGGATTTTTTTTTTTTTCCAATTCAAAGTTTATTGATTTTCAAAAAGACATAAAATACAGAATACAGAAAATACAGTGAAAACATATAACTGCAATGACAGCAGTAACATTCTATACTGTTTATAGTGGGGAGATCCTCGAGTAGAGGCCAAAGGACAAGAAGAGGGGGGAAGAGAAAAAAGAGGAAGGGCAGGAGGGGTGAGGCAACAAAAACAGACACAGAACGAGAAGGAAGAGAAGAGGAAAGAAAAGAGAAAAAACAAAACAAAACAAAACATTTTTTTGGAAGGGGGGGATGGGGACTATACAGCAAAAGTATCCAGTCCAGGGGAGGACCCCAGGGGTGTAAACAATCAAAAATTCTTCCTCAAAAAGAGTAGTAAAGGGGGGGCCGCTTAGTTCTTCAGCTCCTGCAGTGAGCCTGTGTAAGTGACACTCTAAGCGACGATCCTGTGGCTAAATAGGCAGAGTCGGGTAGGTGAACACCTGCTGATTCCGGGGATGCCGAAAAGAAGGAAAACAGCGGTTAAACCGCAAAAAATTTCTGACTTTTACTTCCCGCACGGGGGGGGAGGGAGGCCCAAGATGGCGCCGGCTGGGCGCGGGGGCCGGGGCCTCGACTTCCCAGCATATCCTCCCTGATGAGTCACTTACTGGATCCACGCACCAGCGAACCCTCTCCGCTCCATCGCTGCCGCAGCTGCTGACGAGCACGGAGCCACGTCGGACCGTATCGCCTCCGATGGGGGTTGCAGCCTGCGCAGACTGGTCAATCTCACAAGATGGCGCCGGGGAGATGCGCGTGTCTGGCTCTCCTTCCACAGCGACGGCACAGCGGTCTCATACTGATGGCCCAGCTCAATTGAGACCCCGACTTGAAGATGCTGCAGTCTCCGAGGGAGAGGTGAGAAAAGACACACACTCTGAAACACCTTGTGTCGATTTCTTTGCTGATATACCGGCATCAGGAAACTTATTGACTGAGGCATCTATGAAAGTCATGCTGACAGCCTTCTGTAAATCATTGAAAGCTGATATGTCTCTTATGATCACACCATTAGAGCGAGAAATGCAAGATCTGAAAAGTCGTGCTGTACACATAGAATCTAAGATGGCGGAACATCCCATAATGATCTTATAGATGCCCACTACAATGTGGAAAATGATGTGACCTTTCTGAAAGCTAAAATAGCGGATTTGGAAGATCGGTCCAGAAGGAATAATTTGAAATTTAGGGGAATTCCGGAGACTGTTGCTACGGGAGAACTGCCCACTTTCCTTCAGGGTCTGATGCGTGCCTTACTGCCTGACCATCAGTCTATAGACTTAACTATCGACAGAGCACACAGAGTCCCCAGACCCTCACATTTGGACGAATCAATTCCAAGAGACGTCCTGGCGAGAATTCATTTTTTTCGCACTAAAGAGTTGGTGCTATCAGCATCTCGTAAAACAGACCGTTTCCCTGAACCATTTCAGAAGATCTCCATTTTCTCAGATTTGTCGGCTGCAACTTTACAAATGCGACGGCAGCTAGTCCCCATTACGGCAGCTCTTTGTCAGCATAATATCCTATACAAGTGGGGATTCCCTGTCCAAGTGATGATAACCCCAGATAATCTTACCCATGTGATCAGGAATTTAGAAGAGGGAAAACAATTGTTAAACAAATGGAGCATCCCCATTGTCGACCTATCACGTGCGAAAATGCCGGGCCACCTGTCTGATAATTGGCATCCAGTGAAGACCTGAAGATTTCCACCCACAGGAGCCAAACGTTGAAGGCTCTTTCTCCTTTTTCCCTAGGAACTTCCTATGTCCAATTCTGCTGAACTTATTCCTCCGAGACCACAACAGCTGCTGGCCCGCTGTACTATGTTATTTGTTCTTTTGGGCTTGACCGTTGTTGAGCTCTATGGTTTGGCTGATTTGATTTTTTTGCAGGTTCTGGCACCTTGGTCGAGACGGCTTTTGGCATGGAGCAATCTTATACCTCAACACTTATGTAGTACTGCTTTATTTATGTCTATATGTGGCAATCCTTATAGCACTTTTAGAGTGGCAATATGGTTCTTAAGTTTATGTCCATGAATGTTAGGGGTTTGAATACCCCTCAAAAACGAGCTAATTTGTGGGGTGAGGTTCGGGCTTAGGGTCGTGATATAATTGCAGTACAGGAGACACACCTTTTGAAGAAGGATGCCACCCGCGTTAAACACCCATCATATCCTCATATGTTCCACGCTCATTACTCCTCCAAACGTAGGGGGGTGCTGATCGGGATCAGAGATCAGAGCTACTATCCCACTACTCAGACCCTGGGGGACGCTTCGTTATATTGGTGTGTCTCCTTAACAATGTCACTTACACGTTGGTGTTGGTTTATGCCCCTAATAACAGACAGGTAGCATTCTTTGGAAGGCTTGTGAAAACGATAGAAAAAAGAAAGCAAGGTTGCTTACTGTTGATGGGGGACTTTAATGTTGAGCCCGATCCTTTGGTACATACCACATCTGGCCTCTCACAGCGACTCCCTTCTTTCGCACAGGCTCTGTGGCGCCAGAATTTGTTTGATACTTGGCGGATACTGCATAGCACTGAGCGAGACTACACTTTTTTCTCGGCCGCACATAATAGCTACTCTCGTATTGACTTATTTTTAGTGGACCAAAATACTCTCTCTTGTTATGCAGTCCACCATTTCGCAAATAACATGGTCTGACCGCGCGGCGGTTACGCTTCTCATCTCGGAGAAATATGACTGTCCTCGGTCTTATGTGTGGCGATGTAACGAATTCTTGATATCACACCCGAAATATAAGGCAACCCTAGAGAGTGAGCTGAGGGAATTTTTTCAGGTTAACACTCCATCGGCATCTAGCCCTGAAGCGTTGTGGAACTCCCATAAGGCATTCATTAGGGGTACCTTTATACGCCTTGGTCACATTGAAAAGAAAACGAGACTAGCAGAGATGGACCGGCTTCTCCGTCAAATAAAACTCTTAGATACTGGCAATAAAAAGTCCCCTAGCCCCTCAAATACGGAGAAACTGGTAGAGCTATGCCGACAACTTGCTACCTGCCTGTTACATAAATACGAAAAGAATCTAAAACGGGTGAGAGCTACCTATTATTCTCAATCCAACAAAGCAGGGAAACTGTTAGCCTCTAAACTTAAACAGAGACATGCTAGATCCAGGATCCCGTTCCTCCATAGTAAGGATGGCACACATAAAATTTATGACCCTAAAGGCATAGCGAATGCATTTAGATCCTTTTATGCAGATCTTTACAATATTGCAGATGATTCTTCAGTGACCCCTCCCTCTCAGGCAGACATTGATTTATTTTTAACATTGGCCCAACTGCCTCGGCTTACTGAGGACCAACTAGCGTCCATAAATGCTCCTATAATGAATTTGGAGTTGTCCACGACCATTAAGTCGTTTGTTAAGGGGCGTCAAGCCTACGAAAATACCAGACGGGTCTTGAATCTAGTTCATCGTGTCGTTTCGGGGGGTATGGGGGCGGTGCTGCTTGCATTGGACGCCGAGAAGGCATTTGACCGAATTTGCTGGTCATATGCCTTCTCGGCTCTTAAGACTATGGGATTTTCCGGAGCAATTTTGGGGGCCATAGAGGCGCTTTACTCAGCACCCTCTGCAAAAATTTTTACAAATAGTACGGTGTCGGACCCTTTCACAATTACCAATGGGACTAGACAGGGGTGCCCGTTGTCACCCTTGATCTTTGTCCTCTCCATGGAGCCTTTGGCCCAACATCTAAGATTAGATCCCGATGTACAAGGCATCACGGTAAAGGATAGAGTCCATCTTATATTGCTATACGCTGATGACATTCTTCTCACGTTAACCAACCCGGGGGTATCTCTCCCACGCCTTATGGGTATTATTCAGACTTTTGGTCAGCTATCTTATTATAAATTGAACTTATCAAAATCGCAGGCCCTTCCATTCAATGTTCCCTCTTCCATGCTGAGCTCTTTACAGTCCACATACAATTTTGATTGGAGGAAGATTAACATTCAATATTTGGGTATACACGTGTCTTCCTCTCCAAGGTCTCTCTATCAACAGAATTATTTGCCAATGATAAAAACTTTGCGAGATGAAACTGAACGTATGCTACTAACAGATGTTTCTTGGATTGGGCGGGTGGCCGCTTTTAAGATGATACTGTTGCCTAGACTTCTATACCTGTTCCGCACGCTGCCAATTCCTCTCCCTGCTTCATTTTTTGAATCTACACAGAGAGTGATTTCGAAATACATATGGGGAGGTAGAAGACCTAGAATTAATAGAAGTTTCCTGTTCAAGCATAAATTGGTTGGAGGTCTGGGTGTTCCTATAGTGCGTAATTATTATCTTGCCTCCCTTGCCGTCCAATGTGCTGGATGGTGGTCCATGGATGTGTCGGGTACTTGGCTGCACATGGAACACTCTTTTGTAGCGCCTCTGAAGCTTGGGAGTGCTTTGTATTTGCCCTTTTGGAACATCACACCGCCTCAATCTTTTTCACCAATTATGAGCGCTTCCCTGTCTGCCTGGGCGATGCTTCATGGGAAGGCAACCCCTACAAGGCATTTTAATATCTCGGATATGCCTTTATCCTTCTTATCTTGGGCAATTAGAGACTTGGATGTTTCGGGTTGGGAGGCCATGGGAATAACCCAGATTTCGCAGTTATACTCTGAAAGTGGGACAGCTCTACCATTCACGGCACTGCGGCAAAGGTTTGGAATCCCTATGAGAAGCTTCTACACACTACACACATTTTAGAATTCTGCACTTTTTGTCTAGGAACTCCTCTGCCCCTGCTCCTCACAATGGCACGATTTTTACATGGATATCTGAGATTTTTGTATGATCTGATGGATGATACTTCTTCTTTCACCAAATCTGCCCTGTTTCGATATTGGGAAAGAGATCTGGGAATGAGCTTTACCCCCAATGAATGGCAACGTGCAATTATACTGATGCACTCATCCTTGAAGTGCAGCACACATGTTGAGACGTCTCCTTACAATGGCACAATTTTTACATGGATATCTAAGATTTTTGTATGAACTGATGGAAGATACTTCTTCTTACACCAAATCTGCCCCGTTTCGATATTGGGAAAGAGATCTGGGAATGAGCTTTACCCCCAATGAATGGCAACGTACAATTAAACTGATGCACTCATCCTTGAAGTGCAGCACACATGTTGATACGGCGATTAAGATTGTGTTGAGATGGTATCGTACCCCCTCAGTTTTGCAGTTGGCCTACCCTTCTGTCCCAGGAGGGTGCTGGAGGGGCTGCGGCGGGAGGGGAACTTTGCTTCATATTTTGGGACAATGTCCGATTATTCAGGAATACTGGGCAGAAGTATTTGATATGCTTTCAGAGCTGTTCGGTCTTCAGATCCGGTATACTCCACACTTGGCTGTTTTGCTACTCAGAGTTCCTAACGCACTGGGCCCATATAGAATACTCTTGTGTAAGATTTTGACTATCGCCAAGTTGATGCTGGTCCAGAGATGGAAATCCACAGCTCCCCCACCCATTTCGGCTTTACGATCTGCGATCAATAATACTTTTGCTTATGAAAAAATTATTGCCCTGGGTTGTCATTCGTACAATTTGTTTGTGAATATTTGGGATAGATGGATCCACTCTAGATATGTGGGTTAAGGAGGGTTCATGGTTTGTTGACCTAGGGAAACGTGGGCCTTCACTCTGTCCTCCATGTTTCTGTTGTCCCCATCGATCCTGATCCTCTCCTTATTGGGCCTTACATACATATTCATATATACACTATTTGTTTCAATATCCTGACCTTCCCCTTCCCTTAACTCTGATTAGCTAATTTATTATCTAACACATTAAGACTTATGCATTGCTCTATAGCCAGATACACGATACTAATACGTGTACGCTTTATGCGTTTGAGATGCTTTCTTGCTAGGCTCTCGACGGGGTGCCTCAAATGTTCAAATGTTTAATTGTTCAATTGTTTATTGTTCAACGACTGTGTGTTGTTGTCAGATTTTCACACTTTGATGTTATTTTAATGGGTAAAGGCAACGTGCGTCTACTTTTTAGTATATTTGAAGATATGCTAATTATCTTTCATAGGCCGCATACCCGGATTGTGCTATTCATTTATGCCAATGTCCTTGTTTTTTTTTCATCTGTAAAACCTTTAATAAAAATTATTGAAACATAAAAAGAGTAGTAAAACTCACAGGGAGCGAGGCCAGAGGGTCAAGAATAGTCCGGAATAAGTAACCCATCAGTTAAATATAAAACCCAGAGCATCCCACTGTAGGTCTACAGGGGAGGCACAGGCCCGAGAAGCATCACAGGTACGTTGGAATTCCATCCAGTAGAACCAGGTCTTGTTAAAAGTTTGAACAGGGTCATGCAGGAAATAGGTGAGGTTCTCCATATGCATAATCTCATTGACCTTCAAAACCCAAAGAGAGAGAGGGGGAGGTTCAGTTTGCTTCCAAAATTGCGGGGTACACGCTCGAGCCGCTAGGACTAAAAATCAAAGCAGGGAGCGCTTATAGATATGCATCGGGGACTTGCAATGATGGAGGAGAAACAGAGCAGGGCCCAAATGGAGGGAAGTCTCAGTTACTTGAGAAATAATCCTCTTAACCCCATCCCAGAAGGGGATAGAGTGCTACAAGACCAAAAAATGTGTAACATGGTGTCCTCCTCCACCCCACACCTCCAGCACATTGATGGGACCTGTGGGATAAGAGCATGCAATCTCAAGGGGACACGATACCACTGGGACATGAGTTTAAAACTGGCCTCCTGATAACGAGAGCTGATCAATGATTCGTATGTGAGACGGAATATGCGCTGTCTTTGGGCAGGTTCCCATTTCAGTATGAAGTGAGGGACAGCATCAGGCAGGGGTTCTATCAAGAGTTTGTAAATAATAGCTAAGGAGTGCTACAAGGGTCCGGTACCCACAAACAGCCGTTCTAGAGACGTATACTCGGTTCTGAATTCCATAGGGGGGGAGATCGTACGAAGTGGCGGATCTGCGATCCACGCCATGCGTCCAGATCGCAGGAGGGGGAAACCCCTGGGCCCACTCGCCATTCTAAATCGTTCCGGAGTTGACCCACCCTAAAGAAACCATGGCGACGCCAGTTGCGGAACAATCTATCAGAGACACCAGAAGGAAACTTAGGGTTGCCCAAAAGGGGGTAGCGTATAGAGTCAAGTGGGAGAGAATGAGAGCGAACCAAGCGCTGGGCACAAATTCTAAGGGTTGGGACAATTGTGGGGTGGGAGTGGAGAAATGACACTAGAGGAGATTCAAGCCACGGGATCGCCTGCAGTGGCAGCGGGGAGAAGGCTTTGTTCTATGTAGACCCATGGTTTAAGCGAGCCATGTCTACACCAGTCTACTATCCTAGCCAAGTGTGCAGCAAAATAGTATAATTTGAGATCTGGGAGGGCCAAGCCACCACTACGTTTAGGGCGGGAAAGAAGAGCTCTGCTAACTCTCGCAGAATTACCGGACCATATGAAATCCAACTGAATGGAGGACAAGGCCCGAAAGAAGGAAAGGGGAACGTGGATAGGCAGTGTTTGTAAAAGGTATAGGAGTTGCCTCAGGATATTCATTTTAAAAATGGTGCACCTCCCAAACCAGGTGAATGTACCCTGTTTCCATCGGTGACAGTCTGAACGGATAGATGATAGCATAGGCAGAAAGTTGGCGTGGAAAAGGTCTGTTGGGTCAGGACTAATGGATACTCCCAGATATTTCAAGGCCCGGGTAGCCCAGCGGAAGGGAAAAGATTGACTCAAGGTGGAGACCTGTTGGGGGGGAGAGGGTGACATTAAGTGCTTCAGATTTTGAGAGGTTAATCTTGAAGTTAGAAAGCTTCGACTATTCATCAAAGGCAGACATTAGGCACGGGTGGTTCTGGGATTTTTGCTCACCGTTCTTGTGATCATTTTGACCCCATGGGGTGAGATCTTGCGTGGAGCCCCTCATCGATGGAGATAATCAGTGATCTTGTATGTCTTCCATTTTCTAATTATTGCTCCCACCGTTGATTTCTTCACACCAAGCTGCTTGTCTATTGCAGATTCAGTCTTCCCAGCCTGGTACAGGTCTACAATTTTGTTTCTGGTGTCCTTCCACAGCTCTTTGGTCTTCACCATAGTGGAGTTTGGAGTGTGACTGTTTGAGGTTGTGGACAGGTGTCTTTTATACTGATAATTTCAAACAGGAGCCATTACTACAGGTAATGAGTGGAGGACAGAGGAGCCTCTTAAAGAAGGAGTTACAGGTCTTTGAGAGCCAGAAATCTTGCTTGTTTGTAGGTGACCAAATACTTATTTTCCACCATAATTTGCAAATAAATTCTTAAAAAAATCAGACAATGTGATTTTCTAGATATGTTTTCTCATTTTGTCTCTCATAGTTGAGGTCTACCTATGATGTCAATTACAGGCCTCTCTCATCTTTTTAAGTGGGAGAACTTGCACAATTTGTGGCTGACTAAATACTTTTTTCCCCACTGTAGCTTTAGACCAGGTGCTTTATCAACTGGTTAATATTCATAGTCATATATATTGGCAGTTTTATATTTGTATGCTAATTATTATTGAGCCTTTTATTGTGACACATGTATCTTGTGTTCTGTTTCATCTGTGTCTTTTTGTACCATTTGTATTACTAAATTAATTATTCTTGTGTATTATTTATTTTTTATTAATAAATATATATTTGGGATTTTGTTTTTTGGTTGACCATTGTTCTCTTTGGTGTTTGATGCTTATTTTGTGGTCATAAATATATGGAGGTTTTTTTTTTTGGTTAGTCAGAGACATCACCTGTAAGTCACTAAATGTTACTGCCCTGTATTCACCTTAATGATAGAGGATAAATACCTGATTTATGGGGGTCTGTCTGCTGAGACCCCCACTGAACCTAAGAATTGGGTTTTTTTTTCCTGACCACAGCCAGGCTGAAGGTGTGTCGTTTGGTGGATGGACAAAACCACACTCTCATTCACTTCGATGGGAGTGCCAAATATAGCCGATGTACATTACTTGTGCAGGCCACAGGAAGCAAGGGAAAAAAGGACCAAGTCACTCATCAGGGATTAGGTGAGTTTCACGTTTAATTTTTTTTCATTGACTCAAAGTGGGCATTATTAATTACGGAGATACACAAAAAACATAGCTATTATATTGGCGCACTAAGAGAACTACTACTGGTCTATTAGTATTACAGTCTGAGGCATTTCAGATGGCAATTTTGTGTAGAGGTGGGAAGGGTGCTGGAAAAGCAAGAAGCCAGAGATATCTGTGCAGCAAATTCTGCAACTTATGGTCTTCCTGGTGCATAGCTGGTGCTGTAGAGGTTAGTATGGGTCCTGCATAGTATTAGTTGCTCACTAGTGACCAAATTGTTGTAACCAATTGGACACTGTGTTCCGATCATGTACACTTTTTATATAGTAAGTTGGCTTATATGTAGATTTTATTCCAATTTGCTTAATGAACCCATCTATTCAATCCATAGTAACCTCATTCAAGGACACATCATTTTTAGTGTATGCTCACAAAGTATAGCTTATTGTTTGACCATGATTACATACCATTGTCAAAAACACCTCTCCTTGAAGACCACCAAAGATTATTCTTCACACCTGGGAAAAGAAGACACCATCAACAGTAAACCAAAGTTTGGCAATACAATAAAAATACATAATCCTGGACACTTGTCAGATAACTGATCATGTCCAAGAATATTTCTTGGCACTCTCCAAAGACTGGGTGCCCTGTTGTTTTAGGCATTGCATGGTATGATTTCTTTCTGAAGTGATGTTTTTGATTAACCTCTTAAGGACATTTTTCGTTTTTGCATTTTCGTTTTTCCCTCCCCACATTCCAAGAGCCATAACTTTTTCAGTTCACAAACTCACATGATGGCTTATTGTTTGCAAAACAAATTGTACTTTGTAATGGCACCATTCAATATGCTGTGCAATGTACTGGGAAGCTGTAAAAAAAATTCAGAATGAGGTGGAATTGGAGAAAAAATGCATTTGCGCCAATTTCATATGGGTTTAATTTTTATGACGTTCACTGTGTGGTAAAAATGTCATGTTACCTGTATTTTGCGGGTCAGTGTGAACACGGCGATACCAAATTTATATAGTATTTCTAATGTTTTGAAACCTTTTAAAAAATGAAAAACTGCAAAATTGAAAAAAAAAAAATTGTGTCGCTATATTCTGACACCTGTAACTTTTTCATATTTACATGTATGGAGTCTTTTTATGTGGGACTAGATTATGCTTTTACTGATACCATTTTGGGAAAGATCTGATGGTTTGATCACTTTTTATTCAATTTTTTTATAGGAGGCAAAGTGTTGAAAAACACTATTTGGCTATTTTGATTTTTTACGCTGCTACACCGTTCACCGTATGGGATAAATATTTTAATATTTTAATAGTTCGGGCCTTTTTGGAGTGGGGGGATACCTAATGTGTTTACTTTTGTTTATTTACTTTTTATATCTGATCAAGGGTTGTGATTTGAACGTTTTTTTTTTTTTTTTTTTATACCTTTAAAAACTTTTTATTTTCTTCTTTTACTTTTATGATCAGACCCCCTAGGGACCTTGAAACCTAGGGAGTCTGATCACTCATACTATTCACTGCAATACTACTGTATTGCAGCAAATAGCAAAATGCCTACCTCTATAATGCAATGACAAGCCTTTGAGCCTTCAATAGGCTCCCAGGTGTCATGGCAACCGATAGCTGTCCTCCGATGATGTTCAGTTTAGACGCCTCGGTCAAACGGGACTAAAGGGTTAACAGTCACTGCTGTTAGAGGCGGGTCCTGGCTGTATTACACAGCCGGCATCCGCCCTGTATGGAGAGAGCTCAGCTCCTGAGCTCTCTATACACCCCTTCACACCCAATCACATACAGTGCCTTGCGAAAGTATTCGGCCCCCTTGAACTTTTCAACCTTTTGCCACATTTCAGGCTTCAAACATAAAGATATAAAATTTTAATTTTTGGTGAAGAATTAACAACAAGTGGGACACAATTGTGAAGTGGAACGAAATTTATTGGTTTTTTTAAACTTTTGTAAAAAAATAAAAAACTGAAAAGTGGGGCGTGCAATATTATTCGACCCCTTTACTTTCAGTGCAGCAAACTCACTCCAGAAGTTCAGTGAGGATCTCTGAATGATCCAATGTTGTCCTAAATGACTGATGATGATAAATATAATCCACCTGTGTGTAATCAAGTCTCCGTATAAATGCACCTGCTCTGTGATAGTCTCAGGGTTCTGTTTAAAGCGCAGAGAGCATCATGAAGACCAAGGAACACACCAGGCAGGTCCGTGATACTGTTGTGGAGACGTTTAAAGCCATATTTGGATACAAAAAGATTTCCCAAAATTTAAACATCCCAAGGAGTACTGTGCAAGCGATCATATTGAAATAGAAGGAGTATCAGACCACTGCAAATCTACCAAGACCCAACTAAACTCTAAACTTTCATCTCAAACAAGGAGAAGACTGATCAGAGATGCAGCCAAGAGGCCCATGATCACTCTGGATGAACTGCAGAGATCTACAGCTGAGGTGGGAGAGTCTGTCCATAGGACAACAATCAGTCGTACACTGCACAAATCTGGCCTGTATGGAAGAGTGGCAAGAAGAAAGCCATTTCTCAAAGATATCCATAAAAAGTCTCGTTTAACGTTTGCCACAAGCCACCTGGGAGACTCACCAAACATGTGGAAGAAGGTGCTCTGGTCAGATGAAAGCAAAATCCAACTTTTTGGCCACAATGCAAAACGATATGTTTGGCGTAAAAGCAACACAGCTCATCACCCTGAACACACCATCCCCACTGTCACACATGGTGGTGGCAGCATCATTGTTTGGACCTGCTTTTCTTCAGCAAGGACAGGGAAGATGGTTAAAATTGATGGGAAGGTGGATGGAGCCAAATACAGGACCATTCTGGAAGAAAACCTGTTGGAGTCTGCGAAAAACCTGAGACTGGGATGGAGATTTATCTTCCAACAAGACAATGATCCCAAACATAAAGCAAAATCTACAATGGAATGGTTCACAAATAAACGTATCCAGGTGTTAGAATGGCCAAGTCAAAGTCCAGACCTTAATCCAATCGAGAATCTGTGGAAAGAGCTGAAAACTGCTGTTCACAAACGCTCTCCATCCAACCTCACTGAGCTCCAGCTGTTTTCCAAGGAAGAATGGGCAAGAATTTCAGTCTCTCGATGTGCAAAACTGATAGAGACATACCCCAAGCGACTTGCAGCTGTAATCGCAGCAAAAGGTGGCGCTACAAAGTATTAACTTAAGGGGGCCGAATAATTTGGCACGCCCCACTTTTCAGTTTTTTTTTTTTTTACAAAAGTTTAAAATATCCAATAAATTTTGTTCCACTTCACAATTGTGTCCCACTTGTTGTTGATTCTTCACCAAAAAATTTAAATTTTATATCCTTATGTTTGAAGCCTGAAATGTGGCAAAAGGTTGAAAAGTTCAAGGGGGCCGAATACTTTCACAAGGCACTGTACATGTACGTGATATGGGGTTAAAACCGTGTTTTAGCTTTTGTTTTATAGTTACAGATCTTCACACTTAAGGTAAAGTGAACTTATATTACTATAACAACAAAGTCAAGAACCCATCTCATGTATGATAGTATAGTGGTTGTTTATTAGCAATGATTTTTCTGTTTCAGACTAGACTTGTGTTACAAGACCAGGGTGCCCTGCCATTCAGGACTTTGTGATGTGGTCTATGGTCCCTTTCACACTAACAATATTTCTGTCCGAGCGCTGTCCATGAAAAAAACAGACAGCACACAAACCAGTTATATTTAATGGATACATTCACCTTATTATTTACTTTTCTTTTTCTTTTTTTCTTTTTCCTTTACTCGTTTCAGCCATGCAAGTTAATGGTTCATGGAAAAAAAAAAACAGACAGCACATGGATGTCATCTGTATGCTGTCTGTGTTTCATCTGTTTTTTACAGATTCACTGCTAGGCGCTGCTGTGAAAAATAAAGAAAACAGCATCCTTTTGTGCAGATGCAAAATAAAAAAAAAAAAGATGGATAGCACAAGGATCAGACATGGAGAAGTTTTTTTTTTTATAACCTGCAAGATGGAGTGTTTGTGAAAAAGTAGCCTAATGTCTGGGTTTTGCCTCTATAATAAAGACACTAAAATTCAGCTGCACTATGATCTTCTAAATAATTTTTACTTCTACTAGTTAAAATAGTTTACAGCAATGTAATAGACAGACTTCTCAACCTTTCCTCTGCCTTTGACACAATTGACAACTCCACTTGTTACTAAAACTCTCATTTCATCACAGACTTGGCCCTCACCTGGATTTCTTCATACCTCACTGATCGCACATTCAGTATCTCCGACTCACACATCACCTCCTAACTGCGCCCTCTCTCTGTAGCTGTCCCTCAAGGCTCTGTCCTGGGACCAATCCTTTTCTCCATCTACACTCTGAGCGTTGGCCAACTCATAGAGATTATAAATAGCAAGAATCCCTAAAATATAACATTTAATGAATATACATTAAAACTGGTATGCTATTATGCATGCCAAGATGAGACAGTAGATACAAAAATCAAATAGATATTCTGTGGTCAATAATCAAGCAAAACGTTGCATACTCTGATGTCACATGCTCAAAACTCAGATATAACGTTACTCACACCTTAATACCGAATAGATACCACTATAATGGTTTCAACAGTGTGTGACTGTATAATAATCCATTAGGTTGCAAATACACACAGTGAGTGTTTATAACAACATACTGCACATATTTTAATATCAAATGAATATACATATAGTAAACATGATGTGCGCACTCCAAATCTGCCAAAAACCACAGAATGTAGTTAAATTTACAATTCAAATTACAGCAGAACAGAAAAAATTCCTGTGTACTCAAATAGAATAATATGAAACGGTATTACCATATTCATACAGTGGTCAACTACAATGGATCAGGGTGCCAGGTGTCCGATGTTACACTCACCCTAAAAAAAACCCCTGCTTATGTCTGCTGTACCCAAACAGAACTCCCGCCCTAACAAGGGCAGTCCACAGCTAGCCCTCAAACAAACAATCTATTAGTCCCTATCTACATTTCTTGTTGTGAGTCAAAAGAATCATCAGGGGACTACCTGGCTAGCTAAATAGCTGTAGTCAATGCTACTGCCCTGTAAGGGTCAATGTAGCAAAGACTCCCATAAATACACTAACAGAAAAAAACAAACTGGCTGTCTGCCTAGTAAATTGACTAGATTATTATACAGTCACACACTGTTGAAACCATTATAGTGGTATAAATTTGGCATTAAAGGGGTATTCCCATGAACATAATCATATCTATATTCCTAGATAGTGAAAAGTTAAACTTTTTTTTTTTTTTATAATTAACTTTTTATTAGATTTTCAAATATCACCAATGCATATACATAGTTACAGACAATGTGCATGGCACAACAATCATTGATCAAACAATCGGATAAGCTGGCGTATTACATACAACGGTTGACTAATAACACTATGATGAATGGAACGTTAGCGGTGGAAAAGATACAAAGAATCCTTAGGGTGAAAGGCCAAGGGTCTCAGTAAGTTATTTTGTTAAACAGGGGATTCCCATAGATGCGTCCAGGTAGTGTCTTTAGAAAACTCATACCAAGGCGCCCAAATAGCACTAAACTTCTGGTAGGTACGAAGTTCTAAGTGGGAAAGTTCTTCTATCCGAGCAACTTGAGATACTTTCCGCAGAAAGTGGGATACTGGAGGGGGGGATTCGGATGCCCAGTATAGAGGGATCATAGATTTGGCAATAGCCACAAGTTGAAGCCAAAGACGTTTGTGGGACCTAGGCGGAGAAGTGGGCCACAGATTCAGGAAAATGCCTACCGGGGTCAGAGGCTCGGTGAATCCACAAATCTGGTTCAGTATCTGCTGAACGAGTGACCAGTAAGGGGATATTTTTTCGCATTCCCACCAAATATGCAGGTAGGAACCTGAGGACTTATGGCAGCGCCAATACAAAGGAGATACCTCTGGAGAGAACTTATGGACTACAGTGGGCGTTTATACCATCTGGTGACCAATTTGTAGCTTGACTCCTGCAAGCGCTCACACCTGGAAGGCCCTGTGGATCACTTGAGCATAGATGAAATTTCTCCGGGGGTAAGGGACATTTGAAGGTCTTCCTCCCATTTTCGCACATATGAGGGGAGCTCTGTGCCTAGTTCTCTCAGAAGGTTGGAGTAGAGGGTAGATAAAGGTCTTGGTGTGTTTTGCTTCCGGAGTAGGAGCTGTTCTAGCCATGTAATTGTGCGATTGTCAGGCTCCCGCTTCACAGCTCTCAGGTACAGTGTTTTAATCGTTTGGTATGTTAGGAAATTGGTATGGATGGAGAGGGGGTGTTGGGTGAACTCAGAATAAGAAGGGAAGGCCCCCCTCAATCAGTATAGCGTCGAAGGGTAGTCGCCCGACATGTTTCGGCACTCTTGGGGCCGATTCTATAAACTTGGATTCCAATAGGATTAAATCCTGAACGGACATGAGGGGGGAGGGACCTGTTGACAAAGGAAGCAGTCGCCGTACCCATTGCCATGAGTCATAGACCGCTGATGTTAGCACATTGAAGGCGAGGACCTGCTTAGCCATTTGGTGGGGAAGCCATAGTATCGCAGTAAGGGGGAAGTCTATAGTGGCTTCCTCCACTGACACACGTAGCCTCGAATTATCACTCTGAAACCAATCAATGGTCCTTGCCAGTTGTGATGCATGATAATATGTTCTTATATCTGGTAGACCCATACCACCCAACTTCCCAGGTCTGGTAAGAGTGCGGAACGCCACTCTAGGGCGAGAGTTATGCCAGACATACTTTGAAAACATTCTGCAGAGGGAGGAGAAGAATGTTAGTGGAAGAGGGATAGGGAGGGTTTGGAATAAGTATAATATCTTAGGCAGAATCATCATTTTCAGTAGACTAGTTCTACCCATCCATGAGCTATATGGGACCTGCCAAGATTCTAATAGAGATTTGATGTTGGAGAGCAAAGGGCCGTAGGTAGAATCGTACCAGCGCCTGGGTGAGGGCGTTAAATTTAATCCTAAATACTTGATATAGTCGTGACGCAGTGGGAATGGGGAGGTAGCCTGTAAGTCAGATTTAACCGAAGGGGGGCAATAGACACATAGGGCTTCGGATTTTGTGGTATTAATTTTAAAATTCGAGAGGATACCAAAGGCCGTAAAGATCGTATCTATGTGAGGTAGTGCAACAGTTGGGTTGGTAAGGATTATTAAAAGGTCGTCTGCAAATGCGGCCGTACTATGACATATCCCTCCAGTAACCAGACCTTTCAGCAATGGGTCCTGTCGGATACTCTGAATTAATGTTTCAATGGTCAGAACAAAGAGTAAGGGGGATAATGGGCATCCCTGCCTGGTGCCGTTTTTAATATCAAACGAGGAGGAGAGGCATCCATTAACTCTAATTTTAGCGCTAGGTCTAGAGTACAAAGCCATGACCTTCTGGACAAACATGTGTGGGAAGCCAAAATACTGTAGTGTCTCTGTCATAAAGGTCCAATCTACCCTATCAAAGGCTTTTTCCGCATCTGTTGAAAGAAGTATCAAGGGGGTTTTCTTACGCTGGGCATGTTGTATCAAGTGGAGTACTCGTTGGGTGTTATGTTTACCTTCTCTGCCCGTTATAAACTCTGGGTGGACCAGGGAGGGTAGGAATGATTTTAATCTATTAGCTACTAACTTGGCATATAGTTTAACATCTACGTTTAGCAAGGAGATGGGGCGGTAGCTACCACATTGTGTCGGGTCCTTGCCTTCCTTAGGAATGATAGAAATATGGGCTTCCAAGGCTTGGGGGGGAAAGTGGTGGGCTTCGTCTACAGAGTTACAAACCTGGAGAAATTGGGGGAGAAGGATAGAGCTAAAGTGTTTATAGTAAAAGGCTGGGAGGTCGTCGGGGCCAGGAGCTTTCCCCAGAGGGGTGTCAGCCAGTGCAGACTGTAGTTCTGACAGCGTAAAGGGAGTCATAAGGGCATCTTGTTGTTGGGGAGTGAGCGATGGGAGGGAGAGAGATTGCAAAAAGGACCGGATTTTAGTAGAGCGGTCTTGTAGCTCGAGAGGGGTCTCAGCAGGTCTAAGGTTATACAGTTTCTGATAGAAAACACAAAATTCAGAAGCTATGTCTGGAGTGTCTTTTAGGCTAGAGCCTGACCGGGAAGTGATCTCCGCTACAAAGCTTTGGTTGCGTCGTTTTTTAACTAAATATGCCATCAGTTTTCCACCCTTGTTACCATGCATATAGTACTTATGGGAGGATGACAGATAGGCTTTAGCAGTTTTTAGGTTCAGGCAGTCTTTAAGTCGTTCTCTGCACAAGATCAGTTATGAGAGAGCCCCCTGAGCCGCAGCTCGCTTATGTTGACTTTCCAAGGTTGCAATTCGGGCAAGTAAGTCATCAATTTCTTTGGTACGTTTTTTTCTTAAGGTGAGTACTGAGACTAATGAATACCCCTCTTATCATGGATTTGTGGGCCTCCCAAATAACACAAGGCTGTACGTCAGGTGTAGTATTTTCATTGAAATAGTCAGTGAGCGCTTTAGAAACAGCTTGACGAGAGTCGTGGGAGCAGAGCAGAGTCTCATTAAGTCTCCAGTCATAGCTACGGGGTGGGAGGGATGAAATTTGTAGTTGAACAGTGATGGGGGCGTGGTCAGAGATAGTGATAGAGCCAATGGTGGGAGAGGAGGATAAAATTAGCTGGTTCTGGGGCAGGAAGAAGTAGTCCAGACGCTGGTACGATTTGTGTGGGTTAGAATAAAACGTATAGTCTTTACCATCGGGATTAAAGGCCCTCCATACATCTACAAGATGCATAGAGGAGAGATGCTTGGCAAGTTTACTAAGGGCAGCGAAGCTATGTGAAGATGTGCCAGTGGAGGAGTCCTGGAGGGGCTGAAGGGCAATGTTAATGTCTTCCCCCAACACTACAAGACCCTCTGCGAACATAGAAAATCTGTCTAGGGTATCGAGTAGCCATGAAATTTGGCCAACATTTGGTGCGTATACATTGCCAATGGTGACTAGGGTATTGGCAATGTACCCTTTAAGAAACAGGTATCTGCCCTGATCATCGCTCAAGCGAGCAACCACAGAGAAGGGGAAGTCTGATTTAAAGGCAATACTAACTCCATTCTTCTTCTCAGCAGCGTCGCACGAGTGGAACCATGCAGAGTAAGGAGATTTGGGTAGATTAGGTACCTTACCTGAAGGGAAATGTGTCTCTTGGAGGAGTAGAATAGAGGATTGTGATCTTTTAAGAGCGTGGAGTACCTGGGAGCGCTTGGTGGGAGAGTTGAGACCCTTGACGTTCCATGACGTAAACTTAACACAAGACATAGACAACAATGAACAGTAAACTGAGAGATACTAACAAGTACGTAGAACAAACGCTATAATGAGGCATTCAAATTTAAATGATTATATAAAATGCACTGAGCTACAGTGCCGTATCGTGGGGGGGTGGTAAAGCAGGGCGGTCGGCCCAAAGAGCCGTTAACAGAGTCGCTAAGGAAGCAAAGGGCTTTAGAAACCCTTTTAGGAGATAAAAGCAAACAATATATGTACTATATGCCAACTAGGCCCAACCCCGGCTACGGGGGCAGCACACGTGAAAAAAAACATTATAACAAGTAAAGAATCACGGTCATAGGTCAGAAAGTAGAAAAGATATATAATACTTATGACATCACGAGAGACAATTCAGTCCTGCTCCACAGGTGCCCTCTTCCTCTGGTGTTTAGATTTCGGACGTTTCCAGGCTTCCACTTTAGGAATGTCTGTGAAAGTAAGCCAAGATGGAATGATTGCTGGATCCAATTCCAGAGGCGGGCACGCAGCAAATAGGTCATCTGAATGCCGGATATTGTACAAACGTCCATTGAAGTTGTAGGAAATCCCGAAGGGAAATAGCCATTTATACAGTATCTTAATTGTCCGGAGACGGTCTGTGAGCAACTTCATCTGTCGTCTTTTGGCCAGGGTCACCGGGGAGATATCCTGATAAAATGTAATCCTGTGTCCTTCATAGGTGAAATCCGGGGTTACGCGGGTTTTCTGCAAGATCGCCTCTTTTACTGGGAAGGACAACAGTTTGCAGACGATGTCCCTGGGAGGTTCCCCTTCCTTAGGTTTCGGGCGCAAAGCCCTATGGGTTCGTTCAAGTTGGACATCCGAAGACAGATCGCCCTCCAAGACTGATTCCAGGAGTCTCTTTGTGAAGGTCATGGTTTCAGCGGACGGGAAGTTCTCTGGCACACCTCTGATACGTAGATTATTCCGCCTACCCCTGTTGTCCTGGTCTTCCAGATAGGAGTGCAGAGAGTTCAGATGGGCCTGGCAAGCCGTAAATGCCATAGTAGTGGCTTCGCCATGTGCCAGGAGCGAGGTCTGTGTTTCCCCTAGGTGCTCTACTCTGGAACCAATGTTCTGGACATCTTGTTTAATATCTGCTAGTTCTTTCATGACCGGTTGCAAAGTTTTCTCAAGTAGTTTCTGCAGTCCCTTGGAGGAAATGGTGACCATGGAGGTGGAGGCGGAATCGGATATGTTTCCGTCATCCATGACGCTTTCTGCGTCGGATGCCTCTGCAGGATCAGGGGCAACCAGAGAGCGTCTTGCTGCTGCTGTGGAATTGTGCAGTGTGCGCTTCTCGAGAAACTGGTCTATTTCTGCTTGTGACTTCTTTGAGTGTTTCGGTGTAGCTCGTGGGTCTACGGGCTTATTCTGACCAATTTTAACCATGATGTGGCTATCAGGGCATGCTGGCCCACACCGGGAAAGAGCACACTCAGGCTGGATTAGGGAGTCATAATCAGATCTAAAGGACTCTAGTAGAATGTGGCAGGCACTCGAGGGTTAACTCACCACCCAAGTGGAAGATCCGCGTCACCCAGGTCCGCTGATATCATAGAAGACAAATTTAGGGTCCACTTGTAACTGATAGGGGCTTGGTCTTATGGAGAATATCTGTAGGCCCCAAGATGGCCGCCTCTCGTCGTGAGAGTGGCTGTAGGGCCCAGGCTCCAGGCAGTCCTCAGCGTCGGCCGGAGCGCGCAGGAATAGTTGATGGAGTCACCCCCACAGATGGAGGAACCCGTCGGTGCGGACGGTGGAGTCTCCTAGGAGCCGTCTGGTAGCGGGCGGTCTCACCCAGGCTGGTCTGAGTCAGTGAAGCAGGCCCCAAGGCGGCGGTGCTCGGCGCGGGAGGTGTAGTAGGCGGTAGTCGATGGATGATCCGCAGATGCAGCCCGCGCTATCGACGGTGTCCGCGGCGGTGAACGGAGAGGGCCAGAGGGCACCAGGCGGTCCGGTCTTGCTAGTGCCGCGGAGGCCTCTGAGACCAAGATAGCAGGCCTCTGTGCAGGAGGGAAGGTAGGCCTCAAACCGGAGCAGCCGGCAAGAAGCCCCGATTCTTGGCCAAAAACACCCTAAATACACTAACAGGGCCTGGGGGAATGCCCAAGGGTGCTGGAGGTCAATAGAGGCTAGGGTGGCGAAAATGAAGGGTGGATTCGGTGAAGAACGCTGGAGAGCACCAGAATACACGTCCAGCCACTCTGCCAGCTAGCCACGCCCCCAAAAAGTTAAACATTTTTGCAAGTATAAGTAATTAAAAATTCTACAGAGTTTTAAAGATTTTCTTTAACTATTTTTAGTGGTGAAAATCTGTTGTCTTGATCAGTTGCCAATGGATATGATCATGAATGCAAAAACTTTCTATGGTCTGGAACTTGTCAGGAACCCAGCCATAATTTTCTTCTTGTAGCTGGGTTAACAGACAGGGACACTACATGTATCAGAAGATATCCCGGCCACATTAAGGAAATCTTGGCTGATTTTCTGACCTTAGAAAGGTCCTGCATTCATGGTCGTATCCATTGGCAACTGATCAAGACAACAACTTGTGACCACAAGATATTTAGAGAAAAATCTTTAAACCTCTGCAAAATGTTTAATTACTTATATTTTCAAAAATGCCACACTTATACCAGTGCCACAAGTCCGTTGCCTTGGGGTAACCTGTGATTCTGCCTTATCCTTCAACCCTCACATTCAAGCCCTCAACACCTCCTGGCACCTCTACTTCATCAAATCTACTCTTTCCTCACCCCTGATACTACAAGAATGCTAGTCCATGCCCTCATAATCTCCCACATAAGACTACTGTAACACCCTTCTCTCTGGCCTCCCAGCAAATGCTCAAAGTTTAATTCACCTCTCCCCTTATTTTCCTTAGGTCATTCCTCAATGTCTACCCAGTTTAAAATGTTAACGCTGACATACAAGGCCATCCACAACCTATCCCTTCTATACATCTCTGACCAAATCTTCCGCTATCTACCCACATGTAATCTTTGATCCTCTCAGAATATTCTTCCTCACTCTGCTCTTATGCGCTCTTTACAGAACCGCTCTCTACTTTGATACATAATGCAGCATCCCAGAGGGCTTCTGTTTTAATTGTTTGTCTTTTGTGCCTCTGGGTTGTGTTGGTATGTCCCGTCTTCTGTGTTAAGTGTTCTATGTCATTGTTATGCAGCTTTCCCTGTTGTTTTGCCCCCTCAGTGTTCAAAACCTTGCCTTGGTTTAGTCCTGGCCAATGACCGGCCACTGGGCGGGGTTGTGGGAGACTATAGTCTCCACTGCAACCATTGAGCCCAGTCAATTCAGTAGTAGCAGTCACTCTGTACAGTTTATGCTGGACTGTGCAGGGATAACTTCAGCACTGGAGCTCAACAGCCGTCCATACAGCCCCTAGGAGGAATGTTTGCTGCCCCAGGCTCATCCAGAGACAGCCCTGAGTAAGAGAGTTCAGCTGTCAGTACTTTTGGACAATTTCGGTGCCATGCCAGGAGGAGCAGGAGAGGACCCTGACAGGAGGACCATGTGCGGGCCTAGTATTCAGGTAACCACATCCCTGTCAGAGGGGAGAGGCACAGTATTTGGAGGAGAAGCCTTGTGTAGAGCCTGTAACATTCCTGGGCACCCTCCTATAACCAAAGCTGGGGAATTGGAAACTGAACTACTACCCCCATCGGGGAAGCTGCTATTTATTTCTGACCCAGTTGCTGCAATAAAAACTGTTCCTGTTCAACTGCACTGCTGTCTTCTGAGTCTTGCCTGCATTACCATCAGGGCCCTGGGGGAAAAAAATACTACCATCACCATCCGGCAGTAGCAGGACTCCCCTTGACTGTGTCCGGCCCAGGGCTGGAGGGCATGGTGAGTATGCTCGGCCTAGCAGGTGGCAAACCAACCGCCACTACAACTACCATCCTCCGTTTTCCTCCATCTGGGTTGCGGCAATAAGACTGTTGCTCACAATCACTACCTTCAAGAGGACCCTGCAGACTCACCTCTTCAGGAAGGCCTACAACCTCCAATAACACTACTGCCACCACACCACCATCTGAGCAGCTTCTACCCTCACCTACTGTCTCTACCCCCTTTCCTCATAGAATGTAAGTTCTTGTGGGCAGGGTTCTCTATCCCACTCTACCAGTTGGTCACTGTTAGTATTGTACTTGTTTTGTGTAGTTTGTGTTTTGTATGTAAACCCTCAAATGTACAGCACCATGGAATTAATATAATAATGTACAACACCATGGAATTAATGGTGCTATGAAAAGAAATAATAATGTAATTAATGTATTGTAACACTTTTAACAATGATCACACCTTTAATTTCCAGTCTCAAAACCTATTGCATGAGCACAGTTATATGCTATAACGTTTGTAAGATGCAATTAAAAATATACTGTTGTATTGTACAAAAATACTACAAAGAAGTTTTGTTATTAAAGTGAATAGGACAAAGTTGCAATGCTTTAAACAGGCAATACTAAGTAAGTATGTAAGGTATACAGTGGGGAAAAAAAGTATTTAGTCAGCCATCAATTGTGCAAGTTCTCCCACTTAAAAAGATGAGAGAGGCCTGTAATTGACATCATAGGTAGACCTTAACTATGAGAGACAAAATGAGAAAACAAATCCAGAAAATCACATTGTCTGATTTTTAAAGAATTTATTTGCAAATTAGGGTGGAAAATAAGTATTTGGTCAATAACAAAAGTTCATCTCAATACTTTGTTATATATCCTTTGTTGGCAATGACAGAGGTCAAATGTTTTCTGTAAGTCTTCACAAGGTTGGCACACACTGTTGCTGGTATGTTGGCCCATTCCTCCATGCAGATCTCCTCTAGAGCAGTGATGTTTTGGGGCTTTCAACTCCCTCCAAAGGTTTTCTATGGGGTTGAGATCTGGAGACTGGCTAGGCCACTCCAGGACCTTGAAATGCTTCTTACGAAGCCACTCCTTCGTTGCCCTAGCGGTGTGCTTGGGATCATTGTCATGCTGAAAGACCCAGCCACGTTTCATCTTCAATGCCTTTGCTGATGGAAGGAGGTTTGCACTCAAAATCTCACGATACATGGCCCCATTCATTCTTTCATGTACACAGATCAGTCGTCCTGGTCCCTTTGCAGAGAAACAGCCCCAAAGCATGATGTTGCCACCCCCATGCTTCACAGTAGGTATGGTGTTCTTTGGATGCAACTCAGCATTCACTCTCCTCCGAACACGACAAGTTGTGTTTCTACCAAACAGTTCTACTTTGGTTTCATCTGACCATATGACATTCTCCCAATACTCTTCTGGAACATCCAAATGCTCTCTAGCAAACTTCAGATGGGCCCGGATATGTACTGGCTTAAGCAGGGGGACACGTCTGGCACTGCAGGATCTGAGTGTGTTACTGATGGTAGCCTTTGTTACGTTAGTCCCAGCTTTCTGCAGGTCATTCATTAGGTCCCCCTGTGTGGTTCTGGGATTTTTGCTCACCGTTTTTGTGATCATTTTGACCCCACGTGGTGAGATCTTGCATGAAGCCCCTGATCGAGGGAGATTATCAGTGGTCTTGTATGTCTTCCATTTTCTAATTATTGCTCCCACAATTGATTTCTTCACACCAAGCTGCTTGCCTATTGCAGATTCAGTCTTCCCAGCCTGGTGCAGGTCTACAATTTTGTTTCTGGTGTCCTTCCACAGCTCTTTGGTCTTCACCATAGTGGAGTTTGGAGTGTGACTGTTTGAGGTTGTGGACAGGTGTCTTTTATACTGATAATGTCAAACAGGTGCCATTACTACAGGTAATGAGTGGAGGACAGAGGAGCCTCTTAAAGAAGAAGTTACAGGTCTGTGAGAGCCAGAAATCTTGCTTGTTTGTAGGTGACCAAATACTTATTTTCCACCATAATTTGCAAATAAATTATTAAAAAATCAGACAATGTGATTTTCTAGATATGTTTTCTCATTTTGTCTCTTATAGTTGAGGTCTACCTATGATGTCAATTACAGGCCTCTCCCATCTTTTTAAGTGGGAGAACTTGCACAATTGGTGGCTGACTAAATACTTTTTTCCCCACTGTACAAGCAATGTAAACAACTAAGAGTCCACTATGCTCGCCCTAACCCTAGCTCCTTCAAACAAGTGATTGGTGGGGTATCAAGAGTCAAGCTCCCACCACAATTACTAAAGTAGTACATAATAAGGACATGTCATATGAGTATGCTTACTGACATATTACAGCAATATTCAGTATATACACTGTTTAAAGACACCTATATTTTTGAATGAGCAAGATATTGCATTCCAACTTTATAACTTAAAAAATAATGCATAAACTCACCAATCCACTGGAACTTCATGCAGCACCCAACAATGCAGACACACAGTAGGGCAAATCCAAGGCATAGTGTCACCACAAGATGGAGATTGGAATTGCTTGAGTAGGTAGTGACTAAGAAAGAGATGACAAGACAACTTCTGATGGGGAGACAACATTATTTTAAAGGTTATGGCACCCAGCAGTACAAAACTGTGTCACAATAGCACACACGTAGAGATACACAGGACCTGTACTATACCACCTTATGGCTAAGGAGACCTACAGACGCAGAGGCATATGGAGGTTTTTTTAATTCTAAAAAAAAAAAAGCCAGCAGTAAAAAGTGTGGCATTCCGCATTGGAGTTCCTGCTCTAGGAGACAATATCTCAGAACAATCTGAAGCTGTACAGCAGTACATGGCGACTATACAGCTCTGCCATGATACTATGAAAGTTGAAGGTATTTAAATAAATGAAAACTTGTGAATATAAAGACGCTTATCTGTTAACTGATATACCATTAACTCAGCTGGGATTTGTACCTTGTGTTTTGCAAAAGATCCAGTGTCCATCCTTGTCATAGTCTGGGGTTGTTGAGCACCATAGTTGGTTATCAGATCTCCCCTCTTTGGTGCAGGAGTTGAATTGATTTTCTTCAAAAATGAAAGGGAAATGACACTGTGCAATAATAGGTCTTCCCACAGCATCTATATGGAAACATCAACCGTAAGATGGAGGCCCGATCAATACTAAAAGTTCCATATACAGTATGTTGAAAAGTTTATAAGACACATTGCTACATTATTGTCCATTATGTTTGATTTACTAAAGCAGGAACTCTCATCATGTTGTATAGATGCTTCTTGTGTGAATCTCTTTGAATATGTGAAACTAAAATAATAGATGGAAATCCTTGCCACCACAGAACGACCCTCCCACCCCTGCAAACTTTTGGGGACCCATATTGTTAATCAATGCTCACTCACTATTCATTCCCCAAGAACTCAAAACTGGAGTAATCCCATTGTCAACCACAATCCCTTCCCTGTTCCCCCAATTACTTCCACTGTTGTACGCTCTTCTCCCTCACCCTACTGACTCAAGCCCTGTATGTACAGTACTACACTCCTGGTCAGGGGTGTAACTACTGGGGTAGCAGTAGTAGTGGCTGCCACAGGGCCCGGGACATATACTTACCGATCCCCGGGGTCCTGCTCACGTCCGCCTGCGCTTCCCATTCTGCGGAGGCGGCTGTGAGTAGTAGCGGGGATCGGTAGGTAAGGCCGCGGGCCAAACCCCACAATCACTGCTGTCGTTACACTCTGGGGTCTTTTCAGACCCCGGAGTATAATAATCGGAGGCCCAGGGGAGGTGAGGGAACATAAAAAAAAATGTACTTACCTCTCCTATGCTTCTCCAGGCTTCGGGCCTGTTTGGTGACGTCCCAGACGTTAGCCAACAATATTTTGCATCGCGACGCTGGCCTGGATCACGTGACGCCGGCCTGATCCAATATTGAAGAAGGCCGAAGTAGCAGGGAGTGGACCAGAGCAAGGAACAGGTAAGTAGCATTGTCTTTTTATGTTTCTATCCTCCCCCTGGGTCTACGATCATTATACTCTGGGGTCTTAAAAGACCTCAGAGTATAATAATTGATCATGGGTGGTCCACAATGGGACATAATACTATGTGAAGGGGCTACTATGGGACATAATACTGTGTGCAGGGACCACTATGGGGCATAATACTGTGTGCAGGGGCCACTATGGTGAATAATACTGTGTGCAGAGACCACTATAGGACATAATAATGTGTGCAGGGGCCACTATATGGCATAATACTGTGTGCAGGGGCCACTATGGCACATAATAGTGTGCGCAAGAATGCGTTTTTTGGGGGAGGGTCGGAGGGGGTGGTCCGGGGGGGCGGTTGGGGGTGGTGGTCGGGGGAGCCCCCATGTCAAATGTTCGCCTTGGGGCCCAGACATTCCTAGTTACACCACTGCTCCTGGCCTTTTTCCTTTTGGGATATCTTGGGCTCCCCTATGGTTCATTTTACTGTATCTAGAAGGATTTAGTGGCCTTTTCATTCTTAATGCTATTGCTGAGAAGACAATACAATCCACTACCTCCACTCCACCCTTCTTATTATTCCAATGCTCTTCTTCATCCTGGTGGCAAGCCATGGTTGTATGCCTTTACTTTTATTGCCATTTCCTGACCATTTCCATTCTGATGCACAGACGTGTGCCTGGTTTATTTAAAGGCCAGAGCCTCTTAGTAATTCAAGTAAAGATAGGGCCAGTCAGGGCATTTGTTAAGACTTGTGTAGGAAATTCCAGTCTTACTAAATTCATCCCTATTATTTTCATTGAAGTTGTCACATGTCCATGTTTTGACAGTACATTTTAACAAGCTGTCAAAAAGCAGGACATATCCTATTTTGTCCATTTTCACAGATCCATCAATAAACTCAGGCCTAGGAGGGATCTGTGGAAAGAAAAAGCCCCACAGATGCAAAATGGCTGTGAAAAAATAGCTGTTGCATCTTTGGGGTAAAGATGCACCATATTGTTCTTTCTGTTCCCCACTTGCAACTTTTTTGCAAACGCTGGTAGAACAAGATGGACAGCAAAGCAGGCTGGGGCACAGTGACCTTAGCCCATGAAATTTACTACAACTTAGGCCAGAAAGCTGGTGTGAGATATATCAGAAATCTATAGCAGTCCCTGACTAGGTTTAGTTTCTGGCACACAGGAGTGCTCCAGAATTATTAAGAGGCCAACTGTTCATCGTGTCGTTTTGCTTTACTACTTTAGGCAAATTGAGTTGCAATGTGATTTCAAGGATACTCCGACCTTGACTTCTAGTTGCAAAACAATCAGGTACTACTAGATTTTTTTTTGCAACTAGAAGTTGCAGTATCCTTGGGGGCGCAGTGAAGGAGTCACAGAGCGATAAGGCAATCTTTGGTCACAGGACAAACATATATGAAGAACACATAAAAATGCATGCATTTCTCCAAAGGGTACATGTGTTTTGCCTTTTTACACAGTTAACATTGATTAGTAATGCAAAACAAATTGTCCTAAAAAAGGCATGCATTTTTTTAAACATGTTTTTTTATATGTGTTTAAAAATGCACTATGAGCATACAGATATTTACAATTAATCTTGATTGCTACTAATGGGGGTGCCACAAGGGGTACTGGCCACAGTCACTTCTCCATGTGAATTAAGCATCAGTGCACTTGCATGACCTCATGCAATCTCACTGACTCTTCATTTGTATTTCTCCTGGTCAGTGTCCTCACTGACCAGGAGAAATGCAAATGAAGAGTCAGTGAGATTGCTTGAGGTTGGAAGCCCAGAAATATAACACTTGTCCCCTGTCCACAGAACAGGGGTTAAGTGTCTGTAATGGGACACCCCATTGAAGTATGTAAGAGCTGATTACTGGCTTTCAGTTACGTTGGCCACATAATTTGCAGGTTACAGTGCGTCTGGTAATAAGAGAATCAATACGTGCTTTCACTTACTGAAAGGGCTGTCTCATTACGAATACTTATCCTCTATACACATGACAGGGATAAGTGCCCAGAGCCCCATAGAAATAAATGGATTGCAGAAGGAGGCCCTAGGGCAGGGGTCTCAAACTCGCGGCCCGCGGGCCAACTGCGGCCCTCGGGACAATAGTTTGCGGCCCCCACCTCAATATCAAAGTTTAATGTTAGTGCGGTCCAAGTTTGATACGAATGGCACCAGGGGCGCACTGTCTGGGGGTGGCATTTTTTACTATCTAATGTAAACCAGCCCAGGACAGGCCTCTTTAAAAAAAACAACGCTGAGCGGGGCCTGTCCTGGGCTGGCTTACGAGACGTCCGCATCACAGCGCAGGCAGCGATATAATGACGTCATCGTCATCGTCATCGTCATCGTCACTCCTATGCTGAGACACAGACGTCTCGGACAAGAGGAGGAAGCGGCGGCTGCATCAAGGCATCGCAGGTAGCTGAGGATAAGTTTTTTTTATTTATATAAAGGCCGTTACCTGCTGGAGTATCCCCGGCAGGTCACGGCCTATTTATTTCCCTACCCGGCGTCTGCTCGTGGCCACCCCCGCTTCCCTTTCTGCTATGGGACGTAGAAGAGGAAGTGGATGCCGCTGTGAGCAGCCGCGGGCATCGGTAAGTGAGGCCGCGGGCTTCAAATACTACTATTATTATAAAAAGACCCCGGAGTATAATAATCGGAGACCCAGGGGAGGTGAAGGAACATAAAAGCCAATGCTACTCACCTCTCCTGCGATCCGCTGTCACTCCGAGCAGGCTTGGGCGCTCTGGTGACGTCATCAGTTCGCGTTGCCGGTCTCATCACGTGACTTAATTAGACAGGGCCGAAAGCTGCTGGGAGTGCTCTGGTTTCCAGTATAGGTAAGTATAGGTAGTAGTTTTTACGTTTGTCACCTCCCCTGGGTCTCCGATCATTATACTCTGGGTTCTGAAAAGAACCCAGAGTATAATAATAGTTCTTGGGTGGGCAATTATGGGGCACAATACCGTGTGCAGGGGCCACTATGGAGCCTAATACCAGTGTAGGGGCCACTATGGAGCATAATACCGTGTGCAGGGGCCACTATGGAGCATAATACAAGTGCAGGGGCCACTAGGGAGCATAATACAAGTGCAGGGGCCACTAGGAAGCATAATACAAGTGCAGGGGCCACTATGGAGCATAATACCGTGTGCAGGGGCCAATATGGAGCATATTACCGGTGTGGAAAACCTGATGCAGCCCAGCCTCACCCAGACTCTACCTCCAGCGGCCCCCGTGTAAATTGAGTTTGAGACCCCTGCCCTAGGGGGACTTTCGGTCCTCTGTCATTGTGATCACTGCAGGACCTGGCGATTGGGCCCCAGCAATTGGACACTTATCCTCTGTCCTGTGTCCATAATGGGACAACCCCTTTAAGTGAATACGTCAGCAGTTGCAACACAAACTGCAGTTATGCTGCAGCTGTAAACCCATTTGGCACCACCTTCAGTGACTTTCACACCTAAAATAATTCTTAATAACTGGGATTCACTTACTGATTTTGCTTTTATGACGTGAAGCTGAAATTAAATATCATTCACCATTCAGGCATGTTACCTAATACCAAATATTAGTAGGAATATTTCTGAATGTGCACTATGTCTTAAGGTTTGAAGTTTCTTTAGACTAATAAGCCTAAATGGTAAAGAAAATGACTTAGTTACCCAAAGTGGTGCAAAACTCCCACTGAGAATCCCGGTCATAGTCTGAGGTCTTAGAACACCAATAGGCATGATCCAGCCTACTGTTAGGAATGCACGAGTAATATAAGCGTCGGAGGTAACTGAATGGAAATACACAATTTGGGGATGTCACATTCATACCTGAGGAAAAACAGGTAATTATTGAAGATGCTTTCTATCATGCTTCATGTGCTGCCCTGTACTATACTATCCATAGATGTACTTACCTTCTGACATCTTTGCCATTGCAACTATAGGTAGAAAGTAAAAAAGATATTAAATTAACTCACATTTTATTATATATTTCATTATACAGACAAATATGTGTAATTTCTATTTCTAGAATTTAAAGTATAGGTAGGCCCTCAGTGCTTTATTGGTGGAAGACCAACTCTGATCTTCAGATAATAGGGGCATTGACTCTCTCTGCTATGGATACATAGTCATACCAGTTCAGATGGGGGCCTTCACCTGCACATTTGTTAAATGTTAACTCGGTTGTCCGGCTGATAAATTAAAAAAAATTAAAACAGGTTTATAGCAAACCTACCAATGTTTCATAAATGAATAGTACAGGCAACTATAATAAACTGTAGTGGGTTCCCCAAGTACGTAGCTGGAGGTGAGTTCCCAGTAGATTGGCTTTAGCTCTGGTAGCAATAACTTACTATAGTAGCAAAGTGCTACAGAGCACCCCCACAAGTCCAGGGGCAACATTCCATAAGGGAGGGGTTATAAGGTGGAGCGGAAGCATGCATTGAACAATTGGCTATTTTCCCTGCCAAAGTGTGTGTTTGTTAAAGACAGGTGCGGGAGAAGTTAAGCCAAGAGTGAGCTGCACGTGTAGTGTTAGTGAGGGAGTTTGGTGCTCCAAATAGGCACATTATAGTTACATGTTGCATTTTTTATTATGCACTACATATATGTTGGATTGACCTCTGCATTATGTTGTATATAATATGCATAGCACTTGCATGTGTGATGTTGCTTTAAGAGGTGTAGGTCATTGTGCGATCAGTCATTTTGGTAGTTTCAGAAGACTGAACCCTAGGACTTGCAATGAAATTGCAATCATGAGTTGTTTTTTGCTCACTCATGTTAGGCATTACCCCAGCTTTCCAAGGGGCAAAATGGCTTGGTGTCTAAGGCCCCATTCCTGTGCTTTGGCGAGGATGGCTTGTAGAAGCAGGATGGTAGCTTGCTACTAGAGGACATTCGAGTGGGGATCATCTTACAAAGCCAGGTGAACTAGGTGAGCTAAGTGGATAGCTTGTAGTAGAGGATAGAGGGATATAGCCATAACTATGTCAGTTGGTTCAAAAAACCAGTGCACCTCTACTGTACACTTGGAGACTTGCATGGTTAACCTACTACTTCACTGTGTCTGACAACTCTGCCAAGGCCTGCTGTATTCTTGTATATATATGTTGCAGTAAAAATGGGACGTCAGTGAAAAGCAAGGTCTCATGTTCATCCCTTCTCCAATGGTGGAATACTCCAAGTGGCTTGCAGTAGACAGCTCCATGAGGGCCAGCTAGTGTAGTGGAACATTGGCTATGCTGGAGTGACAGTTGCATTGCCATATTGCCACCAGGCTCTTTAAAGTTTCTTAAAGTAGAATTCTGCATATACAATTTCCCTCATAACAGTTTCAATCACACAGTGCACCCTTATTACCTACAGGTGCATCTCAATAAATTAGAATATCTTTGAAACATTCATTCATTTCAGTAATTCAATTTATAATCAGCGTCTTCCATGATTGTGTTTCCTACTGAACCAGACTGAGGGACCATTTATAGGCTTAGGAAACCTTGGCAGGTGACACTGAATTTACAATACTGAACTTTTTTACAATATTCAAATTTTCTTAGATTTGGGTTTTCATTACCTGTAATCCATAATCAACATTTACAGAAATAAAACACTTGAAATAGAACACTGTGTGAAAAGAATCTAGAAAATATAGGAGGTCACTTTTTTAATCTAATTACTGAAATAAATAAACGTTTAAAAGATATTCTAATTTATGGAGATATCTATACCTATACCTGTATCTATAACTGTCTGTCAGGGCATGACGTTTCTCACTATTCTTTCCTTTTTTTTTATTTTTTAATCTGAAATGGACCATGCATGTGAAGATTCACCTGAGTACTCACATGTATCTTCTAATGTTTGCACTGATTTTTGCACCATCTAATGGCAGCACTCCTTCTGCATCAGGAGCACGTACTGTCTTTGTCAATCATCAGTACATAGACATGTTTCTTTTGGAGTTGCAAAGAATGGCACTGAGGATCACAGCTTGGACTACAGTAAAGAAAGTTTCTACATCAACATAGACAATGAGACAAGGGGGTAAGGCTCACAAAACCCTACCCTAAGTTGTTGGATCTTCAGTTTAGGTTCAGGCAGGGGCATGTTTGGAGGTGGAATTAAACATCACTATATTGCCAACCTCCAAGTTGGGAGGTATGGGATAATTCACTGAAAAAGTTTTAAAGGGATATGGTTGTCAGTCTCCAAAGAACTAACATTACAAGGTATGCTAGAGATGGGTTGTAGATCCATACTTGTGTCACCATATTATGAGAGTCATAACTTCAATTTTGAACACTATTTCAAGTGCAGTGCATTATAGTATTCAGCCCATGTTTTATTAAACTTTGCCTGTGGCAGAATCTAACAGGCTAACTTTGATGGCTGACATGATGGTCTTCAATTTGTCCCTTGTCACTATGACAACACATAAGCACCAAGCAATCATGTTGTGGTATTGCCAATGGGGGGTTGCATACACATAAAAACTTCCTAGATGTTGCAGTCACTATTGACTGGGCATCTAAAGGAGTTATAAGACCACAACAGATCATAACAGACTGTTACAGCTGACAGCTCTGGTTCAGTTCCTCAGCTCCTGCTGTACTATTGCAGCTTATTGCGTTTACTACCACCGGCCCTTGACATAACAGTATGTCATGAGGCAGGAAATGATTAAGGGGGATTAGTCATAAGGTTATTCCTATGCAATCTTTTAATACCTGTTCACAGGATTCAATGTCTATGGGACTGACACGTATAGCCTATTCAGCCATCTCCATATAGACTTTGAGTGGTGTGGCAGAGTGCATGTATGACCACTGTTCTGTACAAATGAATTTAGGAAAAGGAGCTTGGGACCCCGTTTGTAGTGATTTGGGGGGGGGGAGGTCCCAGTGGTGATTGGTAACTGTTGCTGGTTATACCCATTTAATAACAGAAAAAAATGTATGGAAAAATCACTGACCTGTATTTACTCCAAGAAAGCATAAAAAGGAGCTACAACTTGTCCCACAGCTTTAGAAAAGTTATGTTTGCCAGAATACAAGTGGAAAAACACTACAGTCATCCCTATGATGGAAGACAACAATGGACATTAACTGTTGCAGAGAATGAACACAGACTGACACTAATGTAAACAACATGAGGACGCTGTCTTCCATCATGTTGGTTTACATTTGTAACAGAAGAAAAAGTTGTGCATGCAGGACAATGGAAATGGACACAGACTCAGTCCTTTCCTGCAACAGTTATGGTCCGTTGCTGTCATCCTATGATGGAAGACAGCAACGGATATCAACAACGGTAGTGTGAACCCAGCCTAATACTGTCTAAGTTTTAGACAGTGCAAACTTACACTAACCATATTTTGTGTCTTATGGTTTAAAATCTGGCGTGCTTTTAGACAGTTCAGTGACTGTTACACCACTTACTACTTGCCGCAGTTTCCAATAAAAAATGCAGCAATATTTTGACGCATGGTGTTGCATATTAAGACCCATCTTCTTGATATAAACCCTAACCCTTCCCATTAAGCCTCACTCATTTGTCTGGCAAGCTCCAGAAACTGTTAGAAAGTGTCTAAAACACTTAGAAAATAAAGTGTAAACTAATGAAAATGTGCCAGAATTATCTGCCACAATGTCTTGGGCTTGTTTGGACAAAATTACCTGGTTCTTCAAAGGGTTAAAATATGATTTCTAATGCTGTACTGTTATTTATATGTGATATGCTTCATGGCCAGAAAATGTTTGACCTCTCTGCTTTCTTATAAAACAGACTAGCCGCCATGTCATGCTTAAAGGGAATGTGGGGTCTCTTCAATGAAAACCAGTACCCACCTCCTCTGCTTCATCAAAACAAGAAATATAACAGAAAAAACATAGGGGGGATTTTTAAACTCAGTTTTGCTAAAGTCTGCATTGGTGTAATTTATCAAATGTTGATGCATCTGTCCTGAAATGTTACTCCACTTTCTAGGCCAACCACTGACTGGAGTGAGTTTGCGACAACTTTTGCTAATTTTTTAAAAGCCGCAGTTGATAAACCTGTTAGTACAGACAACTATACAGGCTAACAATGACCACTTTCCTACCAACTTTTGAAAAGTGGAGTGAATGGTGCAGAAATCAAAAAGTCCCATAATTGTTGTATAACCGAGTTCAAAAAAGTTCAAAACTTTTTTTACGCCAAAATTGTAGAGTGCAGATGTTAGGTATCTAAATATGCATAATCATGCATTTCAGTGCAGTGCTGTTCACAGCCATCGCTTTAAAGAGGACCTTTCACTACCTCCAACAAGTCCAGCTTTTCACATTAATTAATAGATTCTGCTCCACTGATTCTGGTACAGTTGGAATTTAGTTTTGGTGCCGGATATGCTATATGCTATTTAGGCTGTGTACTGTCAGGAGGGCGGTGTCAGGCAGGGGTGTGATTCTGAGCTCTGACACTGGCTGCGTCTGATTGGAGATCTAAATCACACCCCCCTGCCTGGCACTGCTGTTCTGACATTACAGAGCTTAAAGGGGTTGTCCAGTCAAAAATAGACAACCTATTTAAGTTTTAAATCAGCTGGGGACAGTGAAAAAAAAATGTAAAAAAATTCATACTCATCTTTCCACAGTCCCATGATGACGTGTGCTGGAAGTCCCAGCCACAAGTGACCGCTGAGGTCAATCAACGGTCTCAGCGAAGGGCATGCGATGTCACTACTTGTGACATCACGGGTCTCTTCCTGAGGCCTGCTGAGGCCGCTGATGGTCACGTGACCGCTGAGACCAATCAGCGGCTTCAGCAGAACTCAGGAAGAGACCCATAAGAAGCTGCCGGAGCAGAAAGACTGGAACGCACCGTGAGGACACTGGAGCATCGGGGACAGGTGAGCATGATTTTTTTATTATTTTTTTCACCTCCCCCAGTTGTTCAGGCATTAAAAAAAATGCCTGGACAACCTCTTTAAGTAGCACATCAGGCATCAAAACTACCTTTGCTTGCTGTTCAGAAAAGGTGGGGGCTAGAGAAAAAACTGTGCTGGTGTCAGGGCCGGGCAAATTTAAAAGTGGGGCCCCAAATCTTGACATACCGTACCAACACCATCATATTCAGTCATTTCAGAAGTCAGTGCTGCACTTCCAGTGGCACTTATAGTGGCACTTACAGTGGGGAAAAAAAGTATTCAGTCAGCCACCAATTGTGCAAGTTCTCCCACTTAAAAAGATGAGGCCGGCCTGTAATTGACATCATAGGTAGAGCTCAACTATGAGAGACAAAATGAGAAAACAAATCCAGAAAATCACATTGTCTAATTTTTAAAGAATTTATTTGCAAATTATGGTGGAAAATAAGTATTTGGTCACCTACAAACAAGCAAGATTTCTGGCTCTCACAGACCTGTAACTTCTTCTTTAAGAGGCTCCTCTGTCCTCCACTCATTACCTGTAGTAATGGCACCTGTTTGACATTATCAGTATAAAAGACACCTGTCCACAACCTCAAACAGTCACACTCCAAACTCCACTATGGTGAAGACCAAAGAGCTGTGGAAGGACACCAGAAACAAAATTGTAGACCTGCACCAGGCTGGGAAGACTGAATCTGCAATAGGCAAGCAGCTTGGTGTGAAGAAATCAACTGTGGGAGAAATAATTAGAAGATGGAAGACATACAAGACGGCTGATAATCTCCCTCGATCAGGGGCTCCACGCAAGATCTCACCCCGTGGGGTCAAAATGATCACAAGAACGGTGAGCAAAAATCCCAGAACCACACGGGGGGACCTAGTGAATGAACTGCAGAAAGCTGGCACTAACGTAACAAAGGCTACCGTCAGTAACACACTACACCACCAGGGACTCAGATCCTGCAGTGCCAGACGTGTCCCCCTGCTTAAGCCAGTACATATTCGGGCCCGTCTGAAGTTTGCTAAAGAGCATTTGGATGTTCTAGAAGAGTATTGGGAGAATGTCATATGGTCAGATGAAACCAAAGTAGAACTGTTTGGTAGAAACACAACCAGGGTCGGACTGGCCCACCGGGGAACCGGTGAATCCCCCGGTGGGCCCCGACTATTAGTCCACATTTTACCAATGTAAATGCATTGGTCAGGGGCCCGATCTGGATGGTCAGGGGCCCGATCAGGCCCCTGACTGTGATGATTCCACTTAAATATGGCTATAACTCAGAGATGTATTTTGATCTCTGGGTATAGTATCTCCCTTCTTACCTGCATTTATTCATAATGTGCGCAGCTATAAGCCTAGGTGTATATTGGCAGTAGTAGCAACATTGTAACAATGGGGCTTTGTATCCATCCCAGCAGGGCTCCATTGAATTCCTACACAGCCCTGAGTGATCAAACAAACATGCATTGATCAGTCTGCACTGGTAGATCAGATATGGCTGATAACATTGTATCATTTCACTTGGTCTCAGCTCCTTACAAAAAGTCTTGACTTGAGTGCGTTAGTCAATCAGACTTGCTGTCGCCGGTGACCTCATTCTGGGAGGTGGCATAAAGGGTATATAAGATGAGATAAGAGGTCAGTGGGAGGAGATTGTGCTGGGACTACAAGAGAACACTATGAGGAGTTTTTAGAGACAGACTACAAGAGATCACAGACAGACCACTGTGAAGAGCATGCAGGCTGGATTGTTGTCACATGCTGAGAAGTCTCCACTGGTTAGTCACACATGACAGAGCATGTGTGAGTGTTGGATTATAGAGCCACATCAAGGAGATGCGTGGTAAAGTAATTATTTCAATTTTATTCCCTTTTTATTTTTATTGTACTGCATCTTGTAACTAGTAACTGTTAATGCTTGCATATATCTGCATATCTGTTCTGAACTGTATGTGTTAGATGTTAATACCGACCCATTTAGGGGTTAATAAATATATAAAATTTAGAAAGCTTGTCTTGTATTTATCCTGCAAACCCGGCACTCACTGGCGGTGAGTGTGGTTTTTATATGAAAGAAGACTCAGGTGTGAGCCAGAGCGGTGTTGGCGCACTGAGGATCTTTCACACTGACCAATGCATTTACATTGACAAAATGTGGATTAGTAATGGTCAGGGGCTGGACTTTACAGCGGTGGGAGACTGCCCCTACCTTGTCATGGGCCCGCCTCCTGAAGCCTGCATCCTGATTGACAGCTGCTGGAGCCAATCAAATTGCAGGGCATTGCTGCAAGCGTCAATGACGTCATGACGCTGTGCGCGGCGGCGGGATTCAGCAGAGGAGCCCAGAACAACAGTGTTAAGGTAAGTACTATTTACCACACCCACAAAACAACTTTCCTCCCTATTTTGCCCCCAAATCTTTCAGCTTCACTGACCCCTCTGAGAACTACAACCCCCAGCTGCTCCAGATGCTCTGGATCTGTTGAGAGTTGTAGTCCCCCCCCAAAATGAATATCCCACTGTATTGTTATGCTGGTGCCTGCTCTAGGGCTCCAGCATGACAATACCTAAGTTGCAGAAACCGCTGAGGACTTTTCTGTCCGTCACTTTCTGTTTGAAAATGGCGGACACCGGAGGACCTCATTATAATGGGGTCTGCCGGTGTCTGTGTGTAACCGCCATGTTAACAGTCCGCCTCTCAGTCATTCGGGTCCCGTGGCGGACCTGTATGACAGAGAGCTTGCCACAGATGTGAAACTATGGCTATGGCTACACTACAACTTCCGTCATGCAACCAAAGATTGTTGTATCGCCTTAGGACTCTTTCACACATTAGTGCATGGAGTCGCATTGGGACCCTCAGGTTGTAATGCGACTCCATTCACTAACATGAGTGAAAGGGTTACAAGGCGACACGATGATCCACATGACGGGAGTCACGGCTTATTCATCAAAAACAATGTTTTCCACCTGCCAGAGTTTTGCGCCTAATTTATAATGAGGTGCACACATAAATTAGTCGCATCTTCTGGAGTCCGTGCACCTAAACAGAACTCCACACCAGCTTGCTGATGTAGATCTCTGGGATCATTAACACTAGAAAACTGAAGTAAATGATTATAAAATGACAGGGCCAGAAAAGTGGTGAAAAACTCAAAAAGTCTCAATTTTTTTTGCAAAAATTTTCACTTGCGCAAAATAATTGTTACTTTTTTAATGGCTTGTACATCACTTTTTTTTTTAGCACACAAGCTGTGTTAAATCAGCCCCATTTATTTATTTATTATGCTTACTTGTATAGCGCCATCATATTCTGCAGAGCTTTACAGACATTGATAGTCATATGTAGATTGTGAGCCCTATATGGGTTAGTGACTGTCAATGTCTGTAAAGCACTGCGGAATATGATGGCGCTATATAAGTAAGAAAAATAAATAAATAGTATTTACACTGTACAAATAGGATGCATGATGTTAAAATAAAAAATGTCATGCATCCTATTTAATGTCATGCATCCTATTCATACAGTGTATATACTATGGGGCTGATTTAACATGGCTTATTTATTTATATGGCAGATATAACCTTTTTAACCAACCCCCAATACAATATAATTTTGTCAATATGTTGTTAATTTTTTTATTTTTTATTTATGCCAGGGGAGTTGAAAAAAAACAAAAAAATACTCACCTGTCCCCAATGCTGCAGTGTCCTCCCAGTGCAGTCCGATCCTGCTACTTGGCTGTCTTCTGGCGGTGACGTCCCGGCTCCCTTCCGCTGAGGACGACAATTGGCCTTGGCGGTCAAGTGACTACTTAGGTCAATCAGCGGCCTACAGAAGGGACCCAGGGACGTCACAGATAGTGACGTTCCTTCCTCGTGGCTGCGGATTGGCCTTAGCAGTCATGTGTGGTGGGGACATGCGCCAACAGAGCTGCAGGACTGGGGGACACATGAGCATCGGGGACAGGTGAATGTGTTTTTTTTTTTCGTTTTTTTTCACCTCTCCCACTCTAATTAAAAAATACATTTTTGCCTGGACAACCCCTTTAAAGGGTTTATCCACATTCTAATATTGTTATACCACCTGCAGGGTTCCAACACACAGGACCCCCTGAAGATCAGCTGCAATGGAATAGCATGACTTTCAGTAATGTTACCATACCAGGAGCCACGCTGCTCACTAGCCGTATAAAGTGTAGTGGTGGTTTTAGGTACTGCAGCGCTGTCCCATTGAAGTCTATGAAGCAGCACTACAGTACCAAAAGCCGCAGCTGCACTTTGTACAGTGAGTGAGCAGTGTGGCTCCTGGTATGTAATCATTACTGGGAGTCACGCTGTCCTGGTGCAGCTGATCTGCAGGGGTCCAGGTTGTCAGACTTCCACAGATCTAAGGGCTCATTCACACAACAGGATTCCAAGGCTGTGTGCTGGCTGTTGTATTAGCAGCACACGGTCCGATAGATTTTAATGGATCTATTCACACGACCATTGTTTTAATCGTCTGTGTGAATGATTCAAGAAAGAAATAGAACCGGCTATTTTTGGTGATTTTATGGATCCCTCAATAGACTCATGTCAATGAGGGATCCTTGAAAACAGATTTTCTTAGGGTGTACACTGTGCTGGGCTCTGTCGTCTGAGTGTAGCCTAGAATATTAGAAGGTGGATAACCTTTTTAAAGGGGTTATGCCATGAAGAATAGTTATCTGTTATCCATAGGATAGAGCCCTCAGAATGGGGGTGTTTTTCTTCTAACTGAATCCAGGCTGAATGTAGCTGTGCCCAGCTGGACGGGAGGCGACCGTGCACCCATTAACTTGAATAGAAGTGCCTGAGATAGTGAAGTACAGGACTTCGGCTATCTCAGTTACTCCCATTAATGTAAAATATGGCATGGATACTTCCTATCCAGCAGGGCATGGCTACATTCAACCTGGATTCCGTCAGACTAAATTCACTGTGGTGAGAAAAACAACCCCATTCTCAGGACCGGGAACCGGGATTCATTATCGTCTGTCCTATGGATAAAGTACTAGTAGTTCGGTGACTCTGGCCTCTTAATCCTGGAGCATGTAAGGAATTCAGGTGCAGGAAGCGTAGGTCAGTGGGGACTTGTGTCACTATATTTCAAGAGCCATAGTCGGGGCACTTCTTTTTCCTTAAGGCTGGGGACCCACATGGTGTAAACGCCGCGGTTCACCTGCGGCGTAAACGCCGTGGAAAAAAAAGCGGCGTTTTACAGTCACAGCAAAGTGGATGGGAGTCTAGTAATTCCTATCCCCACTTTGCGTTAATATACGTGTTGCAGACATGCGGCGATTTCCAAAACCGTTGTGGTTTTGGAAATCGATGCATGTCAATTATACCTACGGAAATGTCGGCGGTTTCCCTATAGGTATAATGGAAGCAGAAAGTTCACGGAGGAAACCTCTGCGAACTTTCTGTCAAAAGCGCTGCAGGAAGAACTGCAATGCGTTGCTGTCGTGGTTTTTCCAGCAGAGCTTTTTTGCTGCAGGACGCCATGTGGGGCTTAGCTTAAAGGGGTTTTCCAGGGCTTTCCTTTTTTTTTTTATTGCTGACCTATCCTTAGAAATGTCATCAATTGGAGATCTGTTGGGGGTCTGACACCTTGTCCCCCTTGTGGTTCAGCTGGTTAAAGAGGCAGTGGCCCTCTCTGAGAGCTGCTTCTACTTCACAGGACATGTGACATTATATTCATTGATCACATGGCCTGATCACAGCTCAGTCCCATTAAAGTGAATGGGCTGAGCTGTGATACCAAGCACAGTCACTATGGAGCTGTGCTTGGTAAATACTGAAGAGGCTGCAGCACGCACGTCACGTGAACAGGTGCTCATCCCTTTCCAATTTTTAATTGATGATTGCATAGGTCATCAATTACTCAGCCTTGGAAAACCCCTTTAAAGCCCCAACTAGACTGTGTCCTACTGATATAAAATAAGATAATATAGCACCCAATTCCGTTTCCTCTCTGCAGTGAATTGAAGTGTTTAAAATATTGATCCAGTGTTGAGGCGTGTCAGTATCTTGGAAATCTGGGTAGTACCCTTGTACTACCCTTATTTCCAAGGTACTAAGACAGCATTTAGCTTGTCAGCTGCCCCCACTCTGGATCAATATTATTACACTTCATTGTGATTGGTTTACTCCCAGGCACATTGACAGTATTTCACTTCAATAGCTTACTTTAAATGTGAGCAGGAGTAACTCAGGTCACATAGCTAGTGCAGGGACTCTTATGTAACTTAAGAGTCCCTTCACTAGCTCATTCTGGCGCACCTACCTTTAGGATGAGACAGAATTCTGTCTCACAGATGAGTCAAGATTCTGTCTCAACTACAGGTCCCCTGCACCAGAATAGAAGCCAGTGTTCATTAAATTTACCAAATAAGAAGGAAGACAGCTGGAGGTCACTATAGTTTTTTAAAATTTTTCATACTGCTGGGATCTTTTGTGTTTTTTTTATCTTTCAGGTTATAATGGATCGCTTGGATTACGTCGGATTCGTTTGACTCCATCGATAATCATCGTTTTTGTTTAATTTTTTAATAAAATGGTCAAAGAGGGTTGTCTGGGGGAGTTTTTATTTCAATAAAAATAATTTCTCTCATTTCTCTTGATTTTTTTTAACTACTTTCTTACCCCCTTAGTAATGGCGACTGTCTATTAGACAGCATCCATTACTAAGGTGTGGCTTAGTGTTAGATGGTGAATATTCTAGCACTAACCCTCCAATTATTACCCCGGTATCCAACACCATCAGGGGTGCTGGGAAGAGCTGGGTATCGTCCAATACCCAGCTGTCTAAAGAGACTGCTGGGGATTGGGGCGGTCGCAGTCTGGTATTATTAGGCTGGGAAGGCCCAAAAACAGTGGCCCTTCCCTCCCTTGTAATGTCAGGCTGCTGCTGCTTGTTATATCCGGCTGGTTATGAGAAATTGGGGGGACCCTATCTCATTTTTTTCCAATTATAAAGCAGCATAGGGTCCCCCCAATATTTCTGAACCAGACAGATATAACAAGCAGTAGCCTGACATTACAAGGATGGGAAGGGCCACGGTGTTTGCCCCTTCCCAGCCTAATAATACCAACCTGCGATGGCCCCAATCCCTGGCTGTCTCTTTAGACAGCCGGGTATTGGACGATACTCAACTCTTTTTGGTGTTAGGTACCGGGGTAATAATTGGAGGGTTAGTGCTAGAATATTCACCAGCTGACACAAAGCCACATCTTAGTAATGGATGCTTGCTAAGGGGATAAGAAAGTATTTAAAAAAAACTCGAGACATGAGAGAAATTTTTTTTATTGAAATAAAAACTCCCCCAGACAACCCTCTTTGACAATTTTATTAAATAATTAAAAAAAAAAAAAAAAGATGATCATCGATGGAGTCCAATGAATCCGACATAATCCAATGGATCATCATAACCTGAAAGAGAAAAACACAGCATAATAAAAAAAAATTATACTCACCTACAGCTGTCTTCTTTCATCTGTCTTCTGTGGTAAAATAGAAACTGGCTTCTATTCTGGTGCAGGGGATCTGGAGATGAGAAAGAATTCTGTCTCATCTTAAAGGTTTGTGCCCCAGAATGAGCTAATGAAGGGACTCCTAAGCTACAGAAGAGTCCCTGGACTAGCTGTGTGATTGTTGTTATTCCTATCAATGTGACCAGGAGTAACACAATCACATTGGGGTCGGGAGAAGCTATTTATATGAATTGACAGGCGTCTCATGCATTCACAGCAGGCACTGCCTGGTAATTCATTTGCATTTACAAGCAGCTCCTGCAAGGGGGGAGGGGGCAATGCAGGCGCAAAATATCACTCCTGCATCGCTCCACATCTGTAGCAATATAAGTGTGAAAAATGGACAGCACAAGAATGATGTTTTTTTTACAGATAGTACATGGACAGAAAAATTGTTAGTGTTAAAGGGGTTGTCCAGAATAACCTGTTTTTGGCAAGGAGGCTGGGGAAGGTGAAAAAAAAACAAAACTCTCACCTGTCCCCGGTGCTCCGGTGTCTCTCACCGCAGTCCGGTCCTGCTGCTCCCAGGTGACGTCCCGCTTACTTTACTTAGGCCGCTGATGCCGCTGATTGGCCTCAGGGGTCACATGAGGCGAAGACTTCCTCCTAAACAAGACCCGGGAGGAGCAGGATCAGACCTCGGTGGGAGACACCGGAGCATTGGGGACAGGTTAGTATGGGGTTTTTTTTCTTCACCTTTCCAGCCTCCTTGCCAAAAATAGCTTCCAAGAGAACTACGCCACTTTGAAAAAACCATTCCCTTCTGCAATAGATATTATGGAACCTGATGTTGATAGTGATGGTGAGGATGACATGAATGATGGAAAACATGTAGCTTGTGAAAACCGCCTGACCTGCTGCTATAGACTTTTATATGATCACAACTTGCATTCTGCTGCATATACAAATCTTTTTGTGGCATATAAAGCGCTCCTTACTCTGGCCTGCACCTTTCCTGTGAAAGAATGTTTTAAAAAAAAAAAATTGTAAAAAATCGGTTGAGGTCATTGATTGGACAAGAACTTTTAGAATCTCTAATTTTAATGAACATTGAGAGGGAGATTTCCATGTCTTTAGATTATGATGACATTGTTGATCGATTTGCAAACTCATCTTCTGTTCTTCAGAAACTGCTGCTGTAACCTGGATGTGTAAAATGGTTTACTTTGTGTGTCTTATTATATTAATACTGCTCTATTTAAGGTTAGTTATTTGTATCGTGTGTCTGATACATTAAAACTACATTTATAGAAAAAGAAAATGGAAATCCTGACAGGGACAGGAACCCCTTTGACTGTAATGGGGTCCATCAGTTTTCTACTTTGATGTTTGTCACTTTGCTATCTGCACTATTGTGTCTGTAATGTTTGTTGAACTCTATCTGTGATGGAGGAGAAGTTAATGTCTGTGATGGAGGATAAGTTAATGCTTAATTTTATATTATTTATTTAAATATTATTTATTTGGTTGTGCAATAAAATAATTTTGGTTTGCTTTTCCGTGTATGTGTGTAGAACGTAATATAGTTTGTGTGCTAGGTCTCATGCCTGAATGTATTTAAGATCTGCATCACACAGATCTCAGATATGCACCATGTATACCCATATATAAAATAAAATACATTTTTCTATTCAAAGACAGTAAACTAAGGCTCAGCTAAAAGTGATATTTGCATTGATTAAGAGAAAACTCACTTTGATGTAGTACAAAGGACAATACAGTTCTGTTTAGCACACTGTATTGTGCGCGAAAATGCACTTTAAATGTGCATGATGCCAAAAACTGGATGGGCGATATTTCATATGGCAGTAGGGTGGGCCCCTAGAATCAGTCCCACTGGTGGGCCCTAGGCATCCCAGTCTGACCCTGAACACAACTCGTCGTGTTTGGGGGAGAGTGAATGCTGAGTTGCATCCAAAGAACACCATACCTACTGTGAAGCATGGGGGTGGCGATATCATGCTTTGGGGCTGTTTCTCTGCAAAGGGACCAGGACGACTGATCCGTGTACATGAAAGAATGAATGGGGCCATGTATCGTGAGATTTTGAGTGCAAACCTCCTTCCATCAGCAAGGGCATTGAAGATGAAACGTGGCTGGGTCTTTCAGCATGACAATGATCCCAAGCACACCGCCAGGGCAACGAAGGAGTGGCTTCATAAGAAGCATTTCAAGGTCCTGGAGTGGCCTAGCCAGTCTCCAGATCTCAACCCCATAGAAAACCTTTGGAGGGAGTTGAAAGTCCGTGTTGCCCAGCGACAGCCCCAAAACATCACTGCTCTAGAGGAGATCTGCATGGAGGAATGGGCCAACATACCAGCAACAGTGTGTGCCAACCTTGTGAAGACTTACAGAAAACGTTTGACCTCTGTCATTGCCAACAAAGGATATATAACAAAGTATTGAGATGAACTTTTTTTATTGACCAAATACTTATTTTCCACCATAATTTGCAAATAAATTCTTTAAAAATCAGACAATGTGATTTTCAGGATTTGTTTTCTCATTTTGTCTCTCATAGTTGAGGTCTACCTATGATGTCAATTACAGGCCTCTCTCATATTTTTAAGTGGGAGAACTGACTAAATACTTTTTTCCCCACTGTATATAGTCATAAAAGATCAGGAAAAAAAAATAAAAAAATTGAAAAGATACTGTATATATAGTTAAATGTTATATGTGTGTACCACTATACTGAGGCAAATTATTATCACTATACAGACAATTACCAAACAAAAAACATCATATAAAGACCAATAATAACTCTATACAAGGCTCAGATAGTACACTACCTCCACACTGTGACTACCACCTTTACACTACATAGTGATGCAAAGACAATAGTTGTGCACTACACAGACTTCTATCCTAATAAACATCAGATCAATTAAAGGGGTTTTTTTTATACCGATAACCTATCCACAGGACAGCTCATCAGTATGTGATCTGTTGGGGGTTCAACACCCAAACCCCACACAGATCATCTGTTCTAGCAGCTTCTGGGTGCCAGATGCTGCTAGTATACAGGATGCAGCTCTGCAATTTCCCAGAACCACCACTATACAGTGGATGGCGCTGCTGTGCCAGTCCTATTACTTGAATAGTAACAGTACTGCATGCTGTCCACTAGCAGATTTCAGTACCCAGAGGCTGCTAGAGCAGTTGGACCCCGACCGATCACATACTGATGTACTATCCTGTGGAAAGGTCATCAGTATCAAAAATCAGTATCAAAAACCCATTTTAAAATAGTGATTTAATAATACCCTTTTCTGCCCCCAGTAATAACAAACCACTCTTTTGCACATACGCAATACAGATGAGCACCTTTGTATCGGCTTATGAGTTATTATAGCGCACCCTTATAAATAATAGTCCCTGCTTATGAATAATAGCTCCCCCTTACAATTCAATTTCTCTTACTAATAATAGCTTGTTCTTATAAATAATACTTTCCCCCAATATCAGGAATAGTTTCCACTTATAAGTAATTGTTCCTTCTTACAAATAACTCCGCCTTATAAATAATAATTTCCCCAGCCTCATTAACAATAGTCCCTCCTTATATAAAATAGTTCCCCTAGCCTTATTAATAATAGTTCCTCTACCTCTATGTATATATAAATACCCCCTCCCACTTGACCGTGGCTTGGATACTGCTATATCTTCTGCTATTGATTTGGATACTCCTGTGTTCTTCTTGTATGTTATACTGCTGTAAGTCTGCTGGTTTGGTCTTAGTCTGCAAGTTCACCTATTTTTTGATAGTAGATTTATTGCATAACCGGTGTCTCTGATCCGCAAAGCCCAACTTGCCTTGCAGCAGGCTCTGGTGAAAAGCTCAAAGGTGCCTTAGACTGTACTAGCCAGAACAGTTTTGGATTATTGCTAGGTTGTTTTGCTTGCTATTCTTGATCTGCCAGTTTCCTGCAGCATATTTGGTAATTGCTTAAACAGCAATTTCCCCCCTCCCCGTCCAGTCTTTCTGTTTTTGTTTGCATTATTACTGGTTTTTGTACTCTTTGACTATAGCATATTTTGTTACCCTATTAAGCCACATGTTGTGGCTCTTCTTTATTCCTTTTTACTGTTGTATAATATATTGTAAAACACTTTAATAAATAAACAATTCCATCACTTGGCAAATTTATAAATGGCAATTCCATTACATCAGGGCTTGTACTAAGTGTACTAACTGATCTTGGATTGAACTTGGATATCTCCTTAAAGCAGTAACTTGTCATCCACCAGCCAATCACATCTGTAGTAAAGTTGAATTCTCTTATCACAAGCTAGCAGAAGGAACTAAAATTACCCCAAGTAGGATACTGATGTTCCTAGATATAACATCAGTATAAACCTGTCCTTCATCAGGGACAAACAGTGCTAGTCCAAGTGAATTTATACTACAATATCTTGCATTATCACTCAAAAAAATCTTTAAAATATGTTTAACCTTCTCCTGACATTGCCATTATCTGCTTTATTTGAATATATTGAGTATATTTGATATACGTTATACAAGATATACATTATTATGGCACCATACTATGTTTTGGGATAACGGAAGAAAACATTATCGATGGGGCAGAAAAAAAATTTAGTTACGCCATTCCTTATTTTGTTTTTATGGTCTTCAATATGGGGTAAAAAATATACACTACTTCTATTCTGCAGGTGAGTACACCGTAAATTTATGATTGCTTATACTACTATGTTTTAATACTTAAAAATACACTGAAAGGAAAGATTTCTCTCCATCAATATATTCTGACACACATAACTTTTATATATTTGTCTACCATTTTGGAGAATTAATGTTTTTTTTGGTCACTGGAAGGATCGCCCTCCCTCAAAATAACCTCTCAGATGGCATGGTCACAATTGATCATGGCATCTGATAGGTTAAACGTCCATAATTAGTGTTATCTTCAATCATGGACACTGGCAGCAGATATCAGTTGTGTAAAACCAGCAGCCACCTGCTGTCTATGTCGCTGGCTCAGCTTCTGTGTTAGCGCCATGTTTAAAGACACAACAACCACCACACACATATGGCCCATGTTGGGAAGAGGTTAGCGTAAAAACTTGATTCATGTACATGTCACTTTCTGGAGACACATTCCCTTTAAGAAATTGGAAGTTCATGTCTTTATCTAATTGTTATGATGATTAAAAGAAAAAGATAAACTGATCTAGAATAAATATGCTCCATTTAGAACTAAAAACCTCATATAACCTTTGACATTTTACTAAAAAAAAAACATTTAAACAACTGTGGAGGGGTAGGGTGTCTGTGGCCAGGTGGAGATGTCTGGAGCCCCACAGCATCATGACCATGTTTAGGTAATGCCTGATAACCCAACCGCTATCTCCCTGGTAAAGACAGTAGCAGAACTTGGCATTCATCTCTGCTGCCTGTGTAGAGGTCACTGTACTTAACTTTCCAGGCAGCAGAGATGAGTGCTGATCTTTGCAATTGGAAACGTATTGTCTTTACAGTTCCTTGCTATTGATGATCTATCTTCAGAATACGGCGTTACGGCGCTTGTACAAGTGACACGGTCCACTCACACAGCTAATCAGCAGGGGTCCTAGTAGTTGGACCCCCACTGGTGTTACTGATGACCTATCCTGAGGATAGGTCATCAATAGCAAGGAAGTGGAATACCCTTTTAAAGGGGTTATGTACCTTTTCAAAATTGATGCACTATCAATTAAAATAGGCCATCTATTTTAGATTGGCTGGATTTTGACTTTAAGGACCCCCGCAGATCAGTTTCCTAGAGTGTGAAACTCCTAGCATTGTTTACATGCCAGGTGCAGTGCTGCCTGTGGGCACTACAATTGTGCCCTTTTCAAGTCCCTGGGACACCACTGCAGCACCTGTAACCGCAACTATCAAGAATACACAGTAGGGATGGGGCCCACAGTACTTTAGTTACGCCACTGCATATAATCTTGGTCATTGATACATTGTCCCAAGAATCACCATCTAAAAGTAACCTCTAAGAAAATGATAGCTTAAATGCATTGTTTAAAGACAAAACAAAAGGATACCTAAGGCATCTCCTCCAGTAATCCATTACCCTGTTTTGTACTGATGAGGGGCAAGAACTTCAAAACAGCTATAAACCAATGGGTTGTTCATCCTTCTGGAAGAGTTACTGGTTTGGCTGGCATGAGGTATTTATGCCTACTTCTTTTCCTATGGGATACGATCTCTATATACCTGCTGGGTCACTTCAATGAAAACCAGTACCCACCCCCTGAGTTTTATCAAAACATGAATTCATATAACAGAAAACGCATAATACTTACTGATCAGGACAAGCAATGTGTTCCTAATAAGTGTCATGATGAGCAATATAGTCCTTCTTGGATAGAATTGGTATATCTTCTGAAGAGTCACTTCTCACCCAGTGGCCAATCATATACGTAGTTGAGTTCAATTTTCTTATCACAGACAAACAGAAGGAACTAACAGTACCCCAAGTAGGAAACTGAGGTTCTTAGATAGAACAACAGTATAAACATGTCCCTTGTAATTTTGTGAGCCCTTTGTAGGACAGTCTTTCATCAGTTACCAGGACATAATTAATATTATAGCATTGGTGCTATAATATCTTGTAATATTACACAGGTACAATGCTGACCATTTAAGTAATTTGAGATTTTCTGATACAAATTGGCTATTTAGAGTATTAGGAAAACATTTCAGCTTTCATTCAAACACCTGTCCAAAGTGTGTGTATCATGGACAGCATATTGTGGATCCACTATGCCAGTGTGCCACCTAACCAGTTTGACATTGGGCCGCTCCCAAGGGTGTTATATAAGTAGTCCTCCAGTCTTCACCTTTAACTTCCATAAGGGGATGTGGTCTTTGCTGCAAGGAAGCTACAAGGTCACTATATCTCAGACTGGTCCCCTTGTAATAATAATACATTTTATTTATATAGCGCCAACATATTCTGCAGTAATTTACAAATTGTAGGGTTCAAGCACAGACAAAAAGACACATTACATACTAATAAGTCTGGTTGGTGTGGCATTAGGCCAGTATCCTCGGGATATACAGTACCGACCAAAAGTTTGGACACACCTTCTCATTCCAAGAGTTTTCTGTATTTTCTTGACTATAAAAATTGTAGATTCACACTGAAGGCATCAAAACTATGAATTAACACATGTGGAATTATATACTTAAAAAAGTGTGAAACAACTGAAAATATGTCTTATATTCTAGGTTCTTCAAAGTAGCCACCTTTTGCTTTGATTACTGCTTTGCACACTCTTGGCATTCTCTTGATGAGCTTCAAGAGGTAGTCATCTGAAATGGTTTTCACTTCACAGGTGTACCCTGTCAGGTTTAATAAGTGGGATTTCTTGCCTTATAAATGTTGTTGGGACCATCAGTTGTGTTGTTCAGAAGTCAGGTGGATACACAGCTGATAGTCCTACTGAATGGAGTGTTAGAATTTGTAATAATGGCAAGAAAAAAAGCAGCTAAGTAAAGAAAAACTAGTGGCCATCATTACTTTAAGAAATGAAGGTCAGTCAGTCCGAAAAATTGGGAAAACTTTGAAAGTGTCCCCAAGTGCAGTGGCCAAAACCATCAAGCGCTACAAAGAAACTGGCTCACATGAGGACCCAGGAAAGGAAGACCAAGAGTCACCTCTGCTGCGGAGGATAAGTTCATCCGAGTCACCAGCCTCAGAAATCGCAGGTTATCAGCAGCTCAGATTAGAGACCAGGTCAATGCCACACAGAGTTCTAGCAGCAGACACATCTCTACAACAACTGTTAAGAGAAGACTGTGTGCAGCAGGCCTTCATGGTAAAATAGCTGCTAGGAAACCACTGCTAAGGACAGACAACAAGCAGAAGAGACTTGTTTGGGCTAAAGAACACAAGGAATGGACATTAGACCTGTGGAAATCTGTGCTTTGGTCTGATGAGTCCAAATTTGAGATCTTTGGTTCCAACCACCGTGTCTTTGTGTGACGCATAAAAGGTGAACGAATGGACTCTACATGCCTGGTTCCCACCATGAAGCATGGAGGAGGAGGTGTGATGGTGTGGGGGTGCTTTGCTGGTGACACTGTTGGGGATTAATTCAAAATTGAAGGAATACTGAAGCAGCATAGTTACCACAGCATCTTGCAGCGGCATGCTATTCCATCCGGTTTGCGTTTAGTTGGACCATCATTTATTTTTCAACAGGACAATGACCCCAAACGCACCTCCAGACTGTGTAAGGGCTATTTGACCAAGAAGGAGAGTGATGGGGTGCTACGCCAGATGACCTGGCCTCCACAGTCACCAGACCTCAACCCAATCGAGATTGTTTGGGGTGAGCTGGACCGCAGAGTGAAAGCAAAAGGGCCAACAAGTGCTAAGCATCTCTGGGAACTCCTTCAAGACTGTTGGAAGACCATTTCAGGTGACTACCTCTTGAAGCTCATCAAGAGAATGCCAAGAGTGTGCAAAGCAGTAATCAAAGCAAAAGGTGGCTACTTTGAAGAACCTAGTTTTGATGCCTTCAGTGTGAATCTACAATTTTTATAGTCATGAAAATACAGAAAACTCTTGGAATGAGAAGGTGTGTCCAAACTTTTGGTCGGTACTGTATATCCCGAGGATACTGGCCTAATGCCACACCAACCAGACTTATTAGTATGCAATGTGTCTTTTTGTCTGTGCTTGAACCCTACAATTTGTAAATTACTGCAGAATATGTTGGCGCTATATAAATAAAATGTATTATTATTACAAGGGGACCAGTCTGAGATATAGTGACCTTGTAGCTTCCTTGCAGCAAAGACCACATCCCCTTATGGAGGTTAAAGGTGAAGACTGGAGGACTACTTAGATAACACCCTTGGGAGCGGCCCAATGTCAAACTGGTTAGGTGGCACACTGGCATAGTGGATCCACAATATGCTGTCCATGATACACACACTTTGGACAGGTGTTTGAATGAAAGCTGAAATGTTTTCCTAATACTCTAAATAGCCAATTTGTATCAGAAAATCTCTAATTACTTAAATAGTCAGCATTGTACCTGTGTAATATTACAAGATATTATAGCACCAATGCTATAATATTAATTATGTCCTGGTAATTGATGAAAGACTGTCCTACAAAGGGCTCACAAAATTACAAGCGACATGTTTATACTGTTGTTCTATCTAAGAACCTCAGTTTCCTACTTGGGGTACTGTTAGTTCCTTCTGTAAGTATATAATTCCACATGTGTTAATTCATAGTTTTGATGCCTTCAGTGTGAATCTATAATTTTTATAGTCATGAAAATACAGAAAACTCTTGGAATGAGAAGGTGTGTCCAAACTTTTGGTCTGTACTGTAGGAGTACACAGTATTCCTTAAGTCATTATAGTAAAATGTATTTTGGGCAATTGTTTCAATCTGCATACTGTTCTGTGTATGGAGGCAGTTTAGTTAGACCTTTATTATTTATTATACTATCAGCTTTCAGTATAGGGCTATTTGTCATATGATTGAATGAATGGTCTTATGTGTATTGAAGCATGGATCTGCACCATACAATTGTTAGTATATTTATGCAGTCGCTCTGAGAGAGTGGTGTGAGTGGATTTTTTTTTTTTTTTTTAATCTAAATCCCAATTGGGTATATAGGGTCCTTTTGATATTTCATTTTTAAAAAAAATAACATTAATAAAAGTGAAGTTTTATGGATTAGATGTCTCTGATATATGTTTCTGTGAATTGGTCTATGTATGAGGAGACAGATTATATCTTTTGTGGTCAGTGAATTTAGTTTTTTTTTGTTTTTTTTTTTTATAATGAAAAGGCAGCCAATGCAGTGACTCACACAGACTGGAGGCATCACTTTAGCGTTTAGACTGATACATGAGCCTGGCCGCTGCATTCAGAATAGATTGTAGAGGGGAGAGTTTAGTAAGGGGAAGACCGATTAGTAAGGAGTTACAGTAGTCAAAGCAAGAGTGAATCAGGGCGACAATAAGGGTCTTTAATGTTTCCATGGTAAGGAAATGGTGGATTTGGATGATGTTTGAGATGACATGAGCGTGCATGTGATTAGATATGTAGGGTACAGGAAAGGCCTGAGTCAAACATAACCCCAAAGGCAGCAGGCATGCTGCTTCGGAGTTATGGTAAGAACAGAGACTGAAATGGAAATATCAGGTCTGTTAGTAAATGACAGAAACAGCAGTAGTTCAATCTTTCAGAGATTCAGTTTCAGATAAATTGAAGACATGATATTTGAGACAGTCACTGGTGTTCTGTCTTAGTGCAGGGGTGATGTTGTAAGCAGGGCCGTTTTAACACATTGGTGGGCCCAATGTGGGTTTCATAAGTGGGTCCCCCATCACCACCACTTAGAAATACTTGACCTGCACAAATTATAATGCCCCTTCAATGGCCCCCACATAGTATAATGCCCCTTAGTGCCTCTCACACAGTATAATGCCTCCCTAGTGGTCCCATACAATATAATGCCCCTCATAATGTCCCCTTCCAGGTTGCCCCCACATTTTCATGTCTACCTCCAGGTTACCCCCCAGGTTCATGTCCCCCCATCCCCCAAGTTGCCCCCACACTGTCATGTCCCCCTCAGGTTGCCCCCACAATATCATGTCCCCCATCCCCCAGGTTTCCCCCACAGTATCATGCCCCCACACTGTCATGTCCCCCTCAGGTTGCCCCCACAGTTTCATGTCCCCCCTGAGATTGCCCCCACAGTGTCATGTCCCCCTAGGTTGCTCCCACAGTATTATGTTCCCCCAACCCCCAGGTTGCCCTCACAGTATCATGTTCCCCCAACCCCCAGGTTGCCCCCATAGTGTCATGCCCCCTCCAGGTGGCCCCCACAGTGTCATTGCCCCCCCCAGGTTGCCCCCACATTTTCATGTCCCCCCTCCAGGTTACCCCCCCAGATTCATGTCCCCCACCCCCCTGGTTGCCCCCACAGTGTCATGTCCACCCCCAGGTGCCCCCACAGTGTCATTGCCCCCACGAGGTTGCCCCCACATTTTCATGTCCCCCTCCAGGTTACCCCCCCACATTCATGTCCCCCCACCCCCCTGGTTGCCCCCACATGTGTCCCCACAAAGTTGCCCCCACAGTATCATGTCCCAAGTGTATATATAAAAGAAAAAAACCTTAATACTCACCTTTCCATGTTCACTCCCCTCTTGTCCAGGAGTCTTTAAGGAGTAACAGGCACGATGTAAGTGATGTCACTACATCGCGCCTCCTGCTCCCAGGACACCAGGAACAAAGACAGTGGCCGGATGGTGAAGCAGGGAGCCAATGGCTCCTCCTCCAGACGCCGATGAGTTGGTGCAGCAAGGACCCACTGCCCTGGACAGCGGGACAGCAAATGCAGGACTGTCCAAAAGTGGCTCCTGCTGCCATAGGGCCCAGTGCAAGTGCAACGTTGACCCTATGGTTAAAGGGTCAACGGTGTCAGCTGACTGGGGACCAATCAGACTCTGGTGCAGAGCAAAAGTGGGTCAAGCTACAGTCAGCAAATAACAAGTTGAGCACAGGCAGAGGTCATACACAGTTACAGAGAAGATCAGGATCAGAAGTGTAGTCAATGAACAAGCCAAGGTCAATAAACGATAATCCAACAGCAGAGCAGAGACACAAAGCCCTTGCAGAATCTATAACACAAGAGGACAGAGCAGACTAAAATAGGTGAATGCTGATTATGATTGGCTGAGGAGAGCTCACAGGTGGACTTGTTAGGGTGCACTCACCCTATGGGCTGGACCAGGTACAGCAACAGAAGGAAACACACAGTAGCATAGAAAGTCAGAAACCGCATAGTGTGAACCAGAAGCAAGCTGACAGCTGCATTTGCTAGGAGAGAGAACACAACAATGTGTTCAGAACATTATAGTGTGATTGCACGCCAGCCCCATTATCATCAATGGAGTTGATCTGCAATGCCAACTACAACCCACGGACAGCTACGGCACCATTCCTGGATAAAAGCAAAAAACATTTTGTCTAATCCTGAATAATCCCTTTAAATATTTTTTTGGTAACAATTATGTGATGTTAAATTCTTGTGTGTCAAGAAAGACAAAAGTATTATATGTATGATATCTTTATTGGCTAACCAGAAAAATTAGAATTGCACGATTTCAGAGATTGGTCGCATCATATGATTTTTCTCCTCTCTGGCTACAGTGGGGAAAAAAAGTATTTAGTCAGCCACCAATTGTGCAAGTTCTCCCACTAAAAAAGATGAGGTTGGCCTGTAATTGTCATCATAGGTAGACCTCAACTATGAGAGACAAAATAAGAAAACAAATCCAGAAAATCGCATGGTCTGATTTTTAAAGAATTTATTTGCAAATTATGGGGGAAAATAAGTATTTGGTCAATAACAAAAGTTCATCTCAATACTTTGTTATATATCCTTTGTTGGCAATGACAGCGGCCAAACATTTTCTGTAAGTCTTCACAAGGTTGGCACACACTGTTGCTGGTATGTTGGCCCATTCCTCCATGCAGATCTCCTCTAGAACAGTGATGTTTTGGGGCTGTCACTGGGTAACACGGACTTTCAACTCCCTCCAAAGGTTTTATATGGGGTTGAGATCTGGAGACTGGCTAGGCCACTCCAGGACCTTGAAATGCTTCTTATGAAGCCACTTCTTCGTTGCCCTGGCGGTGTGCTTGGGATCATTGTCATGCTGAAAGACCCAGCCATGTTTCATCTTCAATGCCCTTGCTGATGGAAGGAGGTTTGCACTTAAAATCTCACGATACATGGCCCCATTCATTCTTTCATGTACACGTATCAGTCGTCCTGGTCCCTTTGCAGAGAAACAGCCCCAAAGCATGATGTTGCCACCCCCATGCTTCACAGTAGGTATGATGTTCTTTGGATACAACTCAGCATTCACTCTCCTCCAAACACGACAAGTTGTGTTTCTACCAAACAGTTCTACTTTGGTTTCATTTGACCATATGACATTCTCCCAATACTCTTCTGGAACATCCAAATGCTCTCTAGCAAACTTCAGACGGGCCCGGATATGTACTGTCTTAAGCAGGGGGACACATCTGGCACTGCAGGATCTGAGTCCCTGGCAGCGTAGTGTGTTACTAACGGTAGCCTTTGTTACATTAGTCCCAGCTTTCTGTAGGTCATTCACTAGGTCCCCCCGTGTGGTTCTGGGATTTTTGCTCACCGTTCTTGTGATCATTTTGACCCCACGGGGTAAAATCTTGCATGGAGCCCCTGATCAAGGGAGATTATCAGTGGTCTTCCATTTTCTAATTATTGCTCCCACAGTTGATTTCTTCACACTAAGCTGCTTGCCTATTGCAGATTCAGTCTTCCCAGCCTGGTGCAGGTCTACAATTTTGTTTCTGGTGTCCTTCCACAGCTCTTTGGTCTTCACCATAGTGGAGTTTGGAGTGTGACTGTTTGAGGTTGTGGACAGGTGTCTTTTATACTGATAACAATGTCAAACAGGTAATGAGTGGAGGACAGAGGAGCCTCTTAACCCCTTCAGGTCTGAGCCCAAAAGTGCGTTAAAGATCAGGCCTCATTTTTCAAAACTGACATATGTCACTTTATGTGGCAATAACTTTAAGACGCTTTAACTTGCACAAGTGATTTTGAGACAGTTTTTTCGTGAGACATTGTACTTTATGTTAGTGGTAAACATTGATCAATATTTTTGTATTTATTTATAAAAAAAATAGGAAATTTGATGGAAATTTGGAAAAAAAATCGCAATTTTCAAAATGTGAAATGCTCTGCTTTTCAAACAGATAGTCATACCACCCAAATAAGTTAATAAATATTATCTTTTTTTTTTTATATGTCCCACTAGGACACCTGAATCGCTGATTCAGCACTATAGACTGCAATACACGTGTATTGCAGTCTATACAGGAATTCAGCCTATGTAGACATAGGCTGATTTCCAAAGGTCCCGGCAGGATCAACCAGGTACTGGGGGCTTCAGGCAGCCTGGGGTCACTGGCCAGACCCCGGGCTGCATATTATAGATATCGGCACCCCCCCGATCTCTCCGCAGGGGGTGCCGGGGGCGGCAACATGGCGGAACTCCTTGGATGCCGCGGACATGTTTGACTGTAGCATCCAAGGGGTTAAAAACCCCGATCGGCGCTCAGCGCTGATCGGAGGTTAAGGAGCAGGGTGTTAGCTGTCAGTTACAGCTGACACCCTCTCCCGATGCCGCCCGCGGCACTCAGTGCCGCTAGCAAACACTTAAAATGCCGCGGTCGCTATTGACCGCGGCATCTTAAGGGTTAAACAGCGGGGATCGGTGTTATCACCATCCCTGCTGTTGCAGCGGGAGCCTGGCTGTCAAATACAGCCAGGCTCCCGCGGTGATCGCACGGGCTCTGCTTCTGAGCCCGCTCGATCACCGTCACGTACCTGTATGTGGGGATGCGGTAACTAACCACATTCTCCCACGTACATGTACGTGAGAATGCGTGAAGGGGTTAAAGAAGAAGTTACAGGTCTGTGAGAGCCAGAAGTCTTGCTTGTTTGTAGGTGACCAAATTCTTATTCCCTTACGTCCTACAGTAGCACAATATGGGGTATCTCTGCCCCTGTGTGTTGTCTAGGACAGGTGGAACTTTTAATGAGCACCAAAAACGTGCTTACTAACCTGCCCTATAAGAGGGCACGAGAGACCTCCCTCACCTGTGTTTTTTTCTGTCCTGTGTGGGACAGGTGGAGGAGGTCTCTTGTGACCTCTCTTAATGTTAGGGTTTTTTTTTCTTACCTTTCTTGAGGTGGTTGGTCTCCTATTGTTGCCGGCTTGTGTCCGTTCTTCTGCAGCGCTCTTCTGCCGATAAATCTTCGGCCGGCGGTAGGCTTCAGCGACGTCGGCTTCAGTGACGTTGGGCTTTGCGGCCGGCCGGAACCTTTCTCAGCGTCCGGGTTTCCGTGGGGCTGGATTTCACCAGACTCCTTCGCGGCCTACTTCCAGTTTTTTCGGCAGAGCTCAGGAGGGTAAGTAATATTTATTTTTATATTTATTTATTCTTGTTTATGTGTTATACGAATTATTTATTCATATCGCTGGGCTTGCTCTGCATGGAGTTTCTATGTATATTTTCATTGTGTTTGGCTCCTCCTCCACTTATGGTTGCCTTTAAAATGTCCCATAGTCCATTTGGGCTGTGGGCTGTGATTTTTCTGTCTCTCCTCTACTGCTAAGGAGTAGTAATATTCCCTTCTGTGATTCAGAGATTACTCTACTCTACTACTGCGTATACTGTTGCTGCGTTTTTTTGCGATGACCGACCTCCTTAAGGTACCCCTCTTTTTCTGGTTCTGGTTGCGGTTTGTAATATTGGTATGGTTATTGTCTGTGACTTTGTGGTCTTTTTAGATGTCTTCTTCTGCTTCTGGCTCTGGTGATGGAGATTTTAGGAGGAAGAAATCCTCCAAGCGTAAACATTTAGCCTGTTTAGACTGTAAGATTCCCTTGCCTGATGGCTATGAATTAACCCATTGTTGCCACTGTAAAGGCCCCCCTTCTGAGGAGCCATCCATACATGAGGTTGTGACATGGGTGAAAGAATACATGGAGGATTCTCTCAAAGAAATCCGGAATTCTATCTCCCAGATTGCCAAGAGACCACGTCTTGAAAAACATCCTCTCTTGCGGGTCTCGGATGAAGATTTTCAGGTTGTGAATGAAACTTTGTCCTCTGATGACTCCGCTGAAGATGCCAGCAGACCTCTCTTCCCACTCAAGAAAATTAATAGGCTGCTGAAGTCCATCCGGTCTAAGGACCGTGATGTTGATGGGGAAGCCAACATGTCCACCTATAGAGGGTCCAGAGTCTTCCAAGTGGACGAGACATTAAAAAAATTAATGTCTTCAGAGTGGAAATTTCCGGAGAAACCCTTTGTAATTAATGGTAGGTTTAAGACCTTGTTCCCCATCGCAGAGTCTCAATTGGATCAGTGGGGTCCTCCCCCTAAGATGGATTAAGATGGATATAGCGGTAGCCAAGTTATCTCGCCGCACTCTAGTACCATCTGAGGATGGAGCAAATTTACAGGATCCTATGGATAGACGCATGGAGAATACTCTCAAGAAGGCCTACTCATCGGCCTCTGCCCAGACCTCGGTCGCTGTTGCGTCATGTGAAGTCTCAGCCAAACTACGGGCTGATTTGCTCCAGCTTCAGAGGGACATCGATTCTGGTGTCTCCAGAGACGAGTTACTTTCTTTTTTAAGTTTGACTTCTTTGGCGGCAGAATTTTTAGCTGAGGCCTCCCATTATCAACTAAGGCTGGTGTCAAAGTCCTTGGCGCTTTCCACGGCGGCGAGGAGACCTTTATGGTTAAAACCTTGGAGAGCTGATTTTATTTCCAAGTATAACCTTTGTGCTTTACCATTTGAGCCAGGAAGATTCTTTGGCAGTAGCCTGGACGAAATTTTAGAGGGCTTGGCTGATAAAAAAGGCAAAACTCAGCCTCAGTCTTTTAGGGGTAGATTCGGCCCTGGCCGCAGCAGAGGTTATCCACCTCGACGTGGTCAGCAGTTCCAGAGGGGCTCTAGGTACTACTCTAGAGGCTCTGGACGGAGATTCCCCAAGACTGAGGATAGAAGGAAGCCCAGTTTTTTTTTTTTTTTTATAATTAACTTATTATTGGATTTTCAAATATCGCCAATGAATATACATAGTTAAAGACAATGTGCATGACACAACAATCATTAATCAAACAATCAGATGAGCTGGCGTATTATATACAACGATTAATTAATAACACAATAATGAATGGAACGTTGGCGGTGGAGAAGATACAAAAAATCCTTAGGGTGAAAGGCCAAGGGAAGCCCAGTTTTTGACATGAGAAGCTGTCTCCCTGTGGCCGAGATTCCTGTCGGGGGTCGTCTCTCCCTTTTCTTCAGCACTTGGCAGGAAAAATTTCAGGACACTTGGGTCTCACAGTTAATTCAGCGAGGATATGCAATCGAGTTTCTCTGTCCTCCCCGAGATGGGTTTGTCCTAACTCGCTGTCTTCCTGCGTCTCAGCAGGGTATTTTGGAATGCTCCATTCAAGAGTATATCCACAAAGGAGCTCTAGAAGAAGTTCCTTCTCTAGAAGAAGGTTTGGGGGTTTATTCTCCCGTTTTTCTAGTGCCAAAGCCAGCAGGCAGATGGAGGATGATTATAGATCTGAGGTATCTGAACCGTTTCATCAGAAAAAAAAAAACAGTTCTGCATGGAAACCATAAACTCAGTTTCTTCTTTTCTTCTTCAAGGCAACATTTTTGTCACCCTAGATCTGAAGGATGCTTATTTGCACGTGCCAATTTACCCTCCGCACAGGAAGTTCCTAAGGATTGTGATTATAGTTTCCGGCCACAGGAAGCATTAGTTCTCGGCCCTACCTTTCGGGATCTCCACGGCTCCCCACACCTTTACCAAGGTGGTGGCTCCCATAGTAGCCGCCCTCAGGCTTCAGGGACTCTTTGTGGTCCCTTATCTAGACGACTGGCTAATAAAAGCCCAGTCAGTGTCTGTTCTGCTCCAGCATTTACAGATTGCCATATCCCTGCTTCAAAGCCTGGGATGGCTCATAAATTGGGAGAAGTCAGAAATTGTCCCCTCAACCCAAAGGAAGTTTCTTGGTTACTTCCTAGATTCAGACCGGCTGGAAATCTCCTTGACAACTGCAAGGAAAGAAAAGTTAATTACAGCGGTTCGGCAACTTTTCAGGAGGCCGAGAGCATCCATCAGAACTTTGATGAAGATCCTAGGTCTGATGTCATCTTCCATCATGGTGGTTCCTTGCGCCTTATGGCATCTACGTCCTCTTCAGATGGAAATCTTAAGAATTTGGGATCGCTCTCTTCCCGGTCTCAACAGGAGGATTCGATTCTCCCCCAAGACCCGTCTTTCCCTCAGATGGTGGTTGCACCTCAAGGACGGAAGGTCCACGGTCCAACCTCATTGGACCCTGTTGACTACAGATGCATCCCTTACGGGATGGGGAGCCCATCTGGACGGAAACTCCATAAAGGGAGTCTGGAGCACTCCAGAAAGAAGGACGTCGTCCAACTGGAAGGAGCTCAGAGCTGTGTACCGTGCCTTACTCCATTTCTCTCCTCTTCTCAAGGGAAGAGCAGTCAAGATTCGCTCAGACAACATGACGATGGTATTATATGTGAACAGACAGGGAGGCACCAGATCATCATCCCTCCTCAGGGAGGCACCAGATCATCATCCCTCCTCAGGGAGGCAGATCTGATTTTTTCCTGGGCAGAGAAAAATCTGACCCATCTATCAGCGGTTCACATCAAGGGCTCCCTGAACTCAGTAGCGGATCGGTTGAGTCGGGGTCTTGCCGTTTCAGGAGAATGGTCACTCAATCCAGAAGTCTTTCATCACATTACCCTGAAATACGGTCTCCCAGAGATAGACCTCATTGCAACCCGACTCAATGCCAAGGTGGAGACGTTCTGTTCCCTGTACCAGGAGGACAATCCCTTGGCAGTGGATGCCCTGTCCATCCCTTGGAGGTCCAGGCTGTCATACATTTTCCCTCCAATTCCTATGATACCGAGAGTATTGATAAAAATAAGACAGGACCAAGCCTCTGCAATAGCCATCATTCCATTCTGGCCAAAAAGAGCTTGGTTTTCCCAGCTCATGGTGATGAGTCGAGGGATATATTGGAGGCTTCCCCCCACCCAGAACCTGGTTTCCCAAGGATCACTGAAGTGCCAGGATCTGAGGAGATTCAACCTGACAGCCTGGAGGTTGACAAGTCCTTACGAATGTATAGAGGACTGTCAGATGGCCTCCTGAAGACACTTTCCTGTGCGAGAGCTGAATCCACCAAAAGGAATTACCAGAGGACGACTAAGATTTTTTTGGTGTGGTGCTCCAAAAGAGATGTTGATATTTCTAATCCTTTGACTTCTGATGTTTTGGATTTTCTTCAGAATGGTTTGGACAGGGGCCTTGCCCCTGCTACTTTAAAGATACAGGTATCGGAGGGGCGTGGCCTGGACGCGCATGGAGTAGCACGCGCGCAGGTCCTTCTCCGCTCCTCCGCTCGCTAATGAGACCCGTGGACCCCTCAGCAGGCGCAGTATGGGCAAGCGCTTACCGAGGAAGGTGGCCCCGGGCACCCCAGCGCCCGTGGAGAGGTCTGGGGGGGCCACCCTGGACGCCTTTCTGGCCCAGCGGCCTTCTCTACCGGGCCAGGCTGCTGCGGGGCGGCCATCTTGTATTTCCTCCGCTCTCCGGGCGCAGGGGTCGCGGCGCGGCTTCTCTCCTCCCGCGCTCCCCCTGTCAGCCAGCGGAGCGCCGCTTCAACAGAGATCCCTGTCGGCGCCTGGGCAGCCGAGAGTTTCCCCAGCACGAGTACTCCCACAGTCTCCTCACCCTGGGATGTCCCAGCAACTACATTCTGCTTCACCAACACTCCTGGCAGAGCGGCATGAGAGGACCCCGGATGTTTCCAGCTTCTCAAGGAGTTCTGAGGTCAGTGGCTCTGCTCCCTCCTACACCGCTGATGAGTTGCAGCCTGTGGCCACAGAGCTGGTCTCTGTGGCCCCCCATCTACTATCTTCCCCCATCGCCCCTCCCCTCCATAGCTCAGGGGGGGATGGCGCGGTGGAAGGCGCTGGCGTAGGGGCTCCTCCGCCCCACACTCCCAAGGATTATGGCTCCCCCCTCCAGTCCTGTACCCCCAGAGCTGCATTCCAGGCCCATCTTCAGCACCATCATCCATGGCGGACCTTCTTCCTCAACTTACTACTAAACAAGACCTTAAAAGTATGGTTGCGGAAATCACAGCATCCTTCCGATCTGAAATTGCTACCCTCCGCACTGATTTACACTCCATTGCTAACCGAATGGACACGCTGGAGAATGACCATGACACTACCAGGGACTATGTTGCCTCACTGCATGATACTACCACTGAACAGGGTTCAGCTATACGGGACATGCAACGCCACTTGGAGGATCTTGACAACAGGGGCCGGCGCAACAATATACGCATCAAGGGACTCCCAGAGGCTGACCAATCTGAGGATCTGCCTGTTCTGCTGGAGGCTGTCTTCAACACTATACTGCAGGAGCCCCCGTCCCACAAAATTAAGTTTGATAGGGCACATCGAGCCCTTCGACCCAGAGGATCTTCCGCCACACCCCGTGATGTCATCTGCTGCCTCCACGACTTCACCCTTAAAGAGGCTATAATGAGCAAAGTGCGCAAACTGAAAGACTTCGAGTTTCAGGGAGCTCCACTACAATTCTATCAGGATCTGTCGCTAATCACCCTCCAGAAACGCCGCCATCTCCGACCCCTCCTCCAGATTCTTCAGGAGCACCAAATTCCTTACCGGTGGGGATTTCCGTTTGCTCTCATTGCTCGTAGGGATGGTCGCTCCGCTACGCTTCGCTCCTTTGCGGATTTGCCTCTCTTCTGTGACCTATTGGATGTTCCCCTGCCGGATTTAACAGACTGGGAGCTATTCTCTCCACCCCCTCCCCCACCACCGGTTTGGCAACGATTGGAGCCCAGACGACGTCATGCATCCTCCGCGGTGGTGACCACTCGGAGGCCCCGGCTGGAGACTGATCCCTGAGGAGGCTGCCCCCCCTTGAGACGTTCTCCCTTTTCTCGGTGGTGCTTTGGAATCTGCATGCCTTAATGTTATGTTTGCTTCTCTTTTTTTCTTTTTTTAGGTCTACGGGTCTCATCTATTATGCTTATTATTGGATTGTTTTAGCGGAGTGGGGGCGGGGTGGGGTTCCGGTGACTCCCCTTCCTTCCTTCTTTTTACTGGTGGTTGGGGATCCACCGCCTCCCCTCCGACCTCCTGTCCACGCTCTCCCCCCTAAGGGGATACTTGGACTGTGCGGCCATTGATCCTGATTGGACCTCTGGCTGCCCTCATTGGTCCCCAGGCGAGTGACTTAGCCTCGCCCACAAAGTATTGTTTAACTGTTTTTATTTTTACTTTGTCATTTATGATGTCTTTTGCCTCCCTCCCTCCCTCTCTTTCCCCCCCCCCTCCCTGATCTAGAGACCCTGCCTCGACTTTGGGTTCCTGTTTGTGGATTGCCCTTTTGCCTCTCCGAGGGAAACTTGCCAGCATCATGTGAGATGGGTGAGCTTATTAGAATCCGCCACTGTCCTCCAATCCTGGGTCCCAATGGTTAGGTGCGTGACAATTAATGTCAGGGGCCTGGGTTCCAACATTAAAAGGCACCATGTCCTTAGAGAACTCCGCTCCTTACGAGCGGATGTGGCGTTTCTTCAGGAGACTCATTTTGACCGCGCTGGTACTTTTGCCTTCGCTAAGCATTATTTTCCCGTAGCTTTTTCAGCCTTCCACAATCGACGCAGAGCTGGGGTGGCTATCCTTCTTTCTCGATCCTGCCCAATTACAGTGACGACTTCCCACATAGACCCAGGTGGCCGGTTTGTTATCTTGGAGGGGCTCCTTTATGGTGCCCCGATTGTTTTATGCAATGTCTATGCCCCCAATTCAGCACAGATCCCGTTCTTGCGCCGGGTATTCTCCCGTCTGCGCGCTCTCCCACCATCAGCTTGGCTGGTGGGGGGAGACTTTAACATGGTCTTCTCTGGACGGGCGGATCGTCTGGCGTTGCCCCGGGGCCCAGCCCACCCATAGGTTGGCCCGACTTGCAAGGGAGTTCCGCAGGCTGATCCGCGCCCACTCTTTGTATGACCTTTGGCGAGTGGACAATCCTACGGCGCGCTCCTACACCTTCTTTTCTCACCCTCATAACACTCACACCCGCATTGACTACTTCTTTGGAAATGCTCCCGCTCTTCGTTTGCTTAGGGACACGAACATTGGCCCTCTCACCTGGTCTGATCATGCCCCAGTCGTGGTTACCTTATCTACGACTCCAGTGCCTACTCGCCAATGTCATTGGCGTCTTAACGAAACACTGCTCAATTCGCCGACCTCCCTCGAGACCCTGCGCACACACTTGATAGATTATTTTAGGGACAACTTAGGCTCGGTAGACTCTCTTGCCATTCTCTGGGAAGCCCATAAGGCGGTCATGAGAGGATGCTGTATCGCATTGGCTTCTAGGCTTAAAAGGGACAGACAGGCCCAGGAACAGCTCCTCCAAGCCCGTATTCGGTCCCTTACGACGACTTTGGCAGCGCATCCATCCCTGGGGGTTCTTCGCCGTTTGGTCCTGGCCCGGGCGGACCTCCGTGATTTGGAGACCCGCCATGTGGAACGACTTCTCCTTTATACCCGTCAGCGGTTTTTTGAACGAGGTAATAAATCTCATACCCTCCTGGCAGGAACCCTCAGGGATCATCGGGCCTCTTCCACACCACACTCTGTCCGTGACCCCGCGGGTACTCTTCAACATCACCCTGATGCTGTGGCGCTGGCGTTCCACTCTTACTACTCTAAGCTGTATGACTTACCCCCCCCCACGAGCACTACTCCCTGGGGATGACTCAACACTACTGGAAGACTATTTAAAGGATTGTTGTCTCCCACGCCTTCCTCCTGAGGCCCTAACCTCCCTGAACACCCCCATCACCAGGGAGGAACTAGAAGGGGTCCTGAGGGACCTCCCAAATGGGAAAGCCCCAGGCCCAGATGGGTTCACTTACAATTATTATAAGGTTTTCCAGGGTGAACTCTCTGCTCATCTATTGTCCCTCTTCAATTCCTTCCTTTCAGGTTCCCCTATACCCCCGACTATGCTCTCTTCACTACTCACATTGGTCCCTAAACCGGGTAAGGACTTGCAGGATTGTGCTAACTACCGACCGATTGCTTTGCTGAACACGGACCTGAAACTTTTCACCAAACTCTTAGCCAATAGACTGAATGCTTGGCTCCCTCTGCTTGTCCATAAGGACCAGGTGGGATTCATCCCCTGTCGTCAGGGTGGTGACAACACCAGGAGGACTGTGGATTTGGTGGAGGTGGCCAATCATTATTCTACCCCGGCCCTTCTCTTGAGCCTGGACGCTGAAAAGGCTTTTGACCGCATAAATTGGTCGTTTATGCATACTACGCTTAAGGCGTTCGGGCTTACGGGACCGTTTCTCACAGCTATCCAGGCCCTTTACTCCTTACCCTCAGCAGCAATTAAGCTTCCCCATGCATCTTCGCCCTTCTTCCCTATTCGAAATGGCACTAGGCATGGTTGCCCCCTGTCACCCATCATATTTGCCCTCTGCATTGAACCGCTTTCGGCCAAGATTAGGCGAGACCCTAATATCAAGGGCATCATGGTCCAAGATAAGGAATTTAAGATATCTCTCTTTGCGGACGATGTACTCCTCACTCTCACCTCCCCTCATACTACCCTTCCAAACTTGCTGCGCTCGCTAGAGACCTATGGTGATCTCTCAGGGTATAAGGTGAACCCCGCGAAGACTGAGGCACTCCCACTTAACATCCCACGGGACCTTCTCCTTCTCCTCCGCAGTAATTACGATTTCCAGTGGCGGGAGTCCTCTATCCGCTACCTGGGAGTCCATATATCCACCTCCTATGCGACCCTCTACTCGGCAAACTACCCGCGGTTGTTTTGTGAGCTAAGAGCCCTATTGGACAAATGGCAACCCTTGCCTGTCTCCCTTTTGGGGAGAATTGCTGCGGTCAAGATGACTCTCCTCCCGAAGCTACTGTATTTTTTCGAGACGCTCCCAGTCGCGATACCTTGGGGAGAATTACGGAACCTACAGAAAGCTATCTTCCAGTTTATCTGGAAAGCAAAACGACACCGAATACCTAGATCTGTTATGCTGGCGGATAGGGGGTCTGGGGGTATGGCTGTCCCACATCTGTTACATTATTACTGGGCGGCCCACTTACGCCATATCCCATTCTGGGCGGCTATGCCAGCATACACCAGATGGGTGCAGATAGAGAAGCTATGGCTGGCACCCATGCATCCTAACGCGCTTCTGTGGGTCAGCTCCCCCCCACCCCCCCTGCCTCGTACCTGTTGGGCCCCATTCGGTTTACTAGATCTATCTGGTCTACCTGTTGTGCTAGATTCTCCCTGATGTCCCCGCGCTCATCTATGGTCTCCATACTATACAACCCCCTTCTCCCAGAGAGCCTGACTTCTGCCATGACTAAAGTGTGGTCTGAAGCTGGCCTTTACGGGATTGCTGACATGGTTGACCCTGGAACCTTGGAACTCAGGTCCTTTGCTTATCTTACAGCTAATCAAAACCTGCCAAGTACTGAATGGTTCCATTACTTGCAGGTGGTTCACTTTGTCCGCTCCCTCCATGGGTCTCTTAAGGTGTCACTCCCCACCGCTTTTGAAAAGATTTGCCGTGCAGGCACGTCCACTAGGGGCTTTATATCCTCTATTTACCAACTTCTTAACTCACAAACTACAGGCTCTCCTGTTAATCATCGCTATATGCTTAAATGGGAGGAGGCGGTGGGTAAACCCATCTCCCAGGAACAGTGGCGGATTGTATGGTCTCGGGCCCAGAAATCATCTCAGTGCATTACGTTTAGGGAAACGCAGTATAAGCTGTTGATGCATTGGTATCATACTCCGGCTCTCCTTCATACTTTAAACCCATTAGTTCCCCCATGGTGCTGGCGCTGTGGAGCTGCGGTGGGTACCCTGCACCATATCTTTTGGACGTGCCCTCTCATCCTCGGTTTTTGGAGGGAGGTCAGGACTCTGACGACTGCTCTCTTTTTGCAAGAGGTTCCTCTTGACCCTCTTCTTTATCTCCTGAACCTTCCCCCCAGACACCTGAGCAATAAGTCATCCAGGCTTTTCTTGCATCTTTGTACTGCAGCTAAAACTCTCATAGCTAGAAACTGGAAGAAGGTGAGTCCCCCATCTAGTCTTGAGCTTGTGGCTAGAATGAAGGATGTGAGGAGTCTTGAATACCTGACTGCTGGCCTACATAATTCACGGGAAGCCTTTGGGGCTATTTGGGCACCCTGGGACATGTATTGTACATTACAGGGTCTCTGATCTCTAGTCCTCTCCTTCCCTCCCCCCCCCTTCCCTTTGGTCCTACCCTTGTCTTCTTAACCCCTCCATTCCCCCCCTCCCTTGTTCACTGCTTAATTTAAATGCATATTGCTTAAGGGGGAGGAGGCAGATAGCCTCTATTTACCTCAATGCTTCCTGTTTGTTTGATTATTATTGTTTTTTTGTTTTTTCTTTATTCCTTGTTAATGAAAAATTTTTCAATAAAATTACAGTTATATAAAAAAAAAAAAGATACAGGTATCGGCTTTATCTGCCCACTTAAACAGACAGTTGTCCCAGGATCCCCTGGTTGCAAGATTCCTCAAAGGAGCGGTGAGACTGAAACCTGCGGTATCTTCTCCTATTCCCCAATGAGACCTTGCGACGGTCCTTTCAGGCCTTTGTGGTCCTCCTTTTGAACCTCTGGAAGCTGCGGAGCTAAAATTTTTAGCCTTCAAAACTGCTTTTTTGTTAGCCATCACATCTGCCAAAAAGGGTAGGAGAGCTTCAGGCGCTCTCCTCCAAAGAACCTTATATTGTATTTTTTTCGGATAGGGTCCGCCTTAGGTTTTTGCCTGGTTATATTCCTAAGGTTCCTTCACGTAATAATTATAATCAACTGATTTCTTTGCCTATTTTCCTTCTGGATCCATCTTCAGAGGAGGAGGTAAAACTTCATACTTTGGATGTGGTAAGGTGTCTGCGAATTTACTTTTCACGGACACAATCTTTCAGGAGAGCTGAAAATCTCCTAATCAACATGTATGGTAAAGACAGAGGTCTTAAAGCTTTCAGACCCTCCTTGTCCAGGTGGATTAAGGAGGCAATCAAAATTTCTTTCCTTGCTCAAGGGTTGCTTCCTCCAGTTTTTTGTACAGCCCATTCGACCAGGGCTGTGTCGACTTCTTGGGCTGAGAATCACTCGCTTCCACTAGATCAAATTTGTGCGGCTGCTTCTTGGTCATCCTAGCTGACTTTCGTTAAACACTATCGTTTGGATATCCGCAGTTCCGAGGCAACTGCCTTTGGTCAGACAGTTCTTGAGGTTGTAAGGCGAGGAAACCCTCACTAGGGGAATTACTTGCTATTTTCCCATATTGTGCTGCTGTAGGACGTAAGGGAATCGTTGATTATATTGTTAATCTGTTTTCCCTTAGTCCTAACAGCAGCACAAGGCTTCCCTCCCTAAAATCTTGTTTTCTTTTACTTTATAATTTACACAGGTGAGGGAGGTCTCTCGTGCCCTCTTATAGTGCAGGTTAGTAAGCACGTTTTTGGTTCTCATTAAAAGTTCCACCTGTCCTAGACAACACACAGGGGCAGAGATACCCCATATTGTGCTGCTGTTAGGACTAAGGGAAAACAGATTAACAATATAATCAACGATTTTCAACCATAATTTGCAAATAAATTCTTAAAAAATCAGACAATGTAGTTTTCTAGATATGTTTTCTCATTTTGTCTCTCATAGTTGAGGTTTACCTATGATGATAATTACAGGCCGGCCTCATCTTTTTAAGTGGGAGAACTTGCACAATTGGTGGCTGACTAAATACTTTGGGGGGTGAGAAGTGTGTACATGTAAAGGCTCCTAAATCCAAGGGTTAGATTGATTCTTTGACTTACTGGAATGTTACCATCAACTTTGACACCCAAATGTTGCTCTTTCTGTCATGCTTAAAGTGACCCTTCAGTATTAGGACTTTTAAATCTGCTTTAATAGGCACTGTTGAGCAGTCCCCAGCACCAGACAGTTCCACTTTAACCATAGGGCCAGCGGTGCACTTGCACCAAGTTCTATGGTAGCGGAAGCCCCCTTGGGACAGCTGAACAGTCCTGCATTTGCTGTCCCGCTGTTTCGGGGGACAGCTGGAGAGGCACTTTAAACCGTGGGGGTAGCTAGAGGGGGACATTAAAATGGGGGCAGCTGGATGGGCACATTAAACTGGGGGCAACTGGAGAGGAAACATTAAAGTGTGGGGGTAGCTGGAGGGGGCCATTAAACTGTGGGGGTAGCTGGAGGCGAGCATTATATTTTATAGGGAGGCATTATACTGTGTAAGGGCCACTAAGTGGGCATTATAATTTGTGCAAGTCAGGTATTTCTAAGTGGTGGTAATGGAGGGGGGGGCACTAATGAAACCTTTGCACTGGGCCCATGTGTTAAAAAGGCCCTGGCACCAGGACCTTGGCAATATCACTCAGTGACCCCTAAAAGTCACCTGAAAGCACTCACTTGCGATGAGGAAACACATGGACACTCCACTCCTCACTGAAGTCTTCTTTACTGAGACAGATGTAACTTACACATACACACATATACACATTTCTTCAGAGAAGACCACTCTATTGAAGATTTGCGGGTTGTGATTTTAATGGGACATTTTAAGACACAGAGGGAGAGAAAGGAATGCAAAAATTTTAAACTCTGCAATTTGAACTTAATATTCATGCCAGTTTCATGTCACACTATGTATGAACTGTGAGAGTCACCACCTGATAGCAAACAGATAACAGCAAGAATTACTGATCCCTCCATCACGCCCCACAAGTTTCCAGATTGTTTATTTTTTGAACTGTTGTAAATAACTTCTCTACTTATATTGCATTTTGTTTTTTTAAGGATTCTAAGATCCTGTAGTATAATGCCCTGTTTACTGATTCCCATATAATGTAAAGCCCCTTTCCTAACCCCTCACAAAGTTTAATGTGCCCTTATTGACCCCCTACACGGTATACTTCTCCCCTTTACTGGCCCACACACATTGTATTGCCTCCATACAGTATGTTGCCTCGTTTACTGGCCTCCACACAGTAATTGCCCCCAACTCAGTATTCTGCCCCCTTTAGTGGCCATGTAACAATAAGTGCCCCTTCATACAGTGACTTTAGGCCACTACCTGATGGATTACGCCAGCAGGTAACGGCTGCTATTCACTGTCCACAGCCTTCTCTGATTCTCCTTTATCCTACAGGAGAAGCGGAGGAGACTTTGGACAGGACCAGGGATCGGTAAGTGAATAGTAGCCATTACCTGCTGGAGTAATCCAGGAGGTAATGACCGGTTAAAACAAAAAAAGTGTGTGGGGGTGGGGAGAGGGGTAGTCACTACAGCTGCTTTTGCAGTAGTTCTGCCCCTGTGGCTGGTTGTTTGATGACAAGATGTGAGTATAGGTCTTGCATTTTTATCATTGTAAGGGAAAGGGCCAATCTCTGATGAAAGGGGACTGCTGACCAGGAGATTCCATAAGTGTGTTGGCACACTTACATCATTGTCAACAGTCCCAAATTTGCTGGGTCTACCCTGATTTCTAAAGGTTAATCCCGTCAAATATTTGTCCCAGGCACTATCCCAGACAAAACAGGTCGCATCTTCTTTGCAAATATTTTACTTTCTGACGCCCAATCCAGTCTCCTGTTTGTAAGCTCAAGGCAACTCTGCACACTGTGTCACATCATTGTTCCCTGTCCAGATGTAATGGCAGGCCAGACATAATAAGGCAAGCCTGTGCAGGATCGGAGATTAGTGAGAAGAGGCTGCGATCTGTCACTCCATTCAATGCCAATGAGGCTTATAGGAACAACTGCTTTTAAAGTTAGTCTGAGTGGTGTTGGTGGCTCACTAATGATCTAATGAAAATGCCTAATGACAAAACTAGTTGTGCCCCTATGTAAAAATTTGCATTCACTGGTTAAAAGCAAATTATAATCACACAACCAGCAAATACTTTCTATTAGCAGGACTACAGGTAGTAGTCATGTGTTTTCTCCGTTCTCCCAGGATGACCCCCTGTTTAGCAAGGGGTTTGCAGTTTCATGTACATATAACACCCTGCCCATGTGGTCCTCTCCCTCCCAAGGGTCTACCCAGGCCATAGGTTTAAACTCCCTTTCTTTCTTGCTTCACCATGAAACAGAACAATATCTATCTAACCTCTTATAATGTGAGAGTTTTCAAAAAACCCAAGAAGTGGAGCCAAATTGGATCAAAAATTATCCAAGGCTCCTATGTAGTCTGATTTCCCTTAGAGGACTCCCCTTACAGCAACAGGCAGCAAACGAGCCCAAAGGCCCCTCTACCGTGGACATCAATACAGGCAGTAGAATCGGTCAAATTAATTGGCTACTTTATTGGATGTCTTACGATAATGCGTTTCAGGGCATGTATACCAAACCCCTTCATCAGATCAATGACATATAACAAATGGACTGCACTGATATAAATACCCTTCCCCTCACATGAAGGGGTTAAGGGTCCAACACATAATAATCAGTCTCATTTGAATAAAACCATGACCATTCCTTTATAGCAAGAGATTGTCAACATTTTGCCACAAATTCCTTTGGACTAAATTATTACAAAGTTAATTTATTTATGTTCTAGATCAATTACATCTACCTTTAGATTTATATACTGTTTCGATAAAGATTACAATATTTGTACGTCCACACAGAATATGTTAAAAAATCAATACCTGTATGCAGATGGTGAGCCCAGATGTTTTCACAAAACTATAGATATTACAGTGTTATAGGGATCACTCAACACTTTTAAAATGGAGACACAGATTTTGCTTACTGTTAAAATGTAACAATGAACTTCTTTCTTCTGCAACATTGTGTCCGGTCTTGGAACAGTGTTCACCACTATGAAAGTCCAGTGTATCCAACCACCATTATATCAGTTCCTACCTCAGTGTTGTCTGCAGATCATTAGCAGCCATCATGGGCCATTGTAATGCAAATTAAACCAAAATTATTGCCTTTGGTGATCAGTCATATAGTTAGCTTGCCCAACCCATGAACAATATTTAGAATGGTAGAAAAATAAAGCACCATTGTAGCTTATATCTAGAAACATACAGCAATACTAACAAAATACTACATTAATAAATATTGTCAGGACTGTACTACTTAGTGTACTTTGTATCAACTCATATCAATCTTTATAGCACTAAAAGTTCTGTTTTTCTCATACAGGGCTTCAAATCCCCTGCTTCCCTTTACACAATCATAGTGACACGATAAATTTGTGGCTTTCTGGGGGAGCTTATTGGAGACAACTCCTATTTAACTTATTAATAATAAACTAGTCTTAAAGCGGTAATAAACTAGTCTTAAAGCGGTATTCCCATTTCCAGGATCATATTTAAAGTTGTGGCTTAAAGGAGTTGTCCAGGATCATTTTTTTTAAATTAGGCCCAAAATTAGGTGAAAAAAATAAAAACAAACAAAAACTATATTCATATGTCCCCAGTGCTCCTGTGCCTCCCAGTGAGGTCTGGTCCTGCTGCTCCGATGTTTTCTTCAAGTGGAAGTCCCCGCCACATGTGACCTCTAAGGCCAATCAGCTGCCTCAGCGAAGGACTCAGGAAGTCACTACCTGTGACATCCCCGGTTCTGCTGATTGGGCTGAGCGTTCAAGTAAGAACTGGGACATCACAGCAGGTGGGGAGCAGCAGGACTGGGCCTGCGCTGGGATGCACCGGAGAACAGGGGACAGGTGAGTATGTTTCTTTTTTATTTTTTTCACCGTCCCTGCCTAATTTAAAAAAACAAAAAATTATCCTGGACAACCTCTTTATGCTACACCAACTTGTCACTGAATTCAAGAGGTAGAGGGAAGAGGAGACAGGAAACCCATTTAAGGCTTTTTTGCAGAAAAGCTGCTTTTTTTGTTGCACATTTTGCTGCATTTTTTTGAGCCAAACCCAGAAATGGCTTCAAAAGTAAAGGAACATATAAAGGAAAAACTTAACACTTTTCCCTTCTGCTCAATCCACTACTGGATCAAAAAAACGCACTGAAATCTGCAACAAAAGAAAACAACTTTTTCAGAACGTGGGGCCTAAGGCTAAGGCCCCATATTGCAAAAAAAAAAAAAAAAAAAAAAAAGCAGCAGCTTTCAGTACTTTTTTGTTACAGATGTTGCTGTTTTTTTGAGCCAAAGCCAGGACTGGATTTAACAGAAGGGAGAATAATAAATGTTTCCCACTTTGGCTCAAAAAGTCCTGCAACATCTGAAACAGAAAAGCTGATTTTCTGCAACATGGGGTCTTAGCCTAAAGAAGTTTTCTGAGACTAAAAAAAAAAAAAAGTAATTTTTATTGCCTATGGCAAATTTTATACCATATCTACACTTCACATGGTGTTGTGTGGTGCAAAAGCCAGCCACAAATAAATCTGGACCTGTTATAGCAAGCTATAGATTAGAGGTGGTCTCTCCCCATGCAACAGCAGCAACTGAAGGATTAAGGCCATGTTTTACAGTCAGAGCAAAGTGTATGTTATTATAGTGAATCCCATGCCCACTTTGCGGAAAAAAAACGCGCTGCGGACACGCGGCGATTTCCAAAACCGGCAGTTTCCCCATAGGTATAATTGAAACAGAAAGTCCGCAGAGGAAAACTCTGCAAACTTTCTGTCTAAAGCGCTGCAGGAAGAACTGCGATGCGATCCCTCCACGATTTCTCCCGCAGCGTTTTTTTGCTGCGGGACGCCACGTGGGTCCTTAGCCTGAGGTTGGAAAATTCTGCAGGGTCAGATGTACACAAGTTTTCAACAGGTACTATGTTATGGACCACTTTCTGGCAGAAACTTTTCATCTTGTTTGTGAATCTTTCTACTGTGTTGCTCACTTATGGAATTCTCAGTCTTTGTCACTTATTGCTGGATAACATATTAAAATCAATTGCAGTCTGTTCTAAAAGTATTTGCTGATCAGACATGCATTTGACACTCAAAGTATAGCTATGTTGCAGAAAAGCAGCTTTTTTTGTTGCAGATTTTGCAGGATTCTTTGAGCCAAAGTCAAGAGTGGCTTCAAAAGGAATGGGAAACATTTACGCAAATACAAACAAATTTGATACTAAATACACTGAAATCTGGAGGTCTGACAAAAGGTATGAAATAAATGATCTTGTTATCCATCTGTCATGTCTGTAGTTTCAGCTTGATGAGTCTACATCTCCCGGCACTCTCAGTCGCTGCTCCCTTCTGGCTCTTTCTCCTGCTCAGTTGTTTGCTCCCATCTCACTACAATCTAGCCCTCTTGATTACCATACAGCCCCAACATAAGGCTTCTTCCCACATCACTAGGGTAAAACTGTGTATGCATTGTTTCAAGTAAACCTGCATAGAACCAACTAATGGGAGCTAGGACAGCACATGCGGTCATTCTTTGCCTACTGACAAACCATCCCCACCACTGTGCATCATTCATGATATTCTGTGTACTGAGGACATGAAGAAAAACATTAAACAGTAAGACACATGACCAATGGGAGTATCTTGAAATAGGGGTCCTTTGGCAACTGTAAGTAAATTGAAAATTGCTATTTCACACAGTTTAGGATCAATAGGGCACATTTATTAAGCTACTTGCACCTTTTTGTGGGCTTTTTCTGCCCTGCCCTGCCCTGTCCATCATTTATGAAGCATTTGAGCCTTTTTTCCAGATGTTATGTTGCCCTCGCCACTTTGTTTTTTTGTTGAGAAAAGGGAGTGTGACCTAAATTGAGATCCTTTTCACTTTGTATTTATGACTTGCACCTTTTTTAAAAAGGGGTAAAAAAAGGAGCAAATGCACTCCATTACATGGACAGCGTAAAAGAGCCCCTCAGGTCAGAAAGCATTAAAAAGGGGCAATTGCACCTTTTTGAACAATAAAGGGGCAAAGTGCACACAGCTTATCGCATTTTAGTGCATCTAAACTAATGTGCACAACACTTAACAAGCAGGTGTGCCGACATCATAAATAGGCACCACAGTAATGCCAGGTTCACACCTGCGCTCATGTTTCCATTCTTTGGGTCCACTTGGGGACCCGAAAAACAGAAACCCAATCCACTTAAAAAGTGGTAACCCGAGGACCCCATAGACTATAATGGGTCCACCGGTTTCCGCCCTAAAAATGCATTTTTCAAGTGGAACGGGGGACGGAATCCCCAAGCACAGATGTGAACCTAGCCTTAAACTAGTCCAAAAAGGCGCAACTGCATAAAATATGGCCAAAAAGGGGCAGATGATAAATAACCCCCAATGTGTTATATAACAGTTTGATCTTTGGGGGGGAAAAAAACCACTTTAGACACCTTTTGGGACACCTTTTTAAATTACTGCATTGTTCCTATTATGAGCTAAAGCATTTTCCGAATAGGTTCACAACCATTTTTACTCTGCGGCATTTTATTCTCATACAGTGCAGGCTGCTTGGTCCAGGTCAGAGAAAAATCTGTCAAAGAAGTTGTCAAAGGGCTTGTTTTACAGCTCTTTTCTCTGGAGAGCCCAATAAAGCTCATTAAGCTGACTTCTTATCAAACTTGAGTTTTTACAGGGGTTATAGACCCCTTATCAAACTGCTTCTCTGCCAGATTTCTGAAAGCGAAATGCATGCAGGATACAAAGTAAAACTGGTTGAAAATTTCTTAATTAGAAACAATACGGAAATTTTTTTTAGACCAAAATAGGTATAATGTTATGATAAAATGAGTGCTATCCTGTACTGGTTAAGCTTTACTACTAATGAATAACCTGTTCCCCTGTTCATTACTTTTACAGAGGGTAGGTGGAGACTCATTCTCATAGTGTCGATCATATGACCAAGAGCCCGAGTGCTGCAGGGGAGACAAGAATGAGAGTTCCGGCCTCCCCAGCTGCACTCCGCAAAAGTAATAAATGGGGCCCCAGGTTGTACACGATAAGCTTTATTACTTCCAGATAACCCCTTTAAATAAGCTCCCTCTGAGTATAGCCTCTATTATCTAAACTTTTAACGCTTGACCTTATGGCTATGTAAAGGAAAGCAGGTTAGCTGGAGCTTTGTAACATGAAATATAGTTTAAATTAAGAGCATACCACTCTGCAACTGAAGTTAGCATCACCAATTAGTCTTCCTAAGACTGATATATTTCTTGAGTTAAAGTGACTGATTATATAGGATGTACCATCTGTCTTTTTACCTCCACACACATACTTAGTGTCCAGTGCCAAAACTACTTCAAGCCTCTCCGTTTCAATTCTCACTATAATTCATTGTTCACTTGTTTCTGTAGATGTCTCAGCCCTAATGGCTAAGTTTCCCCTTTCCCTCTGCAACTTTCGTAAGTCTCTGATACTTCTCACTGCCCAGATTGCCAGCTCCCTCAGAACATGGTAACCCCTGACTTTCCTTTCAAAGACTCCTCCTGATGCTCTATCTACCTCATCTATATCTTCATCTAATTCTTTCTTTAGACCCATTGTTGTTCCAAGGTGTTCCAGCTGGGACCTCAAGGCTGACACTTGTTGTAGAATGCTATGAAGACCACTATGGAGAGCACCCTCTCCTTGTAACAGGTTGTCACCCTGTTCTTCTATCACTTGTATCAAACGTCTCTCCAAGTCCAAGTACGCAGTTATATTAGAAAGCAGTCTCTCCTCCATGGCCATCTCTGCCCAGGTGTCAGAATCCATAGATGCATTCCCTCCAACGAAGTCAAAGTTAGTTAAATTATGAAGTCCATGTGCTTCTACCTGTGATGAAAATACGTGTCAGGAGGATTACCATGCAAATTTTATATACTGTATAGCAAACACCAGGTCCTCATCACTTCTGGATATGTGAATTTCTTTTTGGATCTTTTAGGATAACAAATCTGGAAAAGGTCATCGAAGTAGCCTCAGTCAAAACCCAGCTTCAACCAAATTGGTTCAAACAATTTTATAGGTTAAATAATTTTAGTTCTTTCAAGAAAAATACTATTCTTCGGGGAAATATAACCATATATCAGCAACAAATGTCAAAAGGAAGTGAGCTCCCTAAAATTATAGGGATTTTACCATAAATATTTTTCACCTATGAACAGGATGGTTGATAAATGTATGATTGTTTATTGCCTGGATGCCCACTGATCCCAAGTCCAAAGTGTTAATGGATCAGTAGTGCGCATTTGTAAAAAGCACTTCTATGTATTCAAGTCTAAGGGACTGATAGAAATCTGTATTACGAATGGAACAGTGGTGTTGCTTATGCACTACTGCTCCATTTACACAAGGGTCCCTCATTCTCTTGATGGCTGGGGATCCTGCTGGTCAGAACCCGAATGATCATACATTTATCACTTATCCTGTCTACAGGGTATAAGTGTCATTAGTGGGAAAACCTCATAACCCCTCTCTAAAAACTTGAAATTTTCTAGCAGCATTTCTATCAATAAATTCTGTAATACCATTTATTAACAAATGTTGGCTTCTTTCTGTGAAATCCTGTACTTCTGCATTCTTTCCCTTGTTTTGTTACTGAGAGCTGAAATCTGTACACTGCTTTCACTAGCTACAGGTGAGCGGGCTCTTGTATAATTCAGGGAGGCCGAGACTGGAGTGAGTGAGAGGTCACTTCAAACAGGTATATCCCAGGAATTATAAAATCTAGAACAGTGCTCCTGGGCATATGAAAGATGAGATTCTTAGCTTTCATATATCACCAAGATCACAGTTCTACCTATTATTTCCAGATATATCACCAGTTGAAACCTGGGAATGGGAGCAGCTGCATAAAAATGCAAATACAGACAGTGTTTTCAACTGAAAATTTTACAGGCAAAGCTGCAATTTTGGTGTCATATAAAAGCTGAGAATCTCCTCTTTCATATGATGAAAGCACTGTTCTAGGTTTTATAATGCCCAAGATATAACTTTTTGAAATGTCCCCCAACAGCCTCAGATTCCCAGCTTGTACACCCATGCACCTAGTGAAAACAGTGTAGATTCAGCTCACAACAGAGAAATAAGAGAAAGGATAAAGAAGCTCAGGATTTCACAGAGAAGAGCCAAAATTTGTTAATAAAATATATTACAGAACTTAATGACACCAATGCTGCCAGAAAATCAAATGTCATTTGAAAGTTTAGTTATGCTTTAAAGGAGATTTCCAGGATTTTAATACTAATGACCTATTAGTATAGGTCATCAATATCAGCTTTGAAGGTCAGCTGATTGAAGGCTGTGACATCTTGTCCATTTATCACATGACTTGTTTGCAGTCTGGGCCCATTTAAATGAATGGTATGCAGAAGCAATACCAAGTACAGCTGCTATTCAAGGTATAAAACTGTATTTGGTATTCACTGAAGAGACTTCAGCTCTCATCTGAGCATCACAGCTATTGATGACCAATGCTAAGGATAGATCATCAATATTATAAGTTTGGAAAACCCCTTTTACTCTTTCATAACAGCTGCAACATACGTTCAGTAACACATGGAAACTCAAATCATCTCCTAAGTATTTAGATGTTGTTCAGACTCTTCAGTACTTACAAGTTAAAGAACCAAGCTGTCCTGTCCTTACACAAGCCAAAACTAGAATATAAATAAAGCTATTAGATAAATCAAAATCAAGCCTGCTTGTTAGCTGTTTCCTTGTAGCACCACATTTTTTCTTTACTGCATAGGGTAAAAAGTAAATTTCAATTAAGAATTATTGAGCCGATGTAAAAAAAAGATGGATTTAACCCAACCATGAATTTACTTAGATGAATACATGCAACCAATACATGCACATGTTGAACAATTCTACAAATATAAAATTACACATCGCTCACATATTTCTCAGTCAGGAGCAGGAGGTCCGCGCGGATTTGTCGAAGTTGTTGAATTACACGTGAACAGAGATCCGTGTGCAGCACTTCAGAATCCATCACAGGGTTAGAGTTAATGTGTTTTACATGAGACAGCACAATGCTTTGAGCCCAGGCACTGTTATAATGGAGGGGTCAGCAATACTAGAGACTGATAAACAGAGCACAGTGCGTAGGGGGAGAGAAAGAGAAAGAGAGAGAGAGAGAGAGAGAGAGAGAGAGAGAGAGAGAGAGAGAGAAAGAGACTGGCTGAGTGACACTGATGGTAGGATAGACAGACACACATAGCATTAACAATTTAATCCCACAGATTAGCAAGGGAAGTTTTCATTGGTGATAGTTGTTCAGGAGGACTGTGCTCAGGAGGGGAGAGGTGTGAGTCAGGTACCACGTACAACACCCCAACATAACATCACAGACATGATAAAGATGGAATGAAAACACAGCCCACTGAAAAGCTGATGCCGTCCAGTACATAAGGTCACCATTGTGAGCAGTACGTAGGAAGACAGAAATGGCAAAGGAAGAAAAACACAAATGGAAAATACATATATACAACCAGTTATATAATGCAAAAAGCAAATAAATAACCCAGCACTTTTTATCTGTTTTTTTAAAATGACTAAATTGTTGCCACTGGTTTTCAGAATTACTGGATCTGCTAACCATCACTGCAACCCGTCTGCTAAAATATGGCCAACCTCTAGTAACCATCTAAATTGCTGCTGAAAGTCAGTTCTGCCTAAGGCTAGGTTTACACCTGCGCCTGCTCTCCATTAGGGGGTTTCATCCCTGAATCCACTTAAAAAATGCAAGCAGGACCTTTTTCTCTACATTTTTCGGGAGGAAATTGGGCAGAAACCCGGGTCTATGGGGTCCACGGGTTTCTGTGGGTATCCGCTTTTTAAGAGGAGCGGGTTTCCGTTTTTTGGGTCACCAAGCGAATCCGAAGAACAGAAACCCGAACACAGGTGTGAACCTAGCGTACAAGATACTTCTTTTAACATTCAGACCAGATTCGAAGTCGTAGTTGTGAAGTTGTTATTGGGGGTCAGAAAAAATTTACCACATAGTTTGTTGCATAATTACTTTCATAGGAACTCAATCACTAACTTTTTAATGAATTTGAGGATTTTTACTGCTTCGTTCTGACAATAGCTGTCAGCCATTTAAGAAGGAGTCAAAGTCAAGGCAGGAGTTGGAAATTGGTGGTTTGGCGAATCCACTTCACAGCCCTGTTAACATCAGGACTAAATTCATCAGTTCATGACTTAGAGAGGTTTTCCAGCCTGGAAAAATAAAGTAAATAAGACTTAGGCTAAGGTCCCAAGTAGTGGGCCGCAGCAAAAAAACGCTGCGGGAGAAACCGCAGTGGCAACGCATCACGATTTTTCCCACAGCGCTTTCTGCTTCCAATATACCTAAAGGAAAACCGCCAGCGTTTCCATATACCTATTGACATACTACGATTTCCAAAACCGCAACGGTTTTAGAAATCGCAGCCGCTGCGCGTATTTTTCCGCAATGTGTGGATGGGATTTGCTAAAATGCAGAGACTGTAAAATGCCGCAGTGTTTATGTCACTTGCCGCCCCAGCCTCACAGGGTTTTTCTAGGCTAAAAAATTTACAGGCTCCATTCTCTGTGTATCAACTGCTGAGAACAGCTGATTGATGGGGATGCCAAGTGTCAGATCCCCACTAATCTGTTACCTTTAGATTAGGTTATTAATATTCTAGCCTGGAGAACCCCATAAATAAAAGGCATATTGACATAATTAAATGTTACCCACCTGTCAACAATCCCCTTTTGCTCCAGTCCACAGGCTGCCCGAGTCACTACTGAGCTCCGTTTTCTGGTGTCTCCCAAAAATGCAGAAAATGCTCCAAGATGTCCAATCACTGGCCAAAACATTGACCTGCCTCAGTCAGTGATTGTCTGGACAGGACATCTCAGAGCATTACTTTTTGTTGGCAAACATCATGGAAACAGAGCTCAGCAGGGCAGCCTGTGGACTGGAGCAGAGGAGGATTGCATAGGGGTGAGAAATGTTAATATTCCTGTTTTACTAGTTCAAGGCTGGAAAACTCATTTAAAGCAATGTCACAGACCACAGTGGACATCAGTGATGTCACTGGTATGGACAGTGACTGGCTTCAGTGGTCACATGTGCAAGTGAAACCGTCGTCACTGGAGGCCAGGATAGAAAGACCTGTGGGGGACCCAGGAACAGCAGGGATTGAGCATTAGGGTTTGTTCAGGCATAAGATTTGATACCTTCAAATGAGAATTGCACTCCATAGCCAATTTCCAGAAGTGCAAGGCCTAATGTCAGACTACCCACTAATAGGAGTATTTATTTCTCAAGGCCCATGGGGAATAATCTCAGCCCTATATACACACCTCTTGAAAGCAAACTGAAATCCAAGCAACTAGCGGTGGAAAACAAATGGAGACTCAATGACTTTTCAGCAGAGAATTGGAATGACACCCTAGAGTCACGATTATCTATATCTCCTTCGATTAACAACCACATGATTCAATATTTTGTACACTAGTGTTATCTCTGTCCGATGCATTTACATAGGATGGGTCGTATCCCGGATGACAGGTGTCACAGGTGTGCCAATCTGTATGTTGACTTATGGCATATGGTTTAGCATTGCCCCAGTATAAGTCCATTTAGGGGGGGTCATTGATACACTATCTGCCACTACTATGATCCCGGGCACTCTGATAATTTATCTACTGGGCCTCTTGGAGGAGTTGGACTGCCAATATGAGAGTATTCTTAGAGGAATCTCTGTTCCTTTCTAGGAAGGCAATAGATGAGCCTTCCTCTAGACTTGAAAATCCCACCTGATAGCTCATTGATTTATTAGGAAATTCATTAAAACCTTCCTCCTCCCCACCATAGTAATAGTGGCTCCTCTTTAGGCACATAGTCACTTTAATATTTTTATGCAATGTGATACACGTGCAATGTTTAGTTTGTCATGTTCCATATATTCTTTGCAATGTGTGGGGCGTATTATCTTTCAGAATACATTTCTATGCTCTATAAATAAACAATAATAATAATAATATGCTCTATTGCTTTTCTCCTGAAGTTATTGAATGATCCTTCTTTAAAATATATATTATATATTATATATATGTCCTGAAATATCTGTCCTGTTGAGATGTCTACATTTTACGGATTGTACCAATGTATGTTGTATCCTTATGTTACGGAAACACTGTATTATATTGTGTGTTAAATAATGAGCGTTAAAAAAAGACATAAGATTTGTCCCTGTCATACACTTAGGTTTGAATCCTCGGGACCCCATTATTAGTCAATAGGGTCCATCATATGATATATCCAGCACTCCAATATTTTTAATTTATCTGTTCCTATGACAAAAATTATGAGTATGAAAGAGTGTTACTCAGTTTATTTTACAGCATTCTAATCTTTAAGTAAAAAAAACGAAAAAACAAGAAGCTGGACATCCCCTTTAAATAATACTACCCTATAGCCTTATACTGGAAATCTAGAGTCATGTTCGTTCACTGCCTTCCTAGCTAGATGGGTACCATCCTCACACAATTTTCATACCACACTTATACACTGCAATACACACTAGCTATATATCACACTAAAGCAAGGAGCAGAGACTCCGCTATATAACTGTATGCAGCTTTCACTGCCTCAATGACATCACCAACCCAGTAAAGACAAAGAATCACGTGATGAACTCCTCCGGCATCTCCTTTCAGATTTTTCGAACACGCCCCTTACTGCTTACTTGCCAACCATGCAAATGTCCCGCCCACTTCAGCTTTCTGTAAGTGACTCGTATGAATGACGTCATGGAGGTTACCGGCGCAATTTGATGACGAGGAGGACAGGAAAACGGGAAGGTAAAAAAAAAATAGAAAACAAAATAAAAGGACGCAGATTAGTTTGCATTTCGCAGGTGGTGTGAACGGTCAGGATGGACAAGCGGTTCTATAGCGGAAATGCAGCATGTTTGTTTGTTTTTTATAAGAGGGACATATAGTTACAGAGCATGCCGGGAAATCCAGTAACACCTGGACAGCAGTGATGCTGTAATGTGGCGCATGGAGTGGGGAGTTAGCTAGTCAGTTGTGTGTTAGTTATCATCTCCATAACAAATTCTTCGCTGGTTAAGTGAAAATCACAATGTTATCATTTATTTTCTATGGGGAAAATCCGTGATGTATGTATGGTAACCTCTTTATGGCCAGGTGTCTTTGGGCCTTATAGGGAACCTGTCAGCAAGTATGGGGACACTAAACCACCATCATGTCCTTATACACTGTTTGTTTTAGTGTCTCAAACCTTCCTATGCCAAGTCTTAGCTCTGCAACTCCGAGCACATGTGCATTGGGTTGATGATGCTGAGATCAATACACCTTGTATCTCTTAGTCTCTATTCACATGGCGCTGATTCTCCCGTTGAAAGTAAATAGGACCCCATACAGACAAAGCATGGCTAAGAATCATGGTGGTGTGAATATAGCCTTAAAGGGTACCTGAGTTTTCATGAAAAATTGAAATATGTGTAGGGACTTGCTGGGCAGTCTGTTCTCCTACTGTATAAGCCTTCATATATGATGTTGTATCAGTTTTTCTGCAGCTAATGACATTATAGCTGCAGCACATTTTGCATTTGTGTCTGAGGCCATGAGCTTTTACAATAAGGAGCAGCCTGCTCCCAGACCTATCCTTTACTACTAATACTGGTTTATTTACATGTAATTATACCAGGAGCAACTGTACAATAGTAAAGAAATAACTGAGAAAAGCCGAACTGATCATAATATAGGAGACAGCTGCCTGCTGTCTGTGAATAATGTCCCATTTGTAATCAAGCAACCAGACGAAGATACAAATAAGTAGAAGACTTTTTTGCCTTATAATCTAAGCTGTGAGTTTGCAGAATGTCCAGTCCTTTGCACAGAGCAAGCAAGACTGTGAGGACAATGAACCCGCAACGTTCCAAAACAGAACCTCTCCCTCCTCTCAATGTGATCCTGTCTTGCTTATCTAATGCATTTATGGATTGACCTTGGCTAGCAAGAGAGTGAACTGCAAATTTGCTAGAAGGGAGACACCTAGTGGCAGGAACTTTAGAGAGTTTGTTCAGGCAGAAAGCCACATTTTCAATTAAAAGTGAATTACATTTTGGTCCAGAATTACATGCTCTATGAAATGAGACTAAGTTGTCTGAAAAGTTAGTGACCATTTAAAGGGGTATCCTGGCTACAACAAGTTATCCCCTTATCCACAGGATAGATGGTAACTTACTAACTATCCCACGTGAATGATGTCACCTTGTCAGGGCTGATGAGCTTCTTACAGTTTGATCTAATATGTATAACAAAAAACCTCTGATTTATATGTGTAGTTTATAGATCATATTAGCTTATTTATATGTGCCAATAATAGCAGTAATTCAATTTTGATCTCTATTCTTTATATGTCCTGGTGCTGTGTGCAGAATGCTGCTACATTTTTGGATTTATTATGACAACCAACATTTGTTTTGTGTCCCAGTTTGAATACAAGTGGTGGTTGGAAATGCACACCCCCTGCTGTACTACTGTGGATGGAGGTAACCTATGGCTGGAAAACCACTTAAGGCCGGGGCCCCACGTGGCGCGGTTTTGGAAATCGCAGCATGTCAATTATATCTACAGAAAGGCCAGCGGTTTCCTCATAGGTATAATTGAAACAGAAAGTCCGCAGAGGAAACCTCTACAAACTTTCTGTATAAAGCGCTGCGGAAAGAACCGTGACGCATTCCCACAGCGCTTTTTTTGCTGCGGGACGCCAGGTGGGGCCTTAGCCTTAGGCTACATTGTGGAAATGCAGCTTTTTTTTTTGTCAAAGCCAAGAGTCGTTACAAAAGGAATGGGAAATATATAGGGAGCTCTTATACTTCTCCCTTCTTCTCATTCCACTCCTGACTTTGGTTCAAAAAAACAATCCAACAAAAATCTACAACAAAATAATCTGCGCAGTGAAGTGCATGTACCCGCTTGATAGGTATTTATGTATTTTATCTAAACATCCCTGAGGCAGACAGATATGGCTTGGGACACAAAAACAAAACCTTCAGTGCATAGGGACTTGCTAATAATTGTTTGTCCTCAGACCTGCTGACTGGTTCCCTTTTATGATGTGGCTTTGTTGTTTTTATTTTTTTGATACCAATCTTGTTTCACATTGAGTAACCTGAATGGGGGGGAGCCAGCTTTAAAAATAAGTTTCAGCAGTGCGTTGATGTGATAAAGCAAGAATAATAAACAAAGCTCACCTCTTCTTTCCATTGGTACTTCAACTCTGGCACTACTTTGGTCCTTCTGGTCTTTGTCAACAAGCAGGGTGCATGTGACCACTGCCACCAGTCAGTGGCTGCAGCAGTCATGTGCCAGTCATCACAACTCCTGGTATCACCACTCAGCGATCAGAGCCATGAAGGCAATTATGTGCCAGGTGACTGTTGTGATACTGATCATGCCACGTACTGGCCATTTGTATATAAAGATCAGGAGGACCATCACTGGATTATTGAGTGAAAAAAAAAGCTAACATCACTTTGATGGTACAGCACTGGGTCTCGGGCATTATATAACTTGCTTCTGGTTTCACATGAAAGAGAATACTCATGTTTCATATGACAATAAAGTTGCAATTCTATCTTTATTATTTCCGGTGATATCATTAGTTGAAAACAAGTCGGGATTGGGAGCAGCTGCAGTCGGGATATTTATATACAGCTGTAGTTGCTCCCAATCCTGACTGTGTCAACTGATGATATTCCTGGAAATTGTGCAGGTAGAGCTGTAGAAGTACATTCCAGTTTGCCCTAAAAGAAAAAAAGATTCTTACTATGGGGGTCCAAGCTCAAGGACACAGTTGCATTATATTTTGTACAGATGACATATGAGAGTTCATGTTAAGACTAGTTTCACATCAGTGTAATATGGGCACATTTATGCCTAGATATTCCAGTCTGACCATGGGTCTAATGTTTAATACTCACAGCATCATGGGGATCTATGATTCTGTTAGTTTGCATCATTATACCCATGTGGGACTGGGCATTTGGTTGTAATAGAGGCAACAATATTATGCTCATGTGAAACTAGTCTTGGCATTCTCAGCTCTGCACATTATAAAACGTGGCCTTGCTGACATTCTCTTTTTTCTACACTATATTACTCTTTAGTCCTATAGAGCATAAGTATCTGCAATGACAAAACCCTTTTAAGCTAAGATCCCATTTAGCGGGTCACAGCCAAAAAAACTCATTGCGTTTTTTTCCGCAGTGCTTTTCACAGAATGTCCTCAGAGTTTTCCTCTGTGTACTTTTGCTTCAGTTATACCTATAGGGAAACTGCCAGCTTTACTGTTGGATATAATTGACATTCTATGATTTCCAAAAACGCAAAGATTTTGCAAATTGCAGCATTTCTGCTGCAGATATTTTATGAAATGAGTGGATGGGATTCGCTGGAACTGTAACGTGGGGCTTGGCCTTTGTTTGAAAGTTCTTCCCTATCCACGGTTGATTTGTTGCTCCATTCACTGTCTATGGGACTGTCAGACATAGCCAAATGCTGTACTTGTCTTTGGCAGTCTCATGCCTTCACATCCTGGCACTTTAATTGGTGTCGGTCCCAATGACATCTACTTTTATCTCCACTTTGGATTCTCATACTACAGTCATATGAAAAAGTTTGGGCACCCCTATTAATCTTAATCATTTTTAGTTCTAAATATTTGGGTGTTTGCAACAGCCATTTCAATTTGATATATCTAATAACTGATGGACACAGTAATATTTCAGGATTGAAATGAGGTTTATTGTACTAACAGAAAATGTGCAATATGCATTAAACCAAAATTTGACCGGTGCAAAAATTTGGGTACCCTTATCATTTTATTGATTTGAATACTCCTAACTACTTTTTACTGACTTACTGAAGCACAAAATTGGTTTTGTAACCTCACTGAGCTTTGAACTTCATAGCCAGGTGTATCCAATCATGAGAAAAGGTATTTAAGGTGGCCAATTGCAAGTTGTTCTCCTATTTGAATCTCCTCTGAAGAGTGGCATCATGGGCTCCTCAAAACAACTCTCAAATGATCTGAATACAAAGAGTGTTCAACATAGTTGTTCAGGGGAAGGATACAAAAAGTTGTCTCAGAGATCTAACCTGTCAGTTTCCACTGTGAGGAACATAGTGAGGAAATGGAAGACCACAGGGACAGTTCTTGTTAAGCCCAGAAGTGGCAGACCAAGAAAAATATCAGAAAGGCAGAAAAGAAGAATGGTGAGAACAGTCAAGGACAATCCACACACCACTTCCAAAGAGCTGCAGCATCATCTTGCTGCAGATGGTGTCACTGTGCATCGGTCAACAATACAGCACACTTTGCACAAGGAGAAGCTGTATGGGAGAGTGATGCGAAAGAAGCCGTTTCTGAAAGCACGCCACAAACAGAGTCGCCTGAGGTATGCAAAAGCACATTTGGACAAGCCAGCTTCATTTTGGAAGAAGGTCCTGTGGACTGATGAAACAAAGATTGAGTTGTTTGGTCATACAAAAAGGCGTTATGCATGGCGTCAAAAAAACACAGCATTCCAAGAAAAACACTTGCTACCCACTGTAAAATTTGGTGGAGGTTCCATCATGCTTTGGGGCTGTGTTGCCAATGCCGGCACCGGGAATCTTGTTAAAGTTGAGGGTCGCATGGATTCAACTCAGTATCAGCAGATTCTTGAGAATAATGTACAAGAATCAGTGACGAATTTGAAGTTACGCCGGGGATGGATATTTCAGCAAGACAATGATCCAAAACAAAGCTCCAAATCTACTCAGGCATTCATGCAGAGGAACAATTACAATGTTCTGGAATGGCCATCCCAGTCCCCAGACCTGAATATCATTGAACATCTGTGGGATAATTTGAAGCGGGCTGTCCATGCTCGGCGACCATCAAACTTAACTGAACTGGAATTGTTTTGTAAAGAGGAATGGTCAAAAATACCTTCATCCAGGATCCAGGAACTGATTAAAAGCTACAGGAAGCGACTAGAGGCTGTTATTTTTGCAAAAGGAGGATCTACTAAATATTAATGTCACTTTTCTGTTGAGGTGCCCATACTTTTGCACCGGTCAAATTTTGGTTTAATGCATATTGCACATTTTCTGTTAGTACAATAAACCTCATTTCAATCCTGAAATATTACTGTGTCCATCAGTTATTAGATATATCAAATTGAAATGGCTGTTGCAAACAACCAAATATTTAGAACTAAAAATGATTAAGATTAATAGGGGTGCCCAAACTTTTTCATATGACTGTATATTCAGTCAGTCTACTGGATTCTTCACATAGTTATTCCAGGTGCCTTGAATTGAGAGAATCAAATAAACACAGAAACAAAAATCCAAAAGTAGTAACAATATACCTATAGGAAATGTTCCTAATACTGCTTTTATGCAGAAATACACTTGTGACATTGCATGTCTCATTGTAGCAGATGCATTCAGTAGCAGGTGTGTTTTTAAGGATGCCATCTAACCCCTTGTGTTCACTGCTCAGTGACCCAAGTCATCCATCATTTAGCTGTGGATACTCTGTATCTTGTTTCTGTAGGTGATATTTCAGCAAGCATTCCAATAGACCTTGTAGTCTGTATATAAGCTGTAGTTATTTAGCCGTACTTACGTCCTCCTGGCCTTCTTTCTCAAATATGTTCTTGGTTAGATGGAAATTTTCTACAGTATTCAGTTAATGACAAATCAAATAGAAGGGCATTACATTTCAGCTGGGAGTTGCCTGCACTTAGTCTTTTGTATTTCAGCACCCAATACCCTTCCCCCTAAACATCTGTCTGGTTATCAATAGGCACTGTTTGCTGGATCAGTTAACCCTATCAGTGCCTGAGCACATTCCTTTAAAGCACTTTAGTTATATCTTCCAATATAATGACTTGCTGCTGGCATCAACCAGTGATACTTCATAAAGAGACTTGAGGGAGGAGACCTGTCCTGAAGGGTGTGATGTAAGTACTGAACATGGGGATTTGGGGTGTTTGGCTGAGCCACTGAGGTTATGTGGCTGTCAGTTTATTTGCACCCTGTAGCAGGCAGTACTGGGAAGTCAAAATCACTTCGAAATGAAGGATACAAAGAAAGCAGTGCAGGCTTTTTAATCTGTGAAGGTTAGGAGGTATATCATTGTATAATGCATATTCATTCCCAATTATGGAATCTTGAATTAGATAAATTGAGGACATGAAAATACAGGATTATATTGCATAGATCTTGCTTCCCTCTCCATTTTATTGATCCTGTTGTGTGTCATATTTTTGTACACAGCATACTGATGTGTTTATCTGTATAGATGGCCTTAAAGGGAACGCATCACCAGAAAAATTACCTACTTTTTAAACCAACTTTTTATGTTAAACATATTTGTAAAGAATTTTTTTACATTTTCCATGTAACTATATTTTTTTTACTCTGACCACTTAATCTAATAGACTGACACTTGATAATTCTGTAGGGTTTTTTTTTTGCAGCAGTTGCTTCATTTACATCACAGACAAATATATAGAAATATAGTGTAGAAGTTAAAATCTCTATAGATAACATGGCATAACACCCATCAGTGCATCTACTACGGACAATAGATGGTGTAACGGCTTATCTGCACCACCTCCCTACACATGTCTAGAAAATTCCCATAAGTCTCAGTGAGTTGGCTCCAATCTGTTGCTGCCTATGGCTATTGCTGTGCTGTAAAGCATATCACTAAATGTGGTTAACACATCAGAGGAGAAGCTCAGACAAACTGGCCACCCCATGATCATGTACAGAAAATAGAATCAAAAAGTCTACAAAATTAAAAACGAATTAGAAGAAAGTGTTAAATTTCACTTTCTGGTTTTAATAAACAAATTAAAAAAAAATTGGTGATACATTCCTTGTAAGGTGGCTAATACTCATTAGCCAAGGTCACCAATTTCAGCTGGACCAGCCAAAACATCTAATGGATATGGTGGTGCCAGGCATGTAAGAAAGTGTTGGGCATGTTCAATTTCAGCATGCTCAAACTTTTTGTTATTAGAAGAGATAAGTCACCACCATAGGACTATTGCTGTAGCTTACTACACACCACCTATTCACAATACATGCATGCTAGGCCTTCATGTATACAGGTGCTTAGAAGAAATTACTTGTTCGTTTAACAGCTATATACTATCTATAGCCAACCTATCTGGCTGTCTTTAGGAAGGCTGACAATAGTGGCTGAGATTGTGGTGGAGAACCCTGGGACCTGTTGTGGTACTTGTGCAATGCTGTTTAGCACTTTATGGTCCATTCCTAGTTTGAGGATAGATGTAAAACGTGTACAATCTCAAACATCTCTAAATTCGATTTGCTGCCACAGGGATTATTACTCCAAAGGGCTGAACAGGAAATCTGTCTTGTTATGCAGTCAGAGTGAGGACTGAAGACCCCAGTCAGGTATGGAATGCATTGGATGACATCTTGGTTGTCACCCAGAAATATATAAATGACTGTGGCTTTTAGGAAAATGGGATGATTCATGAGAAAAAGTAGATCCTTAAAGGGGTGGTAGGTTACAGCGCCCATAAATGTTCCTACCTCCGTCTCTGTGCATGCAGTACGGGTAGCCAGCCTGGCAGTATTTTTCATAGTGCAATATTTCCCTGTCAAGTGAATATGAAATCATTAAACTTACTTACAGCATCAGGGATGCAGCCTTTACTGCTGAGCTTACAGAGCTGTCTGATAGCAGCGTACCAGTAGCCTAGAACATATAGGACACTCCTATATTCCTACTGTCTGGAAGAATCCCCTAGTGGTGAGTCACTCTATGACATTCTTGGCATTAACAGCACTGTAACAGCACTGACGCTGCAGATGAGAAGGAAACAGCCAGGTTTACTGGACTATTGGGTTTGCGCATGAATTTCTTTCTGTAATATGGATATGGATAATTGTACTGTGATCAATATAGTTCTATACAGATATTTTATTAAAAACTGTATTACTTCCTAGAAAAAAGTAAAACCAGACTGTCAGTCAGTTGATTCTGTCAGTGGCCAGAAGGACCAGTCTCTAATACAAATACAAACATATAGGATTATAGAAGCGGTAAAGCAAAATAAATGTGATACATACGAAAGAACACAGTTGCGATCTGGCTGTGTCCTCCTTAGCCAAGGCTGCTACAGTTACTAGTACCTCTAGATAAAGATGGGACAGTTTTCTCACCTGTGGGCATTTAATAAAGTTAGAGACTTCTCTCTTCATTTCCAAACTTTCTTTCTTCTGACTCTAAGACAAGACTGGCAGAGATCATGTGGAAATCCTTCAATGTAAACATACCTATCTACTGCAGGGCATCTTTGCTGGTGGCTGAAACCCTTTGGCAGTCACTAGTGAAGTCGTATTCTCTGCTTTTACCAGGTGGCTGTTTTGGGTGTCGGCCAATGGCAGAGAACAGGTGAACATGCTGTAATCATATGACCAGTGGTGTAACTTGTGGGCCCTGGTGCAAATTTTTGTCCGGGCCCCCTCCCTAGAGCGAATTCTTGATAGTGACGGTTACGGGTGCTGCAGCGATATCTCAGATACTTGAAAAGGATACAGTTGTAGTACCCACAACTGCAGTTATCAATAATACGGTGAGTGAGCAGTGAAGCGCCCGGCATGTAAGGGGGTGTTCACACTAGCGTTGGTGACCATCAGTAGTGTCCATTGCTATTGTCCGTTACAAGATTTTAGCAACGGACACTAGCTGAACTGTCAGAAATCCGTAAAAATTTCCATTCATTTAAATGGGATTTTATCTTGTGTCTGTTAGTGACAGTTAGTGTCTGTTTACACCCAATCCATCACATGTCTGTTTTTTTATTTCTCGGACAAAAAATCCTACATGCAGGACTTTTGTGTTTGTTAAAAAATGCGGTTTCATGACGGACGTCAACCATTATTTTTTAACATTAAAGACTATGATTAACAGACCAGTGTCCGTTATACTGTTCGTTATTACTGTCCGTTTTTTTTTTTCTGCGCATGCTCAGGAAGCAGAAACAAAAAAAAGCAAAAGAAGGACAGTAAAAATCAGACACTAATGTATCCGTTTGTTTAACTGATCCATTTTTAACTTCAGTTAGTGTCCGTTATTGTCTGTTATGATAGGTATCCGTTTTTATGTCTTAACGGACACTATCATAACAGATATCCAACGGTAGTGTGAACCCTGCCTAAACAATACTGGGACAGTATAATATGCTCCGCAGTGGCCCCACACAGTATTATATGCTCCGCAGTGGCCCCACACAAGTATTATATGCTCCTCAGTGGCCCCCCCATACAGTAATATATGCTCCTCAGTGGCCCCCATGCAGTATTATATGCTCCTCAGTGGCCCCCATGCAGTATTATATGCTCGTCAGTGGCCCCCATGCAGTATTATATGATTCACACTCGCCCCCACTCAGTATAATATTGTCCACAGTGGCCCCCACACAGTATAATATTATCCACTGTGGCCCCCACACAGTATTATATGATCCATAGTGCCCCCCACACAGTATTATATGCTCCCAAGTGCCCCCCCTAGAGTCGGTGCTATTATTATACTCTGGGGTCTCCTTGGACCCCAGAGTATAATATGTGGAGGCCCAGGGAAAGTGGTTAAAAATAACAAACACTTATACTCACCTTACCTCACCTCTCCATTACGCCTCTGCATATGACCTCCTGCAGACATCCAACGTACTATTATGGCAGATGTCGGCACTTTAAATCTGGTAGCAAGTCTCTGCTATTTTACAAAGCAGAGACCCCGCGCCAATATTCTAACTATATGTTATTGCTATGGCTCCTGCACAGTGAGATTGCAGGAGATGTCTGACGTCTTTGATAGCCGTCTGTCATAGGAAAATGACTACTGAGGCTAGCCATAGAAATGAAACCCTAAGGCCTCATGCACATGGCCACAATTTTATCCGCAATTGCGGATAAAAGTACGGGCCCATACATTTCAATGGTCCCATACATGCAGCTGTAGTTTTTGCGGTTGTGTGCCTGGGCCCCATTTAAGAGCCACAAATGCTGTATAAGGTCCTATGCCTGTCCGCATTTGCAACTTGGCCAATTCAATGGATAGGTCAGTGAAGACCGCAGATGGCACCTGGATACCAAATCCGATTGTCATCCGTGCTGTTTTCACTTTTCTGCAGACTGCACACCATCATGTGCATGAAGCCTAAATTCGCTATTTATATTTGGAAGGAAGTTGTAGTAATTGTTGCCATACTCAAAGAGTAACCTCTTAGCAATATTATGACTACGTATCATTTATTTCCATTCCTGCAAACGTTGTACTTCTCCATGGCTAAAAAAAAATGTAGTGTGATCTCTGGATCCACACCAGTCTTGATAATCCTTGCCAGAGTTTCAAACCTAATTTATGACCAGGTACATAAAAGCACAGGGTCTGTGCGCCTAAACAGAAATCTTAGTTACTTGTGGGCATATATTTCTAGCGTCAATTACGTAATTGTATTACGTAATTGATGCTAGAAATATATGCCCGCAAGTAACTAACGTAGATTTCTGTTTAGGCGCACAGACCCTGTCCTTTTATGTACAGTCATAGTAAATAAAGACTAAAAAGCCAGAATTTTGTTTTTTAACTTTAATGACACTGGGCTGTTTATGTGCTTACTATCCCTGAGGTCTCCATTGTGGACATACTCGTAATAATGAAAGTCATTTTTTTTTCTCAAGGTGTCATCTGGATTCTATCAGTAAGCCATGAGCTCCGCTCCATCTTCACTGGGGCTTCTCTCAGGATACAACTCCTCCAGCTCTGATGATGAAGATGCGGCAGCTGACAATACATCTTGGTGAGCAAGTGTGAACTGGTTGTTCTACCCCTACTCCTAAGAGGTGTGACCACATCATAAGGATCTAGGTCAATTTGGATCATTAGACCCATGGTAGGGCTGGGTACTTGGCTGTAATAGAGGGATAGAAATGCACCTGTATTAAACTTATGTGAAACTGGTCTTAGATTAGAGGGGTTGTCCAGGATCTGGAGAAAACGAACACCTAGACCTCGTCCTGATCATCTTATTTCGGCCACAGGATACCAAATATATGGCCAGAAGGAGCCCTTCTCCTATTCAAGTGAATGGGAGCGGGGCTGCAGTTCCATGTGCCACCACTACAGCGTATGGAGTTTCTGGTCCATACAGTGTGAAACTGCATTCCCGCTCCCATTCGCTTAAATAGGAGAAGCCATATACCTGGTATACATCCTCTGGGAGCTGAAACAGATGATCGGGACGGGGTCCAGGTGTCAGACTATCCTATGGATAAATAATTAGTATCAGTTTTCTTTAGCTCCTGGAGAAAGAGGAATACCAGTTTTTATAACAATATCCTATGTATTTAATGACATTAGAATATGACCCCATGCCAGATTATTGTGGATAATACCTCTGGAAATAATACAGATAGAACATCCTTATTTTCCCTGCATTACTCACAAGTCTGTATACCATACACAACGAGAGGCAGTGTACAGCTCTCAATAGAGAAGCGAGGAGAAGAAAAAAGAAGTGCAGGATTTCAAAGAAAGGAGCCAAAATTAGTTAATAAAATATCTTACATAATTTATTAATGACACAAATACTGCCAAAAAAATCAAAAGTTATACTTTAATACTTTGAACTGAATTATCTGAGCAATTGGTAGCTAATGAAGGGATTGGAAGAGGAGGAACGAGGTAAGGGGTACATTAACCAAGCATTATCGTTTTGAGAGCTGCAAGAGAGGTCAGTATGTTGCAGTCGTCTAGGTGGTAAGATAAGGGCATGCAATAACATTGTGGCTGACTCAGTATTGAGGAATGAGCAGATTGAGAAATGTGTTTGATTTAACTGAGACTGCCAGAGATTTTAGTGGCTTGCTGTGTGGTTTGTTTTACCGAGGCAATGGACTTGCGAGGAGTGGGAAAGTATGGGGTCATTAACTGTGATTGACAGTACTGGTAGGGAGCTTGAGTGAGTAGCAGTGGTCAAATTTCTATTCCCCCAACTAGCATCCCTTCCCCTCATTACCATGAGAAATGATTGCCTATCACAGCTTGATCATGACACCATATTAATAAATATGCATACTGTATTTGTCTTAATGAATAATTTCCAATCTAATAAGTTTGTCACTTTTTTGTTTCAGCCAGGTTCCATCTAAGTCCAGTTTCTTTGCAGATGAAGCCTCCAGTAGCGAAGAAGAGGCAGGCAATAATAATAAAGATAAGGCGGAGAAACCCTCAACATCTCTCCCTTCCCCTTTACCCTCCTTCAGGCTGCCCGCACCTTGTCTTGGTAACCAGAGCGGGTTGAGTTCCAGCAGTGTGTTCTCAAACCCATTCCAAGATGAGAAGCAGGCACAACTAAGCATCTTAGAAAGGCATGTAAAACTGAGTGATGGCAACTGGGCAAAGGGTGGAAAAGGTATCTGTCTTTCTTACCAGAGAGATGGGCGATGTCGTTATGGAACCAAATGCAAATACAGCCATGGTACTGATTTGCCTCAGGGAAGCGCAACTTCTGCACAGCGAGAGATCAGTGGAGACGATTCAAGCAGTAACATCTTGGAGATGACCAGTTTAGTGAGTGAAGAACAAGTTGAGGAACCTCAAGGTGATAAGAGGAAGCGAAAAAAGCCAGGACTCACTGACACTCTAGTTCCCCCTAAAAGATCACTAAAAAGCTACCAAAAGCAATTGTCAACTGAGAGACCATGGGCAGTGTAAAAAAAAAAAGTCTTTATACTGACCCTGTGACCTATATATAGAAATTGGTTGTATACAATTAGGTCCTGTAGAATAATGTTGTATTTATGAACTGTATATTTTCTCTCTCCTCCTACCAACTTTACAGAAATATATGGTGTGATAGATATGTGTCTGGTATTTACCCTTATAAGTTCTTACCAAATTCTGTGTCTCAGGTTTTACTCATAATAGGTCAGGGCAGATCCCATTAGATAAGTACCTCTATTCTCAAACCTAGCTTTCTGTATACATGTTGATGTGATCCTTATAGGAAACTGTTTTCAAATAGATTTGACTGTTAGACTCTTGGAATGAAAGTTTCTATTGTATAAGGACCCAGTGAGATGGCAGTGTTTTCCATCCATGTGTTGTCCGAGTGTAAAAAGGACAGCAGACAGATTGAACACTTGCACAATAAATTTAAAGGGGACCTTTCATCACCTCCACCAAGTCCAGCTATTTGGATCATTTAATAGGCGTTGCTCCACTGATTCGGGCACAGTTGAAATTTTTTTCTTTATCCCCACCATTCCTGAGCAATAAGTGCTGTTAGTTTGGGTGCCTATTTAAGTGTTGTACAGTGTTGACAGGCGCAGGCAAGGTGGCGTGACTCAGAGATCTGACGCTGTTCACTTCTGATTAAAGTTCAGCACAAGCCTGCTCCTATCTGACACCATCCACCACAGAGCCTCAGTAGCATATCAGGCACCAAAACTAACTGCACTGATTGCTCAGGAACAGTGGAGATTACAGAAAAAAATTCTAACTGTGTCGCAATCAGTGGAGCGGCACCTATTATGCAAAGAATTGGAGTCGGTGGAGGTGGTGAAAGATTCTCTTTAACTGACTTATTTATATGTCTGATAGCCATTTTTTTGCATGGACTGAAATTGCAGCATGCACTGCTTTGGTCCGATTCTTAGAATAAGTTAATAGGTAAGTGAAAAAAAATACAAACCGCACACTGACGCCATCCATGTGCAGTCCATTTCTCACTGATGTTCTCTAGGAAATGCTGAAAAAGCTTCTTTTTTTTTCTTTTTTTTTTTTTTAAAACATTGATGAAAACTTATGTCACGTGGACAAATGGAATACACTCAAAGCTGATTTGATATAAAATTGCCTTTTTTATTCTGACAGGACACAGATGAGTTTTACAACTTTGTTCTGAATACTTAAACTCTGTTTGATCTGATCAAGGTGACATTAATATTGAACCATGTAACATAAAGATGGATTCACACGAAAGCAGATTTGTTGCAGATATTTCTACAGCTGTCTCTTCAGAACAGCCCCGCAGAAATTAATGTGCTTGCTGCAGAATCAACCAGATTTAGATCAATGGAATTGATTTTCATGTGCAGAAATTTCTGCAACAAATTTGCAGCATGTGAATTTAAGCTTAAAGGAAGTCTATCAGCAGTAAATTGGCTCTAGACCTAATCCCAGTACCTTGTAGAGGCGATTCTAAGTTCCAAATATACCTCTGTTATTCAGCTTTAGATCCTCATTTTTATGTAAATTGATGTTTTATTCATATGTAAATGAGGGGAAAGTGCTTTGGCCAGGAATTTAGAGCTGAGACCAAAGCCCAGGCAAGCTGAGACATGCCCCTGAAGGACTTTTCGCCTCATATGCATATGAATAAAACATTGATTTACATGAAAATTGGGCTCCAAAGCTAAGTAACAAAGGAAATATTTGGAAACTGTAGAATCACCTCTACAAGGTACTGTCAGTAGGTTTATAACCAATTCATTGCTGACAGACTCACTTTAATTCTATCTTCTGTATCAACAAAGCTGAGTGACTGAAAATGAAGCCCAGTGGGTATAGTTTAAATAATTGAACTTGGTATCTACAGATTTACTAGTACAACAATACCTAAAGCATCTAGGCTTTATTAGATAGGTGTACATATGAATTATATGTAATGCAGAATGTGTTTTCCAAAAAGCACTCCCAAAAAGCTATGTGCACTTTAGCGCCTACAAAATTAGCACAACACAACTAAGTATAACGCATCATACTTTGTTTTTAATATGTGATACCAAGAAGCAAGGTGGAGTGCAGTCTGCAGAATATACAGAACCATTAGTATAGCATCTGTATAAATCTCCAAAGAATATATCTCCTAAGTATAAAATAAACAGTGTTCTAAACTCAGTACAAGTAGTATATAGAAGTACAAGATTGAATAATCCCAACATGAAAGAGGCAAGTGTGGGTGAAGTATTTGACCACTGATAAAATACAAGCGCATCTCAATAAATTAGAATATTTTTGAAACGTTCATTCATTTCAGTAATTCAGTAATACAATCCATAATCAGCGTCTTCCATGATTGTGTGTCCTACTGAACCAGGCGGAGGGACCATTTAAAGGCTTAGGAAACCTTGGCAGGTGACACACTGAATTTCCAATACTGAACTTTTTTTTACAATATTCTAATTTTCTTAGATTTGGGTTTTCATTACCTGTAATCCATAATCAACATTTACAGAAATAAAACACTTGAAATAGAACACTCTGTGTGTAAAGAACCTAGAAAATATAGGAGGTCACTTTTTTAATTTAATTACTGAAAGAAATAAACGTTTCAAAGATATTCTAATTTATTGAGATGCACATGTACTTTTTTTTTAATCTATAGACCCCCCTTAACATAACTGAGGGGTCAGTTGTATAAGGAAATTGAGTGGGCGGCACAGGCAAGTATAGTGGTCTTGATGGGAGATTTTAACTACCCGAATGTTGATTGGGGTCATGGTTCTGCATAGTCTGCAAAGGGGAAGAAATTCATCAACTTGTTGCAGGACAATTATGGTCCAGCTTGTAGAAGATCCAATTAGAGGGGATGCTCTTTTGGATCTGATCATTTCTAATGCAGGACTTGTAGGAAGTGTCACTTCGAAAAACTTGGTAATAATGATTATAATCTAATCAAGTTCCACCTAAGGGTCTAGTATTGGGGGACTCTGTACCCCATTCTGCTTAACCACTTCCATACCAGATGCTTTACCCCCTTCCAGACCAGGCACATTTTCAAGTTTTTTGTATGTGCGGTTTTGAGGGCTATAACATTTTTATCATTTGCGTTATTCAACTAATTTCTGCATCTTTTTTCAGTGACACATAGGGCTTTATTTTTATGTTGTTTTTATTTTTGCATGTGTTTTAATTTTTTTTTATATCCGGGAAAATATAAACAAAAGAGGAGGGAAAACGTGTCTGTTTTTCGCTTTTCATTTTTTTTTTTATTTAATAACACAAAGTGCTACTAAAAACCTTTTTAAAATAGTTTTTCCTCTCTGTTACGGTAATTTTTATTTTGTATGGTGTCGTCGGGGGTGGATCTATAACCTTTAATAAGGGCGTGTTATTGGCGTATTATTTTAGTTTTATTTTATTTTTTTTTAATTATTTTACAGTGCTGGCCAAAAGTATTGGCACCCCTGCAATTCTGTCAGATAATACTCAATTTCTTCCAGAAAATGATTGCAATCACAAATGCTTTGGTAATAATATCTTCATTTAATTTGTTTTCAATGGAAAACCACAAAAAGAATTGTCAAAAAGCCAAATTGGATATAATTCCACACCAAACATAAAAAAGGGGGTGGACAAAAGTATTGGCACCCTTTGAAAAATCATGTGATGCTTCTCTAATTTGTGTAATTAACAGCACCTGTTACTTACCTGTGGCACATAACAGGTGGTGGCAATAACTAAATCACACTTGCAGCCAGTTGAAATGGATTAAAGTTGACTCAACCTGTGTCCTTGTGTGTACCACATTGAGCATGGAGAAAAGAAAGAAGACCAAAGAACTGAGAGGACTTGAGAAGCAAAATTGTGAGGAAGCATGAGCAATCTCAAGGCTACAAGTCCATCTCCAAAGACCTGAATGTTCCTGTGTCTACCGTGCGCAGTGTCATCAAGAAGTTTAAAGCCCATGGCTCTGTGGCTAACCTCCCTAGATGTGGACGGAAAAGAAAAATTGAGAGATTTCAACGAAAGATTGTGCGGATGGTGGCTAAAGAACCTCGACTAACATCCAAACAAGTTCTAGCTGCCCTGCAGTCCGAGGGTACAACAGTGTCAACCCGTACTATCCGTCGGAATCTGAATGAAAAGGGACTCTATGGTAGGATACCCAGGAAGACCCCACTTCTGACCCAGAGACATAAAAAAGCCAGGCTGGAGTTTGCCAAAACTTACCTGAGAAAGCCAAAAACTTTTTGGAAGAATGTTCTCTGGTCAGATGAGACAAAAGTAGAGCTTTTTGTGAAAAGGCATCAACATAGAGTTTACAGGAAAAAGAAAAGAGGCCTTCAAAGAAAAGAACACGGTCCCTACAGTCAAACATGGCGGAGGTTCCCTGATGTTTTGGGGTTGCTTTGCTGCCTCTGGCACTGGACTGCTTGACCGTGTGCATGGCATTATGAAGTCTGAAGACTACCAACAAATTTTGCAGCATAATGTAGGGCCCAGTGTGAGAAAGCTGGGTCTCCCTCAGAGGTCATGGGTCTTCCAGCAGGACAATGACCCAAAACACACTTCAAAAAGCACTAGAAAATGGTTTGAGAGAAAGCACTGGAGACTTCTAAAGTGGCCAGCAATGAGTCCAGACCTGAATCCCATAGAACACCTGTGGAGAGATCTCAAAATGGCAGTTTGGAAAAGGCACCCTTCAAATCTCAGGGACCTGGAGAAATTTGCCAAAGAAGAATGGTCTAAAATTCCAGCAGAACATTGTAAGAAACTCATTGATGGTTACCGTAAGCGGTTGTTCGCAGTTATTTTGTCTAAAGGTTGTGCTACCAAGTATTAGGCTGAGGGTGCCAATACTTTTGTCCGGCTCATTTTTGGAGTTTTGTGTAAAATGATCAATGATTTGACTTTTTTTTTCATTCTCTTTTGTGTTTTTTCATTGCAAACAAAATAAATGAAGATATTATTACCAAAGCATTTGTGACTGCAATCATTTTCTGGAAGAAATTGAGTATTATCTGACAGAATTGCAGGGGTGCCAATACTTTTGGCCAGCACTGTATTTACATTTTTTTTTTTTACTTTTCTATTTATTTTTATTTTTTTACATTGTGTCCCCATGAGGTCATAATAGACCTTTGGGGACATCTGATCACTTTTTTTTTTTTTTTTTTTTTGGGTGGGGGGAAGGCTGATTTCCCCTGTAACTGGGGTTGGTACATTTAGCTCCAGTTGCAGGAGGAAAACTTGCACCTTACTACAGAGTAGGACCCAGCAGTTCTTGCAGATGCTGCACCCGGCGTATCACATGACCGCCGGGTCAGAGGGCAGCTGCAAGATTCGCCCATAGTGCTGTATACAGCTCTCATTGAGCACTGTATACACAGCGATCGTGAAGGCAGGAAAGGTAATAAACCGTCTCTGTCTTCTCTCTGGGAGCTCCAGCTGAAGTTACAGCCGACTCCCAGTTTCAGTAGCTGCATGATCTCGTGCAGCTGCTGATTTCTGCTTGGATGTTCCAGTACGTTCTTGCAGAAATAGACAACCACCACTTAGACGTATATACTCTATGGGCGGTACGGAAGTGGTTAAAATAGGTGGAGAGAAAAGGACTTTTCTTTCAAAAATTCTTTAAATATATAAATGCAAAAAAGTCAAGGTCATGACAAGGTAGGTCCCCTAAATAATGGTAATGAAGAGTGACCGAGGACCAAGAAAAGGCAGATAGTTCATCTTCTATCCATTACGGTTATTGCATGACCTTCTGGATTTGGTCCTTCCTCCTGCAAGGCAGATAACAAGGCAGCATATCTCTTATAGCGATGTTACCGCTTGTTATTCTCATGAATCTCTGCCCTCATCTTTGTTTCCATCTATTCCAAGGCAATCCGGTCTGATGAAGGTCCATATAAGGACCGAAAAACATGTCACCAGTGGTGGATTGCATTTTCTGTAAAGATATTGATACATTGAATAAATTAATATTTTGCACGAAATTTATGAGTGCCTGGAATACTACGTCTCTATTTTTGCAGATGACACCAATCTACTGTATGTAGTATAGTACAGTCTACAGAGGATGTATGTAGGTTACAAGCAGACTTCGACAGACTGTGCATTCACATGGCATTATCATTGTGCATAAATGTAAAGTTATGCATCTGGGTAAAAATTATCTGCCTGCAACATATGTCCTAGGGGGAGTAAAGCTGGGAGAGTCACTGATGGAGAAGGACCTGGGTGTACTTGTACGTCATAGGTTAAATTACAGCATGCAATGTCAATAAGCTGCATCTAAGGCCAGCAGGATATTGTCATGTATGAAATTGGGGTATGGACTTGTGGGACAGGGATTACTACTAGATAAATTACTGCAGCGCCCCCATATGGAATATTCAGTTCATAGAAAGGATGTCCTAGCGTTGGAAAAGGTGCAACGGAGGTCAACAAAACTGATAAGGGGCATGGAGGACCTCAGTTATGAGGAGAGATTAAAGGAGTTAAATTTGTTTAGTCTGGAGAAAAAGTGTTTAAAGCGAGATATGATAAGCCTGTATAAATATATAAATGGCCCAAGAAATATGGGGAAAAGCTGTTCCATGTAAAAATCTCCTCAAAAGACAAGGGGACAAAGTTTAATCTCCAGAGGTGACAAGGCTTCACTGTAAGGACCATGAATCTGTGGAATAGCCTACCCCAGGAGCTGATCACAGCTGCCAGCTTCAAAAAGGAATAGATGCCTTTTTAGAGAAAAATATCATTGATGCTTATGTGAATGCATAGAAGGCCATGCCCTTTCCCATCCCCTGGTTGAACTTGATGGACCTATGTCTTTTTTCAACCATACTAACTATGTAATTAGCAAATAAACAAACAAGGACTAACAAACAAGACACTTAGTAAGCAACATACCCACCAGTACATCAAACGCTGCTCTAATGTACATTTCTTTAGCTTTTTCCAGGAAGTATATACACTGTGGGGAATTTGTTAACACTGGCATTCTATGCACCAGTCTTAATTCATTCCCCTGCTAACGCTACCTACTCCGGAATAGTTAAGAAGCTCCGGCATCTTAACTATTCAGACGCACTGTCATGCACCAGAATTAAAATCTGCACCAGTCAGGAACTGCAGTAGATTACAGATATAACTCATGCCAGCTTTCTGGTGTGTGCTATAGTGCATTTGTCAGATCAAGGTGTCCCTGCCCCAGCTTGCCTTGTGAAAGGTAGCAAGCAAGGCACAAAAATAGGTGAGTGGTGAGCACCAAAGATATACCACAATTATTGCGATCTATGCCAGTTTTCTGGAGGAGAGGGAGTCATATATTCCCCTACAATACTGTGTATTGTATACTTCATTTGGGAAATATATAAAGAGGTTATTTTTATTGTTCTGTATATTTTGCTGACCACAGTCCACCTGCTTCTTGAGAAGGAATGATTTTCCACCTTTTTATCAGATTGTTTTTAACAAGCGATACAAATATAGTTTGAACTGTTACTTTTGTGCAGTTCTATTTATGTAGTAGTTATAATGATATCTAAACACAGCCAGTGTATTCTGACTGCCCTTCAATTAGGTTGTTTTAATATTGTACTGGTCATGTAATGATTGTCGGTGTAAGAATTGTTAGTTTTTATGGGATATACCCATATTATGACCTGTTTCAATACTGGAGTTGACAGATTTATTTTGTAGAGCAAAGAAATATCCTGCTGGAACTATAAACTGCTTGAAGGTGACAAAGATGCCATTATTCCCTAAGATGTATACAGAGAAACAACTCCTTAAAACCAATTCCTTGAGAAGACCACTCCCCCTACAAAAGCACTACAATGCAGTTTGAGTGGTTGTCTCAAAAAGGTTTCACTGTATTGCAGAGCTTCATGTCTTCACACGTATTAGTGATGTATGAAAATCAAATAAACAATTGTACATGTTATAATAAAATATAAGTAAAAACAACAAAAATAAAAAATACTTTGTCATCAGGCCTTTTTATCTTAAAATATAATGCTCAAGGCACACTTTAAGGCCTCATGCACACAACCATGTGCAATGTCAGTATTCTAGCTGCCTTTTTCTTAGCTAGCACACTGACCCATTTAGTTCTGTGAAGTGAATGGATCAGTGGAGACACATCCATGTGCTGTCCATGCTGTTTAATCATGGCCCGGCGACACGCACATGTGTGCATTTCGTCTAGATCAGAATTATAAAAGATGTACCTAGATAATTGGATGTTGTATTGGACTGCCTGTTTCTTTTGCAGATCTTAGCAAGATAAACTGCTAGCAGAGGTGTGTGGAAGCAGCTTTCTGCCCTCTTTATTTAGCCTCTTTTCTCACCCCTATACGGCTCTGTGCATTTTATTTTCTGTGGATGCCCACATTCTTGTAACATGTAACTATCAAGCAACTGCAGAAGTTCCCCACAGTCTGGCACTTGCTAGTCCAGCACCCCAGTTGAGTGAGCTCTGTGCAATCCTCTAGTACCGTGATGGCGAACCTATGGCACACGTGCCAGAGGGGGCACTCAGAGCCCTCGATGTTGGCACGCGCACTGTTGCCCTGATCGCTCACTAATGGGAGATCCGGTACGGGACTCCCCGTTAGTGAGCGATTGCTTCTTTCAGCTGTATGTGCAAATGCACATACAGCTGAAAGCTGTCAGTGTAGGCCACAGGTCCGTGGGACCGCAGAGTGTGACCTCTGCCCCGACGCAGGTGCGATGACGTAAGTCATCAGCGCCTGTAATCAGAAGAAGGAGGATGCCTGGCTGCTCTTCGTGGGACTTCAGGTAAGTATCATATAATACTGTGTGTGGGGGGCCTACTGTGGAGCATATAATAGTGTGTGGGGGGCATACTGTGGAGCATATAATACTGTGTGGGGGCCCAAAGTGGAGCATATAATTCTGTTTGGGGGCCTACTGTGAGCATATAATACTGTGCGGGGGCCACTGTGGAGCATATAATCATATAATACTGTGTGGGGTCCCACTGTGGAGCGTATAATACTGTGTGGGAATCACTGTGGGCATATAATACTGAGTGGGGGCCACTCTGGAGCATGTAATACTGTCTGGGGGCCACTCTGGAGCATATAATACTTTCTGGGGGCCACTGTGGAGCGCATTGTACTGTCTGGGGGCCACTGTGGAGTGCATTGTACTGTCTGGGGGCCCTTCACTATTTATATCACACAGTATCTGTTTTATGGAAGAAATCAGGCGATACCTTTTAGAGGCTAACTGAGTATATTTATAAGTAAGCTTTCAGAAGTGCAAGCTTCCTTCATCAGACATGGTGTTATACAAGAACTGAAAATTCGCAGATTTTTATACACATGGTCTTCAAAGGATTTTAGAGTCCTTAAAAAAAACCAAAACAAAATGCAGTCTAAGTAGAGAAGTTATTTTGGCACTTTGTGATAATTTAGTGGGTTTTGGGTTGCAATTTGGGCACTCGGTTTCTAAAAGGTTCGCCATAACTGCTCTAGTACATGCACACCAGAGGAACATGAAAGTGAAACCAGGAAGCACTTAGAGGGACCTGCAAGGCAAGCAAGTAGAGGGGTGGACAAAGTGTGTCCACCATCTTACAGCTGATGGTGATCATTATCCAGATAGAAGAAGTATGAGGAAATAGGTGAGGATAATAATAATACATTTTATTTGTATAGCGCCAACATATTCCGCAGCACTTTACAATTTGTAGGTTTCAACTACAGACAAAAAATACATTACAGAGAAATAGTCAATTCACACAATGGGATTGAGGATAGATCTTTATTCTGCTTTGTTTTTATGTTTAATCAATGTTTATTAAAGATTTTTCAAATGTAGTAGGAGAAGACAGAACAATGTAAACAAACAAATTGTGCTAAGGCACACAGGCCTCACCAGTGTAGAAAAGGCTATGGGAGTACCCCGCCCAACGCTTATGAGGGGGGGGGGCACCCTATGGTAACAGAAATCAGGTGGCCACATACGGGAGAGAGAGAAGGGGGGAGGGGACAACAGGGGGAGAGGAGAACAACCAGACAACCTCCTAAGAAGCAAGGGAAAAAAAGAAGAACAAAGTAACTCTGAATCAGTAGAAGAGTAGAACTCAGCATACTCTTGAAACACCACCCACGGCCGCCAGAGGGCATCAAATTTGAAAGAATCAGGAGAGTCATCTGCCACCAGGGCCACCATTCTCCTTATTAGGAGAAGCTCCTGTAGAAACTCAACCAGGGAAGGCGCATTAGAGCTCCACCAATGCCTGGGAATGATGGTTCTAGTAGCTGAAAGAAAGTCCCGCAGTATCCCAGGTCTTAAGGAAGTGTGAGGAGAGGAATGAGTGTTTGGCGGCTCCCGGGCAGAAATGAGCTGGGATCCACGGCAGTGAGGGGAGAAGAACCGAGAGCAGATCAGCCTCGATGGAGACCCATTGCTTATCTGTGCTACAGTAGTGCCAGTCAAAAAGGCGAAGCAGAACCACAGAGTGGTAATAAAGTCTAGGGTCCGACAGACCCATACCCCCTCTGTCCTTGCAACGGGTCAATGTTCGGTATTTTAGCCTACTCCGCTCCAAGCCCCACACAAATCTCCCAAACAGGGACTGAACTCGAGTGAAAAAGGTACGCGGAAGGTGAATGGGAAGCGCCTGAAGCACATACAAGAGCCGAGGGACCACATCCATCTTGGGGGCGTGAATACAGCCGAACCAGGTAAGGGCAAGTGTACCATATTTCCGCAGGTCCATTGCGAGTGTCTCAAGCAATGGGAGATAGTTAAGATGGTACAAATGGGAAGGGTCAGGGGGATATGAATCGAGAGGTATTTGATGGAAGTGTTTTACCACTTAAACGGGAAGTTGCCTTCAAGATGATCAACTTCTGCATGGGGTAGTGTGATGTTGAGAGCCTCACTTTTGGAAAGGTTCACTTTAAAGTTAGGTGACAAGAACGGCTGAACTCGCGCAAGATGGACGGAAAGGAGACGCGTGGCTGAGAGACGTAGAGGAGGAGGTCATCGGCATACAGTGCCGCCTTAACCTGGCGACTGCCTATCCAAAGGCCATGAATGTCTGGACACCGCCGTATCGCCACCGCCAGATGCTCCATAGCCAGGGCATACAGCAGAGGCGACAGAGGGCAGCCTTGCCGAGTGCCATTCCGTACCGGGAAAGAGTCTGAAAGGATCCCGTTGGCTCGAACCTTCACCATTGCATGGCCATAAAGAGAAAACACTCAAAAAAAAACAGGACCCACTCCCACCTGCTGCAGAAAGCCCCAGTGTACCCAATCAAACATTTTTTCGACGTCTACAGAGAGCAGGCACATAGAAGAGTTGTTAGAACGAGCTACCGAGATTGCCAGCAAGGTTTTACAAACGTTATCCCGGGCCTCGCGACCGCAGATAAAGCCCACCTGATCATTATGGATCAGGCCTGACATTAAGGGCGACAAATGATTGGTCAATAATTTAGAAAACAGTTTGACGTCGATGTTAATGAGGGAGATCGGGCAATAGCTGGCACAGCAAGTTGGGTCTTTGCCCGGCTTGGGAAGGACTGTGATCATGGCTGAAAGGGACTGCACAGCAAAAGGGGAGAAGTCGTCAAAACTGTTAAATACCTGAGCCATAGTTGGAGAAAGGAGGTCCCTAAAACATTTATAGAAGCGGGTAGTGAACCCGTCCGGGCCAGGAGATTTGCCCGTCGGGGAGGACTGAATGACAGAGGAGACTTCCTATCAGAGTCCGCAAGAGTGGGAAGAGGCGTGTCAGTCACATACAGTGGGGAAAAAAAGTATTTAGTCAGCCACCAATTGTGCAAGTTCTCCCAATTAAAAAGATGAGGCCGGCCTGTAATTGACATCATAGGTAGACCTCAACTATGAGAGACAAAATGAGAAAACATATCTAGAAAATCACATTGTCTGATTTTTAAAGAATTTATTTGCAAATTATGGTGGAAAATAAGTATTTGCTCAATAACAAAAGTTCATCTCAATACTTTGTTATATATGCTTTGTTGGCAATGACAGAGGTCAATCGTTTTCTGTAAGTCTTCACAAGGTTGGCACACACTGTTGCTGGTATGTTGGCCCATTCCTCCATGCAGATCTCTAGAGCAGTGATGTTTTGGGGCTGTCGCTGGGCAACACGGACTTTCAACTCCTTCCAAAGGTTTTCTATGGGATTGAGATCTAGAGACTGGCTAGGCCACTCCAGGACCTTGAAATGCTTCTTATGAAGCCACTCCTTCGTTGTCCTGGCGGTGTGCTTGGGATCATTGTCAGGCTGAAAGACCCAGCCACGTTTCATCTTCAATGCCCTTGCTGATGGAAGGAGGTTTGCACTCAAAATCTCACGATACATGGCCCCATTCATTCTTTCATGTACACGGATCAGTCATCCTGGTCCCTTTGCAGAGAAACAGCCCCAAAGCATGATGTTGCCACCCCCATGCTTCACAGTAGGTATGGTGTTCTTTGGATGCAACTCAGCATTCACTCTCCTCCAAACACGAAGAGTTGTGTTTCTACCAAACAGTTCTACTTTGGTTTCATCTGACCATATGACATTCTCCCAATACTCTTCTGGAACATCCAAATGCTCTCTAGCAAACTTCAGATGGGCCCGGATATGTACTGGCTTTAAGCAGGGGGACACGTCTGGCACTGCAGGATCTGAGTCCCTGGCGGCGTAGTGTGTTACTGACGGTAGCCTTTGTTACGTTAGTCCCAGCTTTCTGCAGGTCATTCACTAGGTCCCCCCGTGTGGTTCTTGGATTTTTACTCACCGTTCTTGTGATCATTTTGACACCACGGGGTGAGATCTTGCATGGAGCCCCTGATCGAGGGAGATTATCAGTGGTCTTGTATGTCTTCCATTTTCTAATTATTGCTCCCACAGTTGATTTCTTCACACCAAGCTGCTTGCCTATTGCAGATTCAGTCTTCCCAGCCGGGTGTAGGTCTACAATTTTGTTTCTGGTGTCCTTCCACAGCTCTCTGGTCTTCACCATAGTGGAGTTTGGAGTGTGACTGTTTGAGGTTGTGGACAGGTGTCTTTTATACTGATAACAATTTCAAACAGGTGCCATTACTACAGGTAATGAGTGGAGGACAGAGGAACCTCTTAAAGAAGAAGTTACAGGTCTTGTTACAGTTGCTTGTTTGTAGGTGACCAAATACTTATTTTCCCACCATTATTTGCAAATAAATTCTTAAAAAAATCAGACAATGTGATTTTCTGGATTTGTTTTTTCATTTTGTCTCTCATAGTTGAGGTCTACCTATGATGTCAATTACAGGCCTCTCTCATCTTTTTAAGTGGGAGAACTTGCACAATTGGTGGCTGACTAAATCCTTTTTTTTCCCCACTGTATAGCAGCAACATATTCCGCAGCACTGTACAATTTGTAGGGTTCAAGTACTGACAAAAAAGATACATTACAAAAGAAATATTCAATTCACACACTGGGACTGAGGGCCCTGCTACTTATCTGCGAATTCGTAATAATGTTTCCTGACGCGGTCTCGAGAATGCAAATAAAATTTGTCGAGGTATGAACGTAGTTCCTCCCTAGAGTTAAGGAGTTTAGTTAATGCTTCCTGGGAGCCGGTCCGTTTTTGAATCAATTTGAGAGAATGAATGTTCGCAAGGTGTGTAGCGACCCAGGCGGCGCGCTCCTTTTTAAGGCGTGCTCTGTGTTTGATTAGTACACCGCGGATTACACACTTCAGCACCTCCCACTGTATCGGGAGAGGAGTGGAATCATGAGCATGGTTTAGGCCGAAGTCCCTGATCGCCGCACTGATGTCTGCCTTACAAGTTGCGTCTTTCAGGAGACTGTCATTCAATCGCCACATGAGAGGGTGACTCACTTAACCTGGGACCTCAAGGGACAAAAATACAGGAGCGTGATCACACCAAAGGGCCAAGCCAATAAGTGTGGTAGGGGACCAGGTGAGGGCGTGATGGCTGACAAGAAAGAAGTTGGAGAGTGGAAAGTATAGTCCCGGGCTCGAGGATGCAGGATTTAGCACACGCCAACTAGCTGGGAGTTGTGAAGAGTAGTTGCTAACCATCTCAAGTGCGACTGGGCATGGGGGGAGGGAAGGAGTGGAGTCAAGAGATGGATCTAGAACAAAATTAAAGTCACCCCCAAGTATCACTACCCCCTTGCTAAAGTCTGCTAACCGGCCGACTAAATTCTTACAATACAGTAGCTGCCCTTGGTTTGGGAGATAGGAGCCTGCTATAGTGAGCACGGTGCCTGCAATGCACAATTTAAGAAACACAAATCTGCCCTCAGGGTCAATCAGGGCAGTATTGTAGAGGTCTTGTTAGGAAACAGATGCAGCGTTGAGCTAAGCAGTGAGTCCCAGCACCAGTCAAACCGAATCAAAATGGTAAAAACCGTGCTGAATGTCCCGCGTTCTCCCAACCGCACTGAACCCCACCCCCAGAGAGGTTCACAAGGGCCCCTGATGTTGGGGATGGACTTGGAAGCTACTGACGGGCAGAGCGGCACGGGTCAGAGAGCGCCGGACGCACAGCACACACCAGAACAGAAACCGGAATCACTTACCAGTAGTAGCAGGAGTAGGGATGTCAGTCAGACTGCAGAGTAGAAAGCAGCGGATGTTGGCAGGCAGTAGATGGCAGCAGAGTTCCAAAGAGTTGGCATACAGTCCGAGTTGTCAGTGTGAGGTTAGCGAAGTACAAAAGGGAAATCCAAATAGATGTGTTAAACAAGCCGAGTCTGTAGCAGGAGAGCAGAGCAGCACCTAATCGAAGTTCAGGAGGATGAAGTCTGAAGGCAAGCCGGGGTCGTTAGCAGGAGAGGGAGAACAAGGTACAAAATCAGGAGGACAGAAGGATAGTCAAACAACAGAGAAAGAATATGGGGGTGGCACCGAGCTGCCCACACTGAGATATAGTCCAATAGAGTCCGGAGGTGTATAGATGGAAACCTCCTCACTTTCCTAGGCTGTGCAGTGGTTGGCAACAGCCTATATCCGTACAGTACCTTCTCAACCAAGTCGGAGAGGGTAGAAGCAGCTAAAGTCACAACCGCACGTCACTTAGGCGACATCCGAGATGAGATAGAGGGATACTAGTAGCGGACCTGTATCCGAATCCACACCAAGGGACAAGGAACAGAAAGGCTTGTAGAAAGACACAGCGCTTCACCACGGATGGTACGTCAAAATCACACTTTAATCCAGACACGAATAAAAGTCAAACAACAGAAGCAGGAGGTCTAAGGACAGGAAATATGCAACGTTTACTACCAGGGAAAACTGAATAGCCAGCGATTACCTGGAGCGGAGGTCCCGAACATAAAGGTTCCGACCGAGCACCTGCTCCAGAAGGGAATCCCGTGGCCCGAGCGGGGAAGGTCCGGCAACCCCCCGCATACCATCGCGGAGGTTCCGGCCTGCCTCCCTAGGGGCCGGAAGGAGCACTTAGAGGAGACCACCAGACAACCCCCGCATTCCGCCGTGGAGGTTCCGGTCCAGCTCCTTACAGATCTATGAAGAGCAACGGAAAGCCCCTTGGACTTAGCGACCGGGTTGACGCTGTGGAACCAAACCAGGTAGTGACGGTTGTGGATATCCGGAACATGGCCCTTCTTAAAGTGAGTCTCCTGCAAGGTAAGAACCTGAGAACGTTTCTTATGAAGCTGATACAGTATCTGGTTACGCTTATGAGGGACATTGAGCCCCCGGGTGTTGAGAGTGCAAATATTAAAGGACGTCATGGTCAGGGAGGAAGGAAGGGAGAAGGGGTGACACAGGAGGAACAGACAATAGGGCGGAAAGGAAAGACAAGTACAGGTAACCTCTAACTAACTAAAACAGTAAGTGACAAAGAACTAACCAAATTATGGGGTGGAGAGAACGACCTCCACTCAAAAAGGGTGGGGAAAAGGCAGAATATCAATGCCAAAACACGTACTACACAGTAGCACGGAGACCCCGGCGGGGAATGGGCTTTCTAATAAAGGAGCCGTCATCCCCCCGGGGTTCCAGGCCACGTTAATGGAGAGACAACAGTAACAGTATACAATAGCTGACCAGCAAAACAAGAAAACAAATAACATGGGGGGAATCTGAGCAAAAGTAAAGATGGGACAGTGAAAAGAGGTCTGGAAGAACAGGGAAAGAGAGACGGAAGGAGGAGGGAGAGAATGAAAGGGAGCAAAGATTCAGCACCCGAGGGGACATGGAGGCCAGACGAACAGACCACACTTAGCGTGTGGAAAACACCAGAACCGTCATGGCACTCCGCAATCCCACTGGGAGAACAACAACCACAGGGGTTGTGGAGAAACAAAAGTTGAAACATTAAATGACAAAAGTTCACGGTATCAAGTTGGAGAAGCCTGGCTGGAACTCGGCTGAGCATCTGAGGCGGAAGCCCAATCTCGTTGGCATCTCCTAAGGCCGTGATGGCGAACCTATGGCACGCGTGCCAGAATGGGCACGCATAGCCCTCTCAGTTGGCACATGCGCTGTCACCATGATTGCTCACTAACGGGGAATCCGGTACCGGATTCCCCATTAGTGAGCGATCGCTTTTTCAGCTGTATGTGCAAATGCACATACAGCTGAAAACTGTCAGTGTAGGCCGCGATCCGCAGGATCGCTGCTTACATAGTACATGCTAAATTGGTAACGCTAAATACTATACTGTGGAAGGACCTTCTGATGTCATAAGGTCACATGACAGGGTAGGCGTGTCTTTGCTTGTAAGAAGGTCCTTCCACATGAAGAAAAGTTGTATCCCGAGCAGTGGAGGAAGGTGGAGAGATGTGGGGTGCAGGGTGTAGTGTGGGGGATAGAGATGTGGGGTGCAGGGTGTAGTGTGGGGGGAGAGATGTAGGGTGGGGGAGAGAGATGTGGGGTGCAGGGTGTAGTGTGGGGGGGAGAGATGTGGTGTGCATGGTGTAGTGTGGCTGGAGAGATGTGGGGTGCAGGGTGTAGTGTGGGGGGGAGATATGGAGGGTGCAGGGTGTAGTGTGGGGGATAGAGATATGGGGGTAGAGATGTAGGGTGCAGGGTGTAGTGTGGGGGGTAGAGATGTAGGGTGCAGGGTGTAGTGTGGGGGGTAGAGATGTAGGATGCAGGGTGTAGTGTGGGGGGAAAGATGTAGGGTTCAGGGTGTAGTCTGGGGGTAGAGATGTAGGATGCAGGGTGTAGTGTGGGGGGAGAGATGTGGGGTGCAGGGTGTAGTGTGGGGGAGAGATGCAGATTGTAGTGTGGGGGGTAGAGATGTGGGGTGCCGTGTGAAGGGAGAGATGTGGGGTGCAGTGTGTAGTGTGGGGGGTAGAGATGCGCGGTGCAGGCTGCTTGCAAGAGGGGGGAATGGGGGTGGAGGCTGCGTGCGAGCAAGAGGGGGGAATGGGGGTTGCAGGCTGCATGTGAGCAAGAGGGGGGATGCAGGTTAATTTAAGGTGAAATTGCCGTGTTGGAACTTTGCGATAATTTAGTGGGCTTTGGGTTGCATCACTGTCCTAGGGCGACGCTGGGGCCGGGCTGATGGAACTGGTACAGGAGCGCCAGGCAGGGAAGGCCTGTCCAAGGCAGACACTGGAGGCAGTACAAGAGCCACCATGAAGGCTGGGATATCATCCGGATGCGGCAAGGCAAGAGGCGTAAGGGGAACAGGAGTATGGCAATTGATGTTGAATCAGCAAGTCCAGGAGCTGCTTCAGGGCATGCCGCTTAGCAAGAATAAACCGGGATAAGTCTGGGAGTAAATTGATGGGAATGTCCTGAAACATGACCTGACGAGACTCTATGGCTCTGCGCATGATGGCATCCTTCAACTGATACCTGTGCACTCTACAAATGACTTCTCTGGGGTTTGAAGAATCTGGAGGACGCAGGCCCAAAGAACGGTGTGCTCGGTCGAGTTCAAGCCCTGTGGAACCCCCAAGAGTGAGTTGAAAATTAGACATAAAGTAGCGTCCAGTTGCTAGGATTCAATAGATTCAGGAAGACCCCTGATGTTGTTCCGCCTGTTTCTATTTTCAAGGTCGTCTAGGAGGTCTGCCAAATACTGTAACTGGTAAGTGTGAGAGGAAATGGTGGGCTCATGGGCAGAGAGCTGAGTTTCAAAAGAGGCTGACAAGGACTCTATATTGTCAACCCTTTCCTCCACATGTTGCACAGTAGAATGGACAGCAGAGAGCTCAGACTTGTAAGACTGTTCCAGCTTGGACACATACTCCTCCATGACAGACTTTGTTGGAATGACAGCAAGGTGGGCAGTCAAGCGACGGATTTCATCCAGGGTATCAGAGGTAAACACAGCGGATGAGAGGGGGCCAAGGGAGGAAGCCCCAGGTCCGCCAGGATGGGAGGAGTCCAAGGCACCACTTTCAGAAAGAGCCAAACCCGTGCCAGGAGGAGTTACCTGGGGGACATGAAGGTGTGAGTACTGACAGGGTTGCAGCAGGGGTGCAGGGCTATCTGGCTGATAGGTGCCAACCAACGAGGGAGCAAGGGTCACACCACGGCCACGAACAAAGGTAGAGTCAGATAGAGTGGCAGCAGAGAGTGTCCCTGTGCCAGGAGGAGCAGTCTGTGGGTCTGAGAGCAATGGAGTCAGGCTGGCAGGGGGAGTGGAGACAGGTGCCATCCAGGGAAAGGGGGTGCTATGTAGTGGCAGAAGGGGTCCATTCCTGCCTTGCTGTGATCTCGCAGAGGACTGTGGAACTCCCAGCTCAGGACCCTGTAGTGGATGCGCTGGTGATGAAGCAGGCAGTGAGGGCAGGCCCGTATCCAACACGCCCACTGACAGGGAAGAGGAAGGAGCTGAGCGATACCCAGATCTTCCTGTGATCCACGATGCAGGAGGACTGTGCAAATGAAGCCTCTGCTGGGGGAAGAGATGCCGCTCCAGAGCCTTCAGAGGAGCCAGGCGCTGGAGAAGGAGCGTCTGCCAGTGGTGAGCAAGCCAGAGAGCTGCGTGGAGGGGAGTATAGTGTCGGGCTCCATCTTAGACGCCGCCATGTCAGGACCAACAGCACGTGGGCCCCGAAGAAACTGTTCTATGCAGGTACCCTGCGGGACCCCCAGAGGGGTTGAAAAGGAACGCGGTGGGCCCCTACGAGACTTGCCCATGTCGGGGTAAGGCAGGAGTTCGCCAGTCAGCAGGTACAGTGATTGTCTAGGTCGCCCAGGGAAGGAGCTGAGGCAAACGTGTCCTCACTCCTCCATAGCCAGGCCACGCCCCTGCTTTGTTTTTCTTAATGAAGATCTATTGTACATACACTCACTATCGAAAAAAACATTCCACCAAGAAGGAGTTGCTGGAATTGAAGGAAACGTTCTATGTGTGAATGTAATGTTGATCTATGTGAGTGATTAAAATATTAGAGAGAAAGAAGTTTGTTGGGGAAAATTTTACAACTGAAAGAACGCTCTGGTACGTTGTTGGGCCACTTCTAGCCTGGACAGAAGATAAGATACGGTTGGGCATAGAAGCATACAGGTTCCACATGATATCCTGTATCATATTTGCCCACAGGTATTGCAGCTGGACTTGTAGACCCTCATAAATTGCAGACCAAGGATGTGTTGCAATCTGGAAGAGACGTTCCTGGGAAATTCTTGCTGTGTGTGGCCGAGTATTATCCTGCTGAAAATGCCACTTGGAAGCCCTGCCATGAGAGACAAGACAAGTGGCTGCAGGATGTTGTCCTGCACATATCACTGAGCTGTTAGTATCCCTCTTGTAACCCCTGCAAGGAGCACTTTGCATACAGCAGATGCTGCAGTTAATGCCATGCCAGGACAAATTACAGCAGACATCAGCCATTTTATCCTGAGGGACAGTGGATTACATTTTCCTACACCCCTTACTCCAGGGGGAGGAGTATCAGAGAAAGGGACTGATTGCCTGAGCAGGGAATTATGGGAAAGGTCTGCAGAAGAGAGAAGACAGGCAGCCACATGGGCTGCAGAAGGGGCTTCTTCCAGCAACTGCCAGGGAGGACATAGCTTGGCACTGGGTAACCCAGGACATAGAGACAGTCCTGCCAGCCCACCAGTTCACTCTGAGGGAAGAAGCAGCATCCCTGCAGCTGCACCTGTCCAGAGTGACCAGACTCCCAAAAGGTACCCAGGGCTGCATCCAAGAAGACTCCTGCCTCATACTCCATTAGTATCCTGTCACCTGAAAGCTGCAGCACCCTGTGAGACTCCAGGCTGGCACCAGATTCCCTGCAAGAGTTAGTGAGTAGACTTTGCTGGAATTTGCTGTACTGCTGTTAGAAAGTTTATGAGAACTGTGGTAGAAAGGATCTGCTGTGTCTATAGTGCACCATTTACTGAATGCACGCCATCGTCCACGGCAACTGGGCCCCAACGGATGGAATGTTCTGTTTATTGCTGCAGCCATTAGTAATTCTGCATTGTATGCTATTATTTAGGAGTGCAAGCTGTTACCTACAGTATGATTGCATGTGTGTGATGACTATCATCTGTGGGTCACTAACTTAACCCTGTGCTATTCCCTATAGTTTATTATACCCGCCAGGCCTGGCACATAGTCCATTCTCACCACTAGGGGGTGTAATTCTATAGGATGTTCTTGTGCATTGTCATGTGAATTACTGAAACATTTCTCTGTTCACCTTTTATTAAGTTTGTCCTTATTTACCCTTCTCATAATAAACTGGTTAAGTAGTTTCACCCTCAACATTTGTGAGTGTGTACTGAGCTTAGGTGTGGGTTTCCCAAGTCGACCCCTAGCAGAAGAGGAAGACCCTCCTGAATTCCTATAGGGCTCCTAGCAAGATTCGGGTGGAGGCACTGCGCCATAGTGAGGTGAGAACTACAACACACCCTGCCTACAGAGGTCGGCCCAAAGGGGTGTTACACCTCATATCACTATTAGGGGTGACCGATTGTCGTATGTGATAACTCACTATATCACCACAGCAACAGTTGGAGCAGTGTGTTGCTTCACAGCAAAGGCAGGATTGAAGTGCTAACCATGAGGCCTTCATACTTGAAACTGACCATTGTTGGATCTCAAACAGAATGTGGATTTGTTGCTAAAGATAATAAGCTTCCAGTCAATAGAAGTCCAGGTTTCTTGTATTCAACACCACTGCAAACAATGACAGCAGCTGCTTGTCCATGGCAGAACATGTAATGGCCACGATGAGACCAAATTCCCTTACACTAAGTACCTGGAAATGGTCTAGGCACAGAATCCGCTCCCAAATCCATGGCAGATTCTTACATGTGAATGTACCCTCAGTGTGAGTTTTTTATCTTTGCCTCTTTACGTTTCTCTTTCTGTAGTGTAATAGGACATGTTTTCCATAAAATAAAACTGTCTTATTGATGTGATATGACGGGGTTAATGACTTACTGATCACTATGTATGATTTCCTTGCTGTATACTTATGGATATCTTATTGATGTACTTCTGTATTTGATCTGTTACCTCTTCCTGTGAACACATTCCTGTACCATAGATGGTCATGTTATGAGTTGACCACCCATACACATCCAGAAAGCCCCGCCCCTCCCCCAAAAGTACTATAAAACTCTGTTTTGCTAGTCGGCTTCAGCTGGGAGGGCCCATATCTTAACATGTGAACCATTTTTGCAACTGTTGTACCCACAGCTAAAAGTATTCTCTCTTTTCATTTATTATTTTATTATATTCGAGTGTGATTATAGTCATTCTTTGAATTAACCTGGTATTAAAAATTGTTTAACTACAAATAGTGTATTTCTTTCTCTGTATTGGTATTTAGAGAAATCACTCTATATGTCATATGTTATGGATATTTCTTGATGTGATACGGCACCCGAGTTAAGCTAGGTTTTAATATGAATTTTGATACACTGAGCTCAAAAGGTTAGCCATCACTGGCCTAATACATGTTACTATGTATTTCAACATGGCTACTCACTACTGCATTTAAAAACTGCATATAGTTCTTCAGTAAAAAATAAAGGTATAATAAATAAAGGTTTCATCTTGTAGGTTGAGTAACTGCTGCTATGAGGAACTGCCTGGCGGTACTGAATTTTAACACTTCCATGAAACTGTGGAAACTGACCATACTAATGTCAAGTACAGACAGCACGATATGCAGCAAGGGCTGAGGACTTGTCTTCTTTTCCCTTCTCTCACACTAAAGAGAATATGGAAGATGCAGCTCTGAAGGTGGCGATACACACTAAATAGGAATTCATTAATGGTTGAACTGGTGAACGACAGTGTGATATGTATACATCGTATTGGGTAGAGATATGTACTTTGTTCATTGGTGCGTCTAGTTTTCATTCATTGCAGTTGTTTTGTCATGCCCTTGGCTCTAAACATCCCCACAATTCGGAAGACAGAAGATACCAGGGTCACATGTGCATGTGTGGTAAGTGGTGGTTCGTAACTCTGACACATGGTTTCACACCTTTTAGGCCATATTGACCATTACATACAAAGTGACCATAGATGTGTAATGACAGTGGAAAAAGGAAAATAATCTTTGTGAGCGTTCTTTGAATGGAAGATCTTTGTCCAACCACTGGCCAAATATAAATTTGTCACATGGGGCAGAGATGTTTCACAAATTTCGGCAACTGAAAATAAGCGCCACAACGTAAATGATGTTCTTTTAGTAGAATGCACATGGATTTCTGCAACTGTTATTTAGATGAATGGGAGAGTGACAGGTAATATTGCAACATACACTATAAAGACAAGGACTTACAGGAGCTTTTATGACATATCATTCTAAATCCATCAACATTAAGAGAGAGCTAGTCACCCTTTACAGGTAAAACGGCTTCTACTCTTCTGAGTGTGTCTATGTGATTTTTTTGCGCATTCAGAAGAGCATTTGTGAGGCTAGACACTGATAGTGGATAAGAGACCCTAGATCGTAATTTTTGTTCTAGCTCTTCATCCCAAAGATGTTTGAAGGGTTGAGATCAATGTGTTCTTGTCAAGTTCTTCTACACCAAACTCACCCAACCATGCCGTTATGAACCTTACTTCCTGCACTGGGACTCGGGAATGCTAGAACACAACCTGGCATTCTCCAAACTGTTCCCACAAAGTTGGAAGCATAGAGGTGTCTAAAATGTCTTGGTATGCTGAAGCATTAAGATTAACCTTCACTGAAACTAAGGGACCTAGGCCAAACCTTGAAAAACAAATCCATAACATTAGCTGTCTTCCAAAAAACTTTACAGTTGGCACAAAGCATTTAGGCAGGTAACGTTCTTCTGGCATTCACCAAAGCCACACTCCTCCATCAGACTGCCAGAAAAGGAGTCTTTATTCTACACAACACATTTTCACTGCTCCAGAGTCCAGCAGTGGCATACTTTACATCACTCCATACTATACTTGGCATTGTGTTTAGAGATGTAATTCTTATCAGCCATACCATGAAGATACAACTTTTTGGCTGATGTTATTGCTAGAGGAGGTTTGGTACTCTGCAGCTATAGAGTCACAAGGGTGTTGGCAATTTTTATGCACTGTGCACCTCAACACTCACCAACCTCCTCTGTACCTTTATGTGGCTTGCCTGCACTTCGTGGCTGACTTCCTACTACTCACAATTGGTTGTGAAATATTTAAATGGCCACTAATTTTCAGACAACTTAAGACTCATTTAACAGAGCATGTGATTGTGGATCAAAATGTAATGCACCTTATGTAACCCCTTCCTGCCGCAGGCATTTTTTTTTTTTTTGACTACCCGCCTTGCGAATGCCATAACTTTTCATTTTCCCATTTACAGAGCCATATGAGGACTTAATGTTTATGGAACAAATTGTACTTTGTAATGTAACCATTTAAATATTCCGTATGATGTATTTGGAAGCTGGATAAAAAAAATTCAGGATAGGGTAGAATTAGAGAAAAAAAAATTGGATTTTTGTACTTACCGTAAAATCCCTTTCTCGTTGTATTAATTGGGGGACACAGAACCATGGGTATAGGCCCAGTCGCTAGGAAGCTTGCACTAGGAAGCTTGGCTCCACCCAAGTGGGTTATACCCTCTCCACAGACAGGAAATTAATCAGTTTTGTACCAAAAAGGAGTAGGAGAAGACAAAGTGCGGAACAAGCACCACTATGTCCTGAGCCCAAGAGAACCCAAGGACAACAGTCAAAAACAGAAAAAGTAGAGGGTGGGATCTGTGTCCCCCAATAAATACAATGAGAAAGGGATTTTACTGTAAGTACAAAACTCTAATTTTCTTGTTTATATAATTGGAGGACACAGTACCACAGGACCTCCCAAAGCAGTCCTATAGGGTAGGAAGAGAAAATACCCTGCAGATGACCAACAGTACGAAAGGCGGATCAGCCTAAACCTCAGACTAAGAGGAGGAAGCCTGTTCTGGACTGGCAGGGCCTGGAGAGGATATCAACGCCAGCCCAGAGGACAGCAATGTTAGATAGCCACCATGATTGCCTGAAGAGTGAGGGGCCCAACTGGGATCCTAGGATTCTCAGAATAAAATGAAGAACAAGGTAGGACCTGCAAATGTCCAAAGATACTAAGCCAGGGCCCTCAGGAGATGGATTGTCGAACCTCTGCATGGACCTCATAGAGGAACAAGAAGCTGGAGCAGTGAGACGGTTGAGACACAACCTGGAGGAACTAAACTGCCTGCGGCAGATACTGCCCAAGAGAAAGGAAAGAAGGAGGAGGAAGCAAAAAGCAAGCAAATTTAGGCATGCTGTGTTGAGTAGATCATAAAGAAAGAAAAGCCAAAAATAAAGCCAGACTAGATGGACCAAGTGGATGTATACTGCCATCAAGCTGCTAAGTTTTGGAGAAGGGGGCTGAAGAGCCACCTAGTCCTGAGAAGGGACAGAGAGAGAGCTTTATCCATTAGCTAAACAACCTAGTTGCCCAGTGGAGAGTGATAATTACAGAGGGAAGCCATGGGGGTGTAGAAGTCAGCAAAGCCTTCTGGACTAAACCAGGTGTCAAGCTCCACAGAGGAGCACAATAGGAGACTTTTACCAAAAAGATCAGCTCTGTGGGGGAGAGGGGCAAGAGGCAAGAGATCCTGAAGTGTGGAGAGGGGCAGGAGCGAGCCCATAAGGTAGCCAAGATGGCCCCAAATAGGGCGGAAGTAAAAGAAACTAAGATGGGGGGCACACTTGGGGAGGCATGCACAGCATATACTGGAGCAGTGGGCAATCACTAAAACTAAGAACTGATGCAGAGAGGCCCAGAGGCATTAAAAATTTGCAGGAACAACAAGCCCATAAGTCAGCTGGGAGAAGATGGGAAAAAGAGGACTGAAACGTATCCCGAGCCTAAGGAAGGGGACCAAGGAATAGACCTCAATCAGAAAGAAGGCACATGGCATAGAGAGGCCCGCAGGGTTGGGCCCTGACCACAAGTTGCTGGGGGGCAACAGTCTCAACCCAGCCAGAGAAGTTAGGTAGAGAAAGAGAATACTGCAAGGTGGCCATAAGGAGTGCCCACTGAGAAAGCTCAATGAGGGGCAATCAGCAGCTTAGAGTTCAGAAGAACCATATAGCTTGAGAGGACAGTCAGCTGAGAAAAGAGAGACTGCAGTCCATCAGAAAAGCAGGACTAGTCTGTAGGACCGCCACAGAACAGAGTAAATTTCATAGTTGAAAAGGAGAAGGAGAGGCCAGGCGCCCCAACCCCAGCTGATTGAGTGTGAAGGTCTGCTGTCCAGGACTGAGTGGTCCAGAATGGATCACTGAAAAGGTGGGATGAGGCATCCTGCCATAAATAATGAATGAATTTATGAATCAGGGAGCCCCAAATACAGCCGTAAGGGAACAATGCCCCTTGGAAGCTGAGATAGCATGTAGTGAGATCTCGAGGCAGTTATGTGGCAGAAGATCCCTGGGTGGGGATACAGAGCGATGGTTGCTCACTCAGATTGCCATCAAGTGACAGAAAAGCAAAGATTCCCATCAGAAAGCCCGTATCCATGAGAAGAGCAGGCAAACTGGGGACAAAGGGAACGTCTTTCAGAATAGGTAGAATGCCTATTCAATAGCAGAAGGGCAGTAATGCCCGGGTAAGGTGGCTGTAAACAGCTGCAAGCCAAGTGGGAAGAGCTAGGAGTGTTCCAGGGAATCAGAGGCCCCCTAATTGGAAGAAGAAAGGGGAGAATCCTGACTGTGAAAAAAATAAAGCCCCCCAAGAGAGCTTTAATGTGTTGGGAGAAAACAGTAGGAACGTTCTTCCTAGTAACCACAAGTCAGAACCAGCTTGAACCAGCAGAAACTGGTAAGACGTGGGAGGCCTTCTTCCTTGGGGACGATGTACAGAATGGGCTAAGAGGCACCTGGACCTAGCAGCAACTTAGGAGGTAACCACTGAACCAGGAGTCCAGCACTGGATTGGCAGACTGAGGTCTACAGAAAACAGGACACTCTGCTGGGGTCTGACCAGAATAGGGGCATTACACACCAGCAAAGGGGAAGTACTCTTATACTACTGCGTAAGTAGGGTTGGAACAGGTCAGGACAAGCCCACAAACTAAAAGAGTCCTAAGCTGGAGACCACCAGGAGGCCACAAAGAAGCGTCTCATTCCAGCAAGATGCTGGGAAACTCTGATGGTCCAATCCTGGGACTAAAAGGAAGACAAGAGAGTTAGAGGCTCTCAGAACAAAGAAGACTGGGAATGGAGGGTGGCTGAGGCCCTGGATGTCTCCGGAATGAAGACGACAGCTGGAAAGAACCTGACTTCTGAATCAGACAGGAGCATAACTGAACCAAGGTCATGTAAAGAGCTCATTAGATACAAACCAAGAGGGGATGCCAGGATGGTTAGGAGAGGCCTGACTGGCTCAGGAAGAAGATAACTAAATAAGACAGGTCGATTCAAATGAAGTAACTGCTGCAATTGCCTGTCCAGACCACCTAAACGTCACTCAAGGAGGACAAGAGTATGTGAGGGAGCCAGTTGCAGGGATATAAACCTAGCAATCTCTGAACTCGCAACCCCTGGTTCACAAGACCAGCGGTCTAAACCCCTAAACTATGGTCAGTTGCAGTCGTCACTAAGGTCGGCATAGAGAAAAACCTGTGACAAAATGGTACTGGAAAGCTCCCCCAGGGTAGCTTAGACAGCCAGGAGGTGTCATGGCCTGCTTCTAACAGGCGGCCTAATGAATATACCTCATTGGCACAGTTCACTGTAACAGGAATTGAATAAGAGGCACACAGCCATGCAGCTTTGTAAAGACACATACAGGCATCATGAGAGGCACCACAAGCTTCGGAGATCTTAAAAAGTGTGGCACCCTAATAAAATCAGCCTCATCCCCGAAGAGGGGACTATCTAGGAGTTACCGCTCCACAGAGGGAGAGCTTAACAAGGCCTCAATCAAGGTCAGTCAGTGCCTGTTGTGAGGGAAGGGAGCCAGCACAAGAAGGGATGGGAGACTCATGCAGAGGGAGTCCCGTGTACAGCCTGCATGGAATCCTGCATGGCATGTAGGTAGTTCGCTCAGACTCAGGACCTGAGTTGGAGGCAGGCTAGCTTTTCTTTGCCAGAAGTCGTCTTGTGATAAAGTAGCCAAGAGGGAGGTACATGGGATTCTAATAGAGAACTGTATCCAGCCCCTCCAGAGAACTGCATCTCACCCTAGACAAAGGAGGAGGGAACAGCAGGAGCATTAATCAGAGCTCCAACCTGCAGCAGGGGACAAAGGGGGTTGCAGCACACAAAAAGCTATTCTGATGCTAGAGAAGCAGCCCACCAGCTCCATGTAAAATATGACAGCGGGTTAAACCTCTAGGACCCCGTCGCTGCATGCCACTGTGCCTGAGCAACATTATTGCCTTGAGTGAGGGGCTTGGTAGGCCAAGGTGCAGTGGGGCCAGAGCCACACTTGTAGTGGGAAGTGTCTTCGTTCAGACTAACCCCACTAGAGCTTAAGCTATTGCAAGGGTAGTGAAGGGCCCAGAACCCCTGAATTAGAGTGAGGTGCTTATCCTAGAGGGTTGTTCCCCTGTTCTGGCCACCAATGAGGAGATGGTCACTCTATTACTAGTCCCAGGGCTAGAGCCAGTAACTAAATGTGCCTGGAGGAGTGGCAAGCAGCGGGAAGACAGAGGCCTCTGAAGATAGGACCTGAACTAGCAATGAGGAGATCCAGGGAGTGAAGCATACTCGCACGTCCAATGTCTTCGGGTGCTTGTAGGGTCACCCCTTCAGTAAACTCGCACTTAAAGTGGGATTACTGGCACTCCAGCTGCGGCTCTGGAAACTACACAGAGAGGTTTCTGCAGCATCTCACAGCATACAATGTAAAAGTCTACTATGTATCTACTTCTGGCTGCTTGTGTTATTGCTAATAGGATGTTAAATCACAGATCTGTGCTCAGTTCTTTTTTTTTCTGTGTGTCAGGGATCTTTTTAGCTGCATCATAACCTGGATTTACAGTCCTGCATTCCCGGATTTCCTATATTATTGTCACTTGGGCTTTTCTCAGTTATTTGCTTGCTATTTTACAGTTACTCCTTGTAAAATTACATTACAAGTAATGGATAGGGGATGGGGACATACTGTTCCTTATTGTACATGTCCCCAGCTTCAGGGAGAAAAGTAAAATGTGCTGCTGCCATAATGGGGCTACTAGCAGTTATGTATGCAGGCTTATGCAGCCAAAGAACACACTGTCCAGCAAGACCCTGAAGATCTTTCAACTTTTCATGACAACTCAGGAACCCTTTAAGAGGGAAGAAACTTCACAAATTGACTTCTTGCAATGTTGAAATCCTATTACAGTACCAGTGGAATTCAGTGGACTCTTTATAACAAATGTGTGTACCAGGGGACTGCATAAGCTAGAAGCTGGATTTTATATACCTGTGGCAGTGTGGCTGAAGGAAACACTTCCATTCAATTAAGTGCTGGAGCTCAATACTTCTGTGCATAAGGGTGCTATTTCACATCTGCATTTTACTCAAGTTAATATGTGTTTTTTTAAGTGTTATTTATACTGGTATAGGGAAACAGCATTTGTAATAGCACCCTATAGGCTGGGTTCACATGCTGCTTTTTATATGGAAGACTACATTCTTTTCTAATTGCATTAATAAGTTGCATTTCACCTGAAAGCTAATGCCATTAAATGGAAAATCTCTGTTTTACTGCCACAATAAAACTAATTATTCATTATTGAACTTTAAAAAAAAGACAGTTCTTGATCTTAAAAAAGCACAGAATGAACCTCGCCATAGTGTATCTCCCCAAAATTGTCACATAAATTATTTAAAAATATACATTTCTGAATTTCTAGACAAATTTTCAGAAATGTTACAATGTTGTTGGCCATCATGAAGAAGCTAAAATACCACTCTGGAGCCAGTGTAATACAAAATATGAGACAGCTCAGCTACTTTAAACAATGCTATTTTTTTTTTTTTACATTTTCTGACTCCCTGGGTAATTGTTAGCTTGAAATCCTTGGTATGTTAGCTTGGCATTTTGTCAAGAAACCCTGGCAAAAACACTGGAGGATCCTGCCAGTATTTTTTTATTTGTGAAGTTGGAAATATGATTCAAGGAATTCCCCCTACAGAGCAAGTTAAAAAATTGCATAAAAAAGGCAAACTAGCCATCTTTTAACAATTGATCCCTTAGAAATCTAAATTTTATGGTATTTCTATTTCAATTTTTTATTGACATCTCCAAAAAAGTTAATTAGCAGAAAGCCTTTTTGCTTCCAGGACAAATGCAGATATTAGCGGCTTGCCAAATAAGAAAAATGAATACCCACACCAGGCATTTTTGTAGCCTTTAAAAAATTCCTGTATTCCCTCCTCCCTTGGGTCACTACAAAAAGTACAGGCGGAGCAATGAGAGTAATAGATGTGTCTTTCTGATATCACTTGCAGTTTCTACCACCCTTGCAGTAACTGAAAACCAGAAATTATCCGTAGGACAGACCATTAATACCAGATTGGTGGGGGCCCAACTCTCTTCACCCCTGCTAATCATCTTCACTGTTTACATGGGTCCATCTACCTAAAAGTCCACTTACTAGTGGTGCGGTGCTCAACAATAGTACAGGATCTAAGCTCTAGGCCTCTATTCTAGCTGAAGCAACAAGCATTTAAAATCATGATGTATTACATATGTCCTTTGTAGTAAAAAACATACCAGCTATCATCAGATTTGAAAACAGACCATGACATATTGAGATCACAATTCTGTGCTACTTTTGAGGTCAGAACTCCAAATCTATTGCACAGACAGAGTTAAAACATACCATGCTCGTCTTCCTGCAGCCACCAATAAACTGATATTATAGCATATGATAAAACTGTCCAACAAATTCTATTGTAATACTGCATGCAGCCAAAGTGTAGCTTTTAAAAGGGGTTTAAACAACTTAAAAGTTATCCACTATCGATAGCATACGGGTAATAACCATGATCCAGTGGGGGTCAGGCCCCACCCATCCTAAGAAAAAGAGTCCAGGTCCCCACCCTGATGGATCAGCAGGCTGAGCATGCACACTGCCCCTTCACTGATTTTCTATGGAGGAAAATAAATGGAGTGGTGAGGGGCATTCCTGAGCTGTCGCTTCATCAGGATGGGGGATTTGGAATCCCATTCTCAAAATTGCTTGGGGGTGTAACCTCAATCATGAAGTTATCCCCTAGCCTTTTGATAGAGAATAATTCTAAAGTTGATACAGCCCCCTAAAAATCTATGTCTACACAGATCAATCAATATTCGGATCAGTAAATCTTAAGCACCAATTGTTATAAAAACATATGATCAGCACATACATTTTAGACCTTAACACAAGTAGATGATAAATGGATATCCCTAGGCCATGTGCAAGGTCATCCCTCAGTGGGTTTTAACTATTAGACCCATGGTGGTCCTCTTCTTTAAGACAGGGATGTTACACAGTGAGACCTTTGGGGATACTGGACAAAGGACACATTCATTAATGTTGGTAGGTGCTTTATTAAAAGAAAAAAACATGCACAAACCTTTTCCCGGGTTTCTTTAAGATAGCAGAGTAAAACGAATGGCAGATACAAAAAAAATTAATTAAAAAAAAAAAACAAAACTTTGCACCTAGCAAGTGAAAAATCAAGACTTTAATGAGATAGATAGATCATTTGCTTCCCTAAAGCTCACATATTCCACCAGACTATGGTGCAATGTATTTATTTTTTTATTGTATTCAATACATACAGAATACAAAATAGTATGGCATCCAAGAGCCAATCAGAGAGCTCCAGCAGCCAGCTTATATCTTCAAGTAGTCAGAAAGAGGGGGCACTTTTCTAAAAAGGAAACAACTTCAAATTTTTACAACAGTTTTTTGGCGCTCATGGTGCCCAGGGGTTACCTATATAGGCAAAATGATACTCACTTTTTCTTTCTATATATACTTATATATATATATATATATATTTATATATTCATGTTCAGACATGGACTTCATCTTTCTCTTGATTTCCAAGTGTCTGAATTTTAATTTGTAACTCACACCCATTCGGGACACAAACATCTGACAACAATGAAATCAGACACACACCTCCATATCCAAACGAGTAAAATACCCAAACAAGTAAATCAAATCTATTTTTTCATCAGATTTTAAAAGTGAACAGGAAGAATAGGTTTAAGTGCAAGGTGTGAATGGATGACATGGTCTGTGAAAATTTCAAAGTGCTGGAAAAGGTGGTGCCAAAAAGCAAGGCAATATATTGTGCCAAAAGAGACTATGAACTATGTTGCAGCAATGGAACTTGATTAGATTGATTCAACTGAATGAATACTGTGCAATGTACAGTTTTCCCCTCTTTATAAGGGTCTGATGTATCCCAAAGGATGAGGTGAAACATAAAGGGCATTTATGGATAAGTGCAAGCAAGCAGACAGGATAGTGAATGGGAAAGGACCAAAAGAACCATTTTAGGCAAACTACCCTCTTTGAATCACTCTAAAGTGCAAAATGTCACTCGTATAAGGGACAAAAAATAACAAGTGAAAAAAAAAAGTATGGACAATGGGTCACAGAGTACAAAGAGACCGCAAGCAGCGCTCTAAGTAACACTAGCAGCTTTGCTTGGGGGAAAAGGGCTCCATTTTGAGACAGAACAGCTCCTTTTTTATTCTTTAAACATATTATATACAGTGAGAGTGCACAGCACAGCACCTGAGGAGGAATATATAGGAAGGGACAGGGATGGGGACGGAAGAAGGGACAAAATAAAGACAAATAAAACTGTAATACAGGGGTGGAAACAAGCAAAGAAAAGATGGAAGTATGCCAAACCAGATGACTGGTAATAACAAAACCAGACAACTTGTAAGATAACTGATTGAAAACACCAGGGGCAAAACTTTGGGCCCAATATTAGTGTATGCAAATATTACAAGGACATATAGAAAGCATTGAAGGGATGAAACAGCCAGCCAGCTGGGGGGAGGGAAAGAGGGCAAGGAAACAGTCTAGGTGCTGTGAAGGGAGAGTATTATCCTGCTCTAGGGTCCTGCAGAGTCCGAATCCTCAATAAGAACCTCTGTTGTAGCACCCAGTCCTTCTGCTGGCGGGGCAGAACAAGCAACTAAAACCTTGGAGCCATGACTAGAGTGAAAGGTTTGCAGGGGCGCAAGCTCATCTTGCACAACTGAGGATGTGGTAGCAGGGGTCTCTGTCACCAGCAGTTCGTTGTTGGTGGTGATGAGAGAGCCAGAGTTGGCCGCCAGGGCTTCAGCTATAAGAATCTCAGGGTGGCTCTTGGCTTTGTGGGCCACAACACTGTCCTTCTTCTCAAACTTCTTCCCACAGATTCCACAGGAGAACTGGTAGAAAGAGTCAGCATCATGTTTCTTCATGTGCCAGTTCAGGGAGGCTTTCTGTCTGCAGGTGAAGCCACAGAACTCACATCTACAGATGGGGACAGGTGAGAAGACAATGAACAGACGCAGTTATAGTGCAATGGTGAGGGACATTTTAAGATGTTAAACACTCACTGTAAGGGTTTTTCTCCTGTGTGGATCATGCGATGTACAGCCAGGTTGTGGGAGCTCTTGAATGCTCGAGCGCAGTATTCACAGATATAATCCCGCTGGTCTAATAATAGAAGTAGCATCTCAGATAGAAACACGGTATTATCGGAATCACCCCCTTGAACAAACATTAAGTCAGATTTACCTGTATGATGCTTCGCATGTCGCATCAGTTGCTTCTGAAGGCGGAAAAGTCTCCCACATGAGGGGTGCGGACATACATATTTTTTCTTTAAAAGGTGCTGATATTTAATGTGATGCTGTAGAATAAAGGGAAAAGACAGCAAAGACAAAGCAGTAATACACGTGTTACCTTTTCTGTTGTACTCTGCATATTGTAATTTTTACTTCCCAGAGGTTTTCACTTACTTGCAAGTATCTGGGATGCGCCAATACCGTGCCGCATCCCTCCATCTCACAACGCACATACTGGAGAGGAGGTTTCTTCCTGAAAAACAAAAAAAATTACGTATCAGCAACTATTTAATCGGACATTAACAATGTATCTTCATCCTAAGTCTTAGATTTAATATTTTTTTCCAGAAGTAAAACAGGCCTGGCAGATGACCAAATGCAAGGAATGGGGTAAAATAATAATATTACTATACTCACCTCTTCAATCTCTTGCCATTCCAGCCCCATCAGTAAAGCCATCATTCGATGTACAGCCAGGTTGTGGAAGCTCTTGAATGCTCGAACATATTATTCACAAGTTACACGTTACATAGGTTTGCTGGTCTGCAGTGATGGCACACTATACATGTGTGGATGACTGATGCAACCAATCATGAGCCTTAATGCTGATGATGGCAGGTACAACACAATTGATCACTGGAGCAATCGTGTGCATGTACTGTACATCATCCATGCAGGCAAGTAAGCAAAAACCTGTGGCAGCTACTGGATCAGCATGGGTTATGTCATGAAAAGTATCTATAAGCTATCCAAAAAATAAACAGCTGATTGGTGGGAGTCTGACAGCTGAGTGTTTTCCCCCCATTGTGAATTCAACGTAATGGCATCTAGGCTGGGTATAGGTGTGCCTGTGTAGGACAAGACGCATCTGAGCTCTAATTCAATGGGAGTGTTGGAGATATACAGCACTCAGATATCTCTGACGCTTCCACAGTAGTAAATGGGAGTGCAGATGTGTCCCTACCTTCTTGCACATGCCTAAATTCAACCTGGCTGATTGATTCGTAGCATAACCCCTTTAAAGAGGTGAATATAGGTTTTTTTCTTTACATTGTTATTTCATTCCCAACCCTTTGCTAAAACTACAAATTAAGGAGTCCTTTACCCTGGTCCACAGTGAGGAATACTGCAGTAGCCTGAATGAGAAATAAGGGCATGGACTGGGATTTTTCTAGACTCTGGGGTGAGAGAGCATATACGATGTGAAGGGGCAGCAGCAGGAAGCAGTAAGAGTTTGGAAGAGAGATTTTAAAGACAGTGCAGAATCCAAAAGAATGGACTTGTGAGACTGGTGAGAGGATAGTCATCAACTGTGATTGATAGGTCAGGTAGGAAGGTTAATTCAGATGGGGGAAAGATTATGAATTCTGTTTTATTCATGTTGAGTTGTAAGAAGCTGGAGAAGAAGGAGGGAACTACAGCTGATAGTCACGTTAGATTTTTGGACAGCAGAGAGATGTCTGGGCCAGGGAGATAAATCTGAGTCTTGTTGGCATAGGAGCCAAGGGACTTAATAAGTTGTCCTAGTTCCAAGGTATAGATGGAGAAGAGTGGTGGTCCTAGGAGAGCCTTGTGGGACACAGACAGAGAGAGGGTGAGGTGAAGAGATGGTGTGTAAGTAACAGAAATTAGAAGAATGACTGGACACTCCAAAAGCCATACTAATAGTGAACTTACATTGTGAGCCCTACTTGAGACAATGAGTAACGATAATATTTGTAAAGTGTGGTGGAATATATAGGTACCATATAAGCGAGCAAAATAAAAATAAATTGGTGAAGTATGGCAGAGATGCAGGAGAGGGCCAAGTCTGTGATGCCAAGAAAACAGAAAGTTTATGACAGGAAGGAGTGGTGAAGCGTGAGTTGGAAAGTAGGGAGGAAAGTTTTTTTTGTCAGTAATGGTAGCGAAAGTGGTTAAGCGGGAAAAGGCACATAGCTATTATGTGTGTGTGTGTGTGTGTGTGTGTGTGTGTGTGTGTGTGTGTAGGGGGCTACAGAGACTGTAGGTTGAAGTGATCTCTAACGCGGTCTACTTTGTTTATGAAATGGCAAGAAAAGTCCTCGGCTGAGGTGAGAGGAGTGGGAGGGGGCATCAGAGAACGGAATAGGAAGTTAAAGTTGTTAAATAGATATCTGGGGTTGTGGGATATGGAAGACATAGGAGTAATGAAGTAGTCCTGTTTTGCAGAAGTGAAAGATTTAAAAAAAAAAAAAAAATGTTCAGGGGCACAGCAGCAGTTACATGATGTATGTCATTGAGCATTTTGTTGTTGGTGACAGGTCCTCTTTAAGATTAAGCAGCGGAATTAAACTGCAAGATTGCATTATATATATTTAATATATGTGAAATGCAAAGATTTCACTAAATAATCTGCCCATAGTACTAGTTCCTGTTACAATCTGTCGCTATGTAAGGTGGTGTGGATGCATACACCTTAACTAGTTGACGGTTCTCCTCTGAGTCTACACAACAGTCGTGTACATACCGTAGGTAAAGGAAGGAGCTACTATTTCACACTGCACATTCAGTTTGAGGCATGTGTGACATAGCATATCTTCCTTTAGCCATTAGATACTCAGATTGTATTGCATATGGTATTATATGATGACATACAACTGTGTAATATGTTGATTAGTAAGCGTCACTTCAGCTGGTACAGGTCATTGCACAGTCAATGCTTTGGGAAGGTTCTGGAGGCTGGGTTGCGCAATGGTTCTAACCAGAGAGAATGAAAGTTGTGTATTGGCAAAGTTGTTGGCTGCTCGAGAGGTGTCACCCACTGATATCGGGAATTGCCCTGGATACCCATAGCGGAAAAGGACATTTCATTCAAGGGCCTGTTCCCATACTGGGGGGAGCTTGTGTAGCAGTGACCAGAGGAGTGTCTTGCTGTTCATAAGGCAACATGCATGGTTTTTTCAGCTTGAGGAAAGCACCAGCCAGACCATTCTACTGGTTTTAGGAAGCAGGCCTTGAATGCCCTGCACCAGTGTCAGCCACGGAGGCATGGAGAACCACATGTCTACAAGTGTTGATGTACTGCTGTATTTACAACTACCAAAACAGTAAAGAACTTTGCACCGAGACGTCCAGGTGTCCCAATGTGGGTGTCTCTATTTCTCTGCTTGTGAAGAGCTCAGGTAGGCGATCTGCAATGGAAGCGGGCAGTGCAGCTTCTTCCTGAAGACTGACCAGTTGAGTGGTATGTCAGGCTCTGAGGACTCTGATGCTGGGCACGACCAGATGAGTGCTATGTGCACTGGTGTGTGTGGCCAACTTGCAGCATGCACCAATCACAGTGACATCACCACATGAGTGTCAAGGTATTTTTTATTTTTTTTTTTATGGGTTCAGGAAAGGCACCTCAAAATGTAGGAGAGGCACAGATCAAATCTCATTGGCGCACTTAGTCTATCCTAAATTATATAAAGTAATGGATTAGCCTCCAGGTACTATGGAAGCAATAAGCAAATGGTTTTATCTTTAGGATAGATCATCAATATTAGATTGGCAAAAGTGACAGCTGAGATCCCTACAGCGCTGCTCCACAGAATGCAATGTCAGTCAATCAAACCATACACGCTGTAGTACCAAAACCTGCCCCCCACAAATAGGCAGAGTGGCTCCCAGCATGTACACATCACTGGCAGCCGCAATGTCCCCAAACAGAAGATCTGCAGGGTCTCAGATGTTGGACCCTCACAGATCTAATACTGATGATCTATCTTATGGACAGGTCATTAATATTAGAAACTGGATAAGCAGAAAACACAGGAACACCATGTTTTGTTGCCCTTAAGACTGTCTGCAATGGATTGTGGTAACACGTAAGAGTGAGTGCTCTGCAAGCAAGCAGATGTGAAAACCAGTAACGTGCAGTCTTATGGTGTAAGTAAAAATTTGTAGTGGGACCACAACATATCTGCAGTATGGCACCCCTCTTGGAAGTGAACAAGGAAATATCCATGTAGTTATACATGAACCCACAGCAAGAGCTGCAAAAGAATCACAGTCACAAGGGCCAGACTACATGTTGTCATGGAAACAGTTATATGACAAGCCTCATGTTGTGGTGAATGGTGGGTAAGTGCAACCTTAACTCTGTCTGCGAAGCTAAACCTGCAGTCCTTCCCTATCCAACTTGAAGGGAACAGCAATGACAGAAATAATGTTTAGAGATCAGCATTGTTACATTACTGTTATGCTCTTTATCCAATTTTCAGAAAACACTGAGTGTGTAAGGACGGCTTTATAGGATTAGGATACTGAGGACCTATACTTAGGATACCAACACATGCCATCTCAACCAATTGACTGTTTGAAGAGGTTACAGCATTTGGATGAGCGCTGCAGCCTTTTCATAGCGCCATGTAAATAGGAATGAGCTGCAGCATGGCTGTGTAACCAATAACTGTGACATCACTGGCCTGAAAAGAGGAAGCAGAGCTCAACCAGGTGACGTGGCCTCTTCAGGAAGCAGATCGGCAGAGCGCCAGGTTACACTGTCAATCATGTTATAAGAAGGACCAATAGGGGTTCAACTGCAGGAATCTGAGATATCTCTAACTTCGGCAATGAGAGCCAGTGATGTGGCAGGAACAACTTCGGACACAATGGTATGGTGCAGTGCATTAAGGTGTTAATTTACAAGAAAAGTACAAGGGCACAATTTTTAACATTTAGACTTTGCAGTACAATGGTACAAGCTGTGCCTTTGTGTATCAGAATAAAAATTATAAAACTTAAAGGAGTTTCCACAACTTAGCAACTTATCCGCCATCCACAGCATAGAGATTAAGTTGCAGATCAGAGGGGTTCCGAACCATCCATCGATCAAGACAACAAGGGTGTTTTGCTCCCAGTTCTGAATGGAGCGGTGATCAGACAGGCAACTCTTGCTCCATTTATTTCAATGGGACCACCGGAAATAGCCAAAATACAGTGCTCCGGTGGTCCACTGAGTAAATGGGTTGCGCTTGTCTGACCACTGCTCCATTCAGGGGAGCAAAAAATTATTGTGATCGTGGAGGCTCTAGTGGTTCAGACCCCCACCGATCTGACACTTATCCCCTATCCTATGGATGAAGGATAACTTGCTAAGATGAGAGAAACCTTTTAAGAATAAAAAACAATTATGACATTTTCTATGCTAAAAATCAATTTAATTCATCTTAAAATGGAGCTTACAGAAGTCCATGTACTTACAAAAATAAATAATAACCCTATTCAGCTGTACTGATCTGATTTTCAGTTGCAAAATTTCTGTGGGTGTATGGGAGGAAACCTGAGCACCCAGATGAAATCCATGCAAACAGTGGGAGAACATACAAACTCAATGCAGATGCAAATCCAGAATGGTAGTGCTAACCACTGAGCCACTCTGATGTTCACTTAGCTGTGCATGGCCTGTCATTATTATAGTCTTAATTTTATTACAGTTCATCCCTTTTATCTACTGTTTAGAGCAACTTTTTATGTTAAAACAAATGATATATATATAGTACAGACCAAAAGTTTGGACACACCTTCTCATTCCAAGAGTTTTCTGTATTTTCATGACTATAAAAATTGTAGATTCACACTGAAGGCATCAAAACTATGAATTAACACATGTGGAATTATATACTTAACAAAAAAGTGTGAAACAACTGAAAATATGTCTTATATTCTAGGTTCTTCAAAGTAGCTACATTTTGCTTTGATTACTGCTTTGCACACTCTTGGCATTCTCTTGATGAGCTTCAAGAGGTAGTCACCTGAAATGGTCTCCCAACAGTCTATAGTTTCCTATAGAAATCAATGGGGGATTCATAACCCCATCACCAGTGTAAGGTGTGCCTCATATATGACGAAACATACGCCAGCTCATAAATGAGGTGCAGGCCATGCGCTTGAGGGAAATCTAAGCCAGCTCATAGCTAGCGTAGATTTTCAGAATCATTCATACCAGATTTCTGCCTTAAATGACCCACTGCACACCCTCGCCATGCCATCTAGTGGTGGGGATGGCACGAAATAAAAAAAACACAAAAATCAACACCAGTAAACTGGAATACAAGGCATCATAAATCTGCCATACTTTCTAGATATAGTGGCTGCTGTAAAGCATATCTCTAAACTGGCTTAACAGAGTGGAGTAGCTATGGGCTCCCCCAAAATCACATAAATTCACAATAAATTCTACAATCTGAAACTAAAAACATATAAAGATTTCTCAGTATCTGACCTTAATTAGTAAAAAAACAAACAAACCTCCAAGTGATACTTGTCCTCTAAGTGAACACATTCCATTAGTATTTATGGTGGCAAATGGGTAGCATCGCCTTGTCTTTGTCAGATGGGGTCTTACAATATTATCAACATACATGCTCAGAACCTTGTTTTTCTTTATATATGTGCAGCAATATTCTGAAATAATGTAGGCACTACCTGGATGTAATCAGAGACCCCATTAATGCAAACGCCTACTCACCGCCTCTTTGGTAGTCTTGGACTTTTATCATCTTTGCGCCGACGGCCTCTCCTTTACAAGAAAAAGAAATAAGATGCTATAGCTTAAACATAGTATTGACCCCAAAAGTACAAAGTCTACAAAGTCAACAAGTACAGCTGGAGAACAACCAAATGAAATACCACCCTTCCATCTGAATTCCAAAAATGAGGAAAAAGGAATTAGTACTGATGGAGGAGAGAAGGTGAATGTTGTTGATAACAGCACCAATTGCTCAGGAACTGTGGGCGTTAGAGGAAATAAAATCACAATTGTGCCAGAATGGGTGCGCTGTGGAGCGGCACCTATTGAAGAATGTAAAGAGTTGGAACTGGTGGAAGTGGTAAAAACACCCTTTAAGGCTCAAAAAAAAAACGCAGCAAAATCTGCAACAACAAAAAGCTGCGTTTCCGAAACATGGGGCCGTAACCTAAAACACCACAAACAAAATGGTTTAAAAGTTTGTCTGCCATTTTCTGATGATATATTAGCTCTAAAAAGCTTTTGCATTTAGAATTGAATTCTAAGTAGTGAATAGATTAAAGTGACTGTCTACAGGGAATAATTACCTGCTATTTTAAACAGAACTTGCTGCTTGGCTGTTTTTTAGCTAAGATCCATTAGAACAGAGCTTTGATCTGAGACTACAGCTTAGCTACAGTGCCTACAGCTTAGCTAGAGTGCCTACAGGAAGTCTGAGGTAATCTCACATCTCCTGTCTTATCACTGGGTAATGCTGCTGCTCTTTCTCTCCTCCTAGAGGTCTGCCTCCCCAGATGCCAGAAAGTCATTGTATAAAAATAAAAAAAATGTTGATTTTTATTTTGGTAAGGGTATAATGATTATAAAATAGACATTAGAGGCAGCCGATTTACTGCACCAGGGATCCGTTGGCATTCTTGGTGGAGAAAAAACACAGAGAAGCAAGACTGAGCATGCATGCCTGCCTCAGCACTGGTGGCACAGAAAAGCTGTTCAAAAGAAACAGCAGGTGGCGCTGTACTAACATTATTCCTGGACACATTTTCAGTCAGTGCGAATACAAAAAAATATTTACAATTTGGGGGGCTGAATTTAACAAAATAATAAACATATAATAATAATAGTAATTACTAAGGCTGGGTTCACATCTGTGTTCGCCCCTCTGCACGAAATCAGTTTTTGAAACCGTCTCAAAATCCTCAAAAGCTGATTTCAAACGGTTCGTTTTAAAGCCCATTGATTTCAATGGGTTGTAAAAACCATCCGCAGGTGTGCATTTGGAGAATTTCCGGCTGGTATCTGCTCTTTTGAGCGGAGAAAAAAGTCGGACTTGCAGTACTTTTTCTCTGTTCAAAAAATAAGGATTACAGACGGACAGCAACCAATCCATTTTTCTTTTTTTTTTTAAACTTTAGGTCTATAGAAAACGGATAACAAACGGATAGCAATCAGTTTGTGTCCGTTTTGCAATCCGTTTTTCCCTCTATGCATATGCTCAGAATGAAGAAGGGGGAAGAAAAAAAAAAGGACACAAACGGTCAGTTTTTTTCTGAACGAAGACCCATTGACTAATCAGTTTTTGTACCAAAGCGTTTTTCTCTTAAAACGGTTTGCAAGTGGACAGATACCAGACGCAGGTGAGAACCTAGCGTAATAATATTCTTCTCGGAACAAACTCTTCAAGCCCTACCTGTGAGATCTTGTGAGGTCTGTGAGTGACGCCCCGCGTCCTTTCCTTAGGCTGCTCAGCGATCACGTGCGGCAGGGACTTATGTCGGTAAAGCTCCGAGGCGCCGCAGGATCAGACAGCAGCCTAGGACACTGGAGCACCAGGGACAGGCGAGTATATACTAAAATATCCTGGCCAACCACTTTAATACATAAAAGGAAGGCATCCAGGTCTTTCTTGAACTCTTCAGGTGAATTCCCCATGATAACTTCCTCTGGTAGAGAATTCCATAGTCTCACTGCTCCTACAGTAAAGAACCAACTTCTATTTCCATGTAAAAACGTTCTTACTTCTAAACATGGAGGAAGATGCTCCTTGTTACAGTCCTGGGTATAAAGATATCCTTTCAAAGATCATTGTACTGACCTTTGATATATTTATACATGGTTATTAGGTTACTTTTATCTAAACTAAATAATCTCAATTTTCTCGCTTATTTCACTGGGGGACACAGCACCATGGGTATAGACCTGGTCACTAGGAGACAGACACTAGGGAAATGAAAACTGTTGGCTCTGCCTCCAGGCTATACCCTGCCACAGCACTGTGCATGAATCCAGTTTGAACCTGACTCAGGTCTTCTGTCTTACATCGTTTTTATTTTTACTTTTCCTTCAGGTGCAGGGGGTCGTCAGCGTGTACGCCACACTAGTTGTACCCTGGTCAGCGGGCACAGTGCTCTGCAAAAGAGCCGGTCACCCAGTCCCCACTCGCCGCACCAGCGGCCGGAGTATCGGTGGACCCACTCCCACGTACGAGGTTCTACCAAGGGGGTGACCCTGCGGCGCCTGAAGACGCCAGACAGGTGAGTATGAGAAGAGTAGAAGACAGGTGAGTATGAAAGTTACCTCAGCCCCACTCCTCCACCTCAGGCCCCACTGAGCCCCTCAGTGCCTCTCCCAGGGGAAAATAGCATGGGTCCTGTTTAGGGGGGCATCACAGGGACCCTCAGAGCTGGGCCTTAAATTTAGCAAATAAGCCCCTTTTTTTCTGGGGCGTTTTTGGGCCTTCTGGTCGCTCCTACCGAGCGGCCCCCGTCGGGGGGCACCCGGTTTCCCCCCCCTTCATGTGGAGACCCCCCTTTCCTGGCCCCCCAGTACCTTTCCCACACCTCCGTCTGGCCTTCCAGAGTTCGCGGCCGCGTTTCTACGCGAGTCCGAGGCCCGCCCCTTTCCCAGGCTTTCTGGCATCCAGACTCCGCCTGGGGCATTCCATTGGCCAGGGGGCTGTCCTGGCAAGCCATCCAGCCTGCCCAGTAGCTAATGAGCCTGTATTACCAGGGGAAGGGCTTTGCTCTCCTCAGAGTCACTTTTTATTTGCTTCTTGTCTTTTTGGCTTGCTGGGATAGCGGGATTCCTCTTATTCTCCTCACAGCTCCCAGGGAGACATTGCACCAGTGGAGCCCTCTCTGTGTCACCCTCTCTGCAGCTGTTGGTGAGCGGTGAGTTGGTGATCTTTTGCGATCTGGTAGGCTAACCCCCTGGGTTACCTCTAATTTCCATGGGCCCCCTCTGCTTTGTCACTCACCCTCCGGCCCCTCTAGTTCCGTCACGTTTTTATATGTGCACCCGCTGTATCAAAAACAGTTGCCGTGCGGACAGCCTGAGCCCATGTGCTCTCTCTGCCTTCCGCCTCAGCCATTCAGGAACCTCCTGGCCCCTCTGTGGTTCATCCATCCCCGGATTGGGCGGCCTCCCTCACCTTGGCCATGGTGTCCTTACCAGACTTAACTAGTCAGTGCTGGAAACTTGGAATGGCTGCTTTTCCAGATCGTCGCTCAGTCGGTGGCTTCTAGGGATCTCCCTGGACACCCTCATAGTTCCTGTCGCTGCTCCAGGAGCCATCCCCTCAAAAGGACCAGGAAGTCTTCCTACAGTTCATGGTCCTCCTCCCCTTCCTCTGGGCACTCCCCAGATACGGACTCAGCTCGCGGCTCCATGCTGACAGGCGGATCCCTGCCTCCCCCTGCTCGGTCTACTTACCTGGGGACGCCTGTGACTCCGACATGGAGCATCAGCTAGGCTCATCTATATTTGCTGCTACGCGGGAGCTCATCCATGTGGTAGAGATACCTTACAGATCTCTGAGGACCCAGACCCGTCCTCTCAAGTGCACATCTCCTTCTGCCACTGGGTGTTTGATCACATCTTGAGGGCACAGTAGCTTCTCACTGGACCATCCTCTGTCTTCTACTAGAAAGTCGGACATCCCTTCCCTTGACCTGTGTGTCTCCCAAGTGGAAGGTGAGCTCAGGCAGTTCTGCCAGGCTATGCTGTGACACATGTCTCTAGCTCTCCCTGGCTGGCAATGATGAACGTCCGAGGTAAAGGAAGCGAGTTGCTGCAGTGGTGGAATCGGTTAGCACGTGGTACTTATATATCAGTAACTAGTGAGCGCAAGCCGGCCTGTCTTGATATCTTGTCAGCGAGCCGCCCCAAGTTGTCCCTTCCTATCATTAAGAGCCTCCCGTGGTGGTTCCCATGATAGCTAGGATCTCCAAGACTTCTATTCTGCCTTCAGCGGACTCTGCCTACCTCAGTGATCCCTCAGAGTGAGATCAGATCGCTTCTGTTGTATTGTTTGCAATGCAGAACTGATACGTTGCATTGTCCTAAATGCTGGCTGTTGTATTGCTGCAAGAAGGTGGCTTTCCTCGCCAGGGTGGCCTTGTGTCAGCAAGGCCTGCTTTTCCTGGGCCAAAGCTTCAGTCAAACCTCCCTGATGCAGCTTCCCTCCAGGACCTCCAGCTGCTCGTCTCTGAGATCCTGAATGCTTCCAAATAACTGGGGATGCCTCCCAAATCTGCCAAAGCGGCCGCCAACGCAGTGGCTATCCGCCATACCATTTGGATTCGTTGTGGAATAATGAGTCCGCCTCCAAGAAGGCGAATGCAGCCCTTCTCCCTTTCCAGGTCGACCTGGGCCGAATTTTTGTTAAAGGCATCGAGAAGCTTATCCCTGAGGCCACGGGGGAATAGATTCTTCCTCCCTCAAGAGGTGTCCTATGTGTCAGCCGTTCTCCTGTTCCAGAAAGCTTCTTTCAAGTCCAGACCTCTCCGGCGGTTCTGCACCAAGTCGTCCAGGCCTTCCTCTTCCTAGACCTCCTCGGCATGAAGTTTTTTTCCCCTCTCTGGGCCTCTCAAGTGGCGAGACGTCTGGGTCCTGGGCCTGAGAGGTGGTGTCGTCAGGCTACTCCAGCTTTCGCTAGGGTCTCTTTGCCTTCCCTACATCGGACAATCCAGGCTGTCTCCAATCTCCAGCGGCAGGGAGTCAGCGTCCCCGTTCCCCGCTTCAGAGCGTATCCTGGGTTACTATTCATACCTGTTCTCCATTCCCAAGAAGGACGGCTTCCTTCGTCCCATCATGGACCTGAAAGGGCTCAACAGGTTCGTCCATGTCTCCAAGTTCCACTGTAGTCTATGCAGTCAGCGCTGTGCCGTCAGCGGTTTCTTCGTTTTGCGGTGGATCCTTGACCTTTCCAGTTGTCACTCTCCCCTTCGGGCTGGCCACTGCCCTCTGTTTTTTTTTTTCCTCAGAGATTGCGTCTCTCATGGCCATCCTCCGTGCCAGAGGTGTTGCCGTGTTTTCCAGACTTGGACGACCTCCTGGTGAAGCCCCTCCAGGTCAGATAATCTGACCAGCTTATGGCTCACATTGGTCCTACTTTGCTGGTTCTGCTGGCTCATCAATGAGGATGTCTCGTCCCCTCTAAGCACATGGAATCCAGGACATGATCCTCTACACACTCCAGGGCGTGATTCTCCTCCAGGAGGCCAAGATCCTGAGGTCCAATGTGTCCCAACTTCACAGGTACTCTCCTTGCTCTCTTCGTTTCGGAATGTGGGTCTTGCGCACAATGGCTTCGACCTTCTAGGCTGTACCTTTCATTCACTTACTCTGTCGTCCTCTCCACTTAACGATTCCGGCCTGCTTGGACAAATCACCTGGACAGCCTCATCTGCCTGGTTCTCTTTCCTCCTTGGTTCACTGAGAGATTCTTTAGTGTATCTCCTCCCCAGGAATTTCTCTAGGGAAGTCCTTCTTCCCCTTTGTTGGTAGGTGATTCTCACTGACGCCAGTCTCCCCGACTGGGGAGTGGTCCTCAATGCTTTGACTGTTCGGGCCTGTGGTCCAAGGCCGATTCTTCCCTCCGGTTCAACCTGCTGGAACCCAGGGCCATCTTATTTGCCCTCTCTCCTTGGACCTCTCTTCTCCAAGGACATTTGGTCACAGCCCAGACTGACCTCTCCTCCACGGTCGCCTACTTGAACCCTCAGCGGGGCACCAGGAGCCGTGCATCCTTAGTAGAAGCCTCACAATTTCTTCCTTGGGTGGAGAACCACGATCCAGCTCTTTCGGTGGTCAATCTTTTTCTGGCGTGGACCACTGGGTGGCAGACTACTGTACTTGATTCGAGAAAATATTGCTCCGGTTAAGGGTCGCTTTATCAGCAGATCTTCCTTCAACTGTGCTCCCGCTGTGGCGTGACAGACGTCGACCTTTTTCGCCTCCGCCGGAACCACAGGTACCCGGCTAAATTGCCAGGTCTCTGGATCCTTGAGCCATCACCGTTATCAGAGATGACATATTATATATAAAGGGGGCTATTGTATATAATTGTTCCCCCTTATATTAGTCCCTTTATATATTATAATTCCTCCCTTATAATACCACCTTTATAAATAATAGTTCCCCCTTATAATAGCCCCCATTATAAATAAGTGTATAATTGTACCCCCCTTATAATAGCCCCCCTTAATAGGTGAGAAATATTACAAATAAGTGGGGCTATTATAAGGTTGAAATTACAAAGGATCTATTATTTATATGGGGGGTATTATAATGGGGAGACTGTTATATATAAGGGGGTTATTATAAGAGATGACATATATATAAGGGGGGCTATTATAAGGGAAGGCTATTTTATATAAGGGGGCTATTATAAGGGGGGACTATTTTATATAAGGGGACTATTATAAGAGGAACTATTATATATAAGGGGGCTATTATAAGAGAGAAAATAATATATAAGGGGGTTATTATAAGAGGAACTATTATACAAGGGGAGCTATTATAATGGGATACTGTTAAATATAAAGGCACTATTATAAGAGGGGGCAATTATATAGAAGGGGGGCTATTATAAAGGAACTATTATAGATAAGGGGGCTGCTATAAAAGGGAGACTGTTATATATGAGGGGGCTATTATAAGGGTCAGACTTTTAAATATAAGGGGATTAGTATTTATAACGGATGAACTAATATATATAAGGGGCACTATTATAAGAGAGGAATTATATATGGGGGGCTATTAAATATAAGTGGGCTATTATAAGGGGGGACAATTATACATAAGGGGGCTGTTATAAGGGGGTGACATATATAAGGGGGCTATTATTTATAATGGAGGAACTGTTTTATATAAGTAGCGCTATTATAAGAGAGGAATTATTATCTATAAGGAGCACTATTACACGGTGGGATCGTTATATATAAGGGGGGCTACTATAGAAGAGGAATTATTATATATAAGGAGCTCTATTATAAGAGGAATTATTATACAGTGGGGAAAAAAGTATTTAGTCAGCCACCAATTGTGCAAGTTCTCCCACTTAAAAAGATGAGAGAGGCCTGTAATTGACATCATAGGTAGACCTTAACTATAAGAGACAAAATGAGAAAACATATCTAGAAAATCAAATTGTCTGATTTTTTAAGAATTTATTTGCAAATTATGGTGGAAAATAAGTATTTGGTCACCTACAAACAAGCAAGATTTCTGGCTCTCACAGACCTGTAACTTCTTCTTTAAGAGGCTCCTCTGTCCTGTCCTCTGTAATGGCACCTCTTTGAAATTGCTATCAGTATAAAAGACAGCTGTCCACAACCTCAAACACTCACACTCCAAACTCCACTATGGTGAAGACCAAAGAGCTGTGGAAGGACACCAGAAACAAAATTGCAGACCTGCACTAGGCTGGGAAGACTGAATCTGCAATAGGAAAGCAGCTTGGTGTGAAGAAATCAACTGTGGGAGCAATAATTAGAAAATGGAAGACATACAAGACGGCTGATAATCTCCCTCGATCAGGGGCTCCACGCAAGATCTCACTCGGTGGGGTCAAAATGATTACAAGAACGGTGAGCAAAAATCCCAGAACCACACGGGGGACCTAGTGAATGACCTGCAGAAAGCTGGGACTAACGTAACAAAGGCTACCATCAGTAACACACTACGCCGCCAGGGACTCAGATCCTGCAGTGCCAGACGTGTCGCCCTGCTTAAGCCAGTACATATCCGGGCCTGTCTGAAGTTTGCTAGAGAGCATTTGGATGTTCCAGAAGAGTACTGGGAGAATGTCATATGGTCAGATGAAACCAAAGTAGAACTGTTTGGTAGAAACACAACTTGTCATGTTTGGAGGAGAGTGAATGCTGAGTTGCATCCAAAGAACACCATACCTACTGTGAAGCATGGGGGTGGCAACATTATGCTTTGTGGCTGTTTCTCTGAAAAGGGACCAGGACGACTGATCCGTGATTTTGAGTGCAAACCTCCTTCCATCAGCAAGGGCATTGAAGATGAAACGTGGCTGGGTCTTTCAGCATGACAATGATCCCAAGCACACCGCCAGGGCAACGAAGGAGTGGCTTCGTAAGAAGCATTTCAAGGTCCTGGAGTGGCCAAGCCGGTCTCCAGATCTCAACCCCATAGAAAACCTTTGGAGGGGAGTCCATGTTGCCCAGCGACAGCCCCAAAACATCACTGCTCTAGAGATCTGCATGGAGGAATGGGCCAACATACCAGCAACAGTGTGTGCCAACCTTGTGAAAACTTACAGAAAACATTTGACCTGTCATTGTCAACAAAGGATATATAACAAAGTACTGAGATGAACTTTTGTTATTGACCAAATACTTATTTTCCACCACAATTTGCAAATAAATTCTTTATTTCTTTGGTATCCCTCGTTTAATGAAAGAAAAACCCACAATGGTCAAAGAAATAACTTGAATCTGACAAAAGTAATAATACAGTGCTGACCAAAAGTATTGGCCCCCCTGTAATTCTGTCAGATAATACTCAATTTCTTCCAGAAAATGATTGCAAATCACAAATGCTTTGGTAATAATATCTTCATTTATTCTGCTTGCAATGAAAAAACACAAAAGAGAATGGAAAAAAAGTCAAATCATTGATCATTTTACACAAAACTCCAAAAATAGGCCGGACAAAAGTATTGGCACCCTCAGCCTAATACTTGGTAGCACAACCTTTAGACAAAATAACTGCGAACAACCGCTTCCGGTAACCATCAATGAGTTTCTTACAATGCTCTGCTGGAATTTTAGACTTTCTCCAAGGTCCCTGAGATTTGAAGGGTGCCTTCTCCAAACTGCCATTTTGAGATCTCGCCACAGGTGTTCTATGGAATTCAGGTCTGGACTCATTGCTGGCCACTTTAGAAGTCTCCAGTGCTTTCCCTCAAACCATTTTCTAGTGCTTTTTGAAGTGTGTTTTGGGTCATTGTCCTGCTGGAAGACCCATGACCTCTGAGGGAGACCCAGCTTTCTCACACTGGGCCCTACATTATGCTGCAAAATTTGTTGGTAGTCTTCAGACTTCATAATGCCATGCACACGGTCAAGCAGTCCAGTGCCAGAGGCAGCAAAGCAACCCCAAAACATCAGGGAACCTCCGCCATGTTTGACTGTAGGGACCGTGTTCTTTTCTTTGAAGGCCTCTTTTTTTTTTCCCTGTAAACTCTATGTTGATGTCTTTTCCCAAAAAGCTCTACTTTTGTCTCATCTGACCAGAGAACATTCTTCCAAAAAGTTTTTGGCTCTCTCAGGTAAGTTTTGGCAAACTCCAGCCTGGCTTTTTTATGTCTCTGGGTCAGAAGTGGGGTCTTCCTGGGTATCCTACCATAGAGTCCCTTTTCATTCAGACGCTGACGGATAGTACGGGTTGACACTGTTGTACCCTCGGACTGCAGAGCAGCTAGAACTTGTTTGGATGTTAGTCAAGGTTCTTTAGCCACCATCCGCACAATCTTTCGTTGAAATCTCTCGTCAATTTTTCTTTTCCGTCCACATCTAGGGAGGTTAGCCACAGTGCCATGGGCTTTAAACTTCTTGATGACACTGCGCACGGTAGACACAGGAACATTCAGGTCTTTGGAGATGGACTTGTAGCCTTGAGATTGCTCATGCTTCCTCACAATTTTGCTTCTCAAGTCCTCAGACAGTTCTTTGGTCTTCTTTCTTTTCTCCATGCTCAATGTGGTACACACAAGGACACAGGACAGAGGTTGAGTCAACTTTAATCCATTTCTCCAGGCTGCAAGTGTGATTTAGTTATTGCCACCACCTGTTATGTGCCACAGGTAAGTAACAGGTGCTGTTAATTACACAAATTAGAGAAGCATCACAAGATTTTTCAAAGGGTGCCAATACATTTGTCCACCCCCTTTTTTATGTTTGGTGTGGAATTATATCCAATTTGGCTTTTTGACAATTCTTTTTGTGGTTTTCCATTGAAGACAAATTAAATGAAGATATTATTACCAAAGCATTTGTGATTGCAATCATTTTCTGGAAGAAATTGAGTATTATCTGACAGAATTGCAGGGTTGCCAATACTTTTGGCCAGCACTGTATATAAAAATTCTATGAAAATCAACAAATGAAAGTCAGACATTGCTTTTCAACCATGCTTCAACAGAATTTTTTAAAAAAGAAAAAATCATGAAACAGGCCTGGACAGAAATGATGGTTCCCTTAACTTAATATTTTGTTGCACAACCTTTTGAGGCAATCACTGCAATCAAACGATTCCTGTAACTGTCAATGAGACTTCTGCACCTCTCAACAGGTATTTTGGCCCACTCCTCATGAGCAAACCACTCCAGTTGTCTCTGGTTTGAAGGGTGCCTTTTCCAGACGGCATGTTTCAGCTCCTTCCAAAGATGCTCAATAGGATTTAGGTCAGGGCTCATAGAAGGCCACTTCAGAATAGTCCAATGTTTTCCTCTTAGCCATTCTTGGGTGTTTTTAGCTGTGTGTTTGGGTCATTATCCTGTTGCAAGACCTGCGACTGAGACCAAGCTTTCTGACACTGAGCATCACATTTCTCTCTAGAATCCCTTGATAGTCTTGAGATTTCATTGTACCTTGCACAGATTCAAAACACCCTGTGCCAGATGCAGCAAAGTAGCCCCAGAACATAACAGAGCCTCCTCCATGTTTCATAGTAGGGACAGTGTTCTTTTCAAGATATGCTTCATTTTTCCGTCTGTGAACATAGAGCTGATGTGCCTTGCCAAAAATTTGGATTTTTGTCTCATCTGTCCATAGGACATTCTCCCCGAAGCTTTGTGGCTTGTCAACATGTAGTTTTATATATTATTACTTTTGTCAGATTCAAGTTATTTCTGTGACCATTGTGGGTTTTTCTTTCATTAAACGAGAGGTACCAACAATTTTGTCCACGTCTGTAAGGGTTATTATAAGGGGGGACTATTATAGGAGAGGAACTATTATATATAAAGGGGCTATTATAAGGGGGAACTATTATATATAAGGTTGGCTGTTATAAGGGGGAGCATGTTATATATAAGGGACTATTACGTATAAGTTGTCCGTTATATATAAACGGGGAAGTGTTATTTATAAGGGAGAGACTATTATATATAAGGGGGCTATTATAGGAGCAGAACTATTATATATAAGGTGGCTTGTTATAAGAAGGCAATTATGTATAAGGGAGGAACTATTTATAAGGGGGCTATTATAAGAGGAAATTATTATATATAAAAGACGGGCTGTTATTTATAAGGGAAGAATTATTTATAATAGGCCTATAATAAGGGGGACATTATATGGGCGACTATTATAATGTGGTCTCTAATTTATTTAGGGAAACTTTATAAGGAGGGTATTGTTAAAGGGGCTATTTATAAGGAGGAACTATTATTTATAAGAGGTCTATTATTATTTTAGTGTTAAGAGGGCTATTATTTATAAGAGGGCTAATATTGATAATGTGGACTATTATTTATAAGGTGAACTATTATTTATGAGGGGGGCTATTATTAATAAGGGGGACTATTTATAAGGAAGCAGTATTATTTATGAGGGGGGCTATTATTAATAAGGGGGACTATTTATAAGGAAGCAGTATTATTTATGAGGGGGGCTATTACTGATAAGGGGGAACTATTACTGATATGGGGCACTGTTTATAAGCAGGGACTATTACAGTATTTATAAGGAGGTGCTATAATAACTGATGAGGGGCTTCCACTGGAAATATGATGCATTGTTGGTATATCAGAATTTGGGGCCCCGCTTCTAATTTTGCCCAAGGCCACAGTTTGTCTAACACCGGCCCTGACAGGGGGAACCCTGTGTTCTTTGAGCATCATTTACATAAAGCTAAAAAAGTGAAAAACTTGAAAATGGGGGCGAGGACATGGGAAATAAAGGTAGGAGAGGAATAGCCTTTATAAAGGCTATTCCAACGTGGTGTTAGTTAAAAGACGATATATGCAATGATAGACTCCCTTTAACCCTTAGGCGCACCACGACGTAACCGTACGTCCTGGAGAGAGCTTCATTAGCGCACCAGGACGTACAGTTACGTCTCAGCTCATAGGGCTTTTCTCTAGCAGGGAGTATGGCTAGGTATCGGGAGCTCAGCTGTAGTCAGCTGAGACTCCCATGTGACCCATGAGGGACCACTACAAGTCTCCCCTCTCCAGCAATCGCTGTGATTGGTGGGTCTGTACAGACCCAACATTCACAGTGCAGCTATGCGCAGTACTGATCCCGGGGCTTACTGTTATAACTGACAGTGCCCCGGAACAGGGAGATCGGAGTATCATCTGTATAAAATAGCTGATACTTCAATCTGACCAGTGAGGGACCTGTCGCAGCCTCCACTTGCCAGCGATCACCATTCACAGCGCAGACAGACATCAGGGGAGAAGAGAGGTGAGTGTTAGGTTTTTTTTTTCTCAGGATCCATTAGGGTTATTAAGAGGAGATTTTCATCTTTAAAATGATACCAAGATTATCCTGATAACCCTTAGCGATCCAGAGCAATTCGTTGTTGAAAACGCTATTGGGCATTGAGATTCTAATGCAGCGTTTTTAAGAGCGAATTGCTCTGAATCTGGAAGGGATATCATGATAATCTTGGTATCATTTTAAAGATGAGAATGACATCCCTTACAGAGTCAGAGCGGTTTACTCTTAAAAACGCTGACGGGAATTGAGATCTGCATTAGAATCTCAATGCCCAATAGCGTTTTCAACAGCGAATTGCTCTGGATCTCTAAGAGTTAACAGGATAATCTTGGTATCACTTTAAAGATTAATCTCATCTTTAAAATGAATCCAAGGCCATCTTCATAACCCTAATGGATCCTGAGATATAGGGCTCTAAAGTGTCCCCCCTCCTGCTTCAGGCAGCATCTTAGAGCTGAGGAAGGGGGGGGGGGAGTGGAGCTGCAGACTGCAGAGACAATGATAACTCATCACTGTCTGTGCACAAGCTGTATTTGACCCACAGGGGGGGTATCATGGACTTCTGTCCATGTTATCCCCTCTCCTATCAATCAGAGAGCATACTATACTTTTGCTCTCTGATTGTCACATAGAGAGATAATGTAATACTCCTCTGAGCCTAATCAGAGGAGTATTATTCTTCTATTTTCATGGCCCAATTCTGTGAAACATTTGTAGGGTCAAAATACTCACTATACCCCTTGATAAATTTCTTGAGGGGTCTAGTTTCCAAAATGGGGTCACATTTCAGGGGTTTCCGCTGTTCTGGCATCTGAGGGGCTCTGCAAATGCGACATGGCACCTGAAAACAATTCCATCACAATCTGCCCTCCAACAGCCAAATAGCGCTCTCTCTGTTCCAAGCTCTGCCATGTACCCATACAGCAGTTTATGACCACATATGGGGTACTGCTACTTTCAGGAGAAATTGTGTGATGAACTGTGGGGTGCTTTTTCTCTCTTAACCCCTTGTGAAAATTAGAAATTTGGGGCTAAAGAGACATTTTACTGGAAACAGAGTAATTTTTCCTTTTCATGTCCCAATGGTAGTAAATACTGTGAAACAGCTGTAGGGTCAAAGTACTCATTATACCCCTTGATAAATTCCTTGAGGGGTGTAGTTTCTTAAATGGGATAATTTAATGGGGTTTTATTGTTCTGGTACCTCATTTGCTCTGCAAATGCAACATGGCACCTGAAAACAATTCAAGCAAAATCTGCCCTCCGAAAGCTCAATGTTGCTCCTTTTCTTTTTGCGTCCTGTCATGTGCCCAAAGAGCAGGTTACATCAACACATGAGGTATTTTTGTGCTTGAGAGAAATTGTACAACAAACTATTGGATGCATTTTCTCCTTTAACCCCTTGTGAATGTCCAAATTTTAGGGTTATATGAATATATGTATTGAAAAAAATTGAAATGTATATTTTTCACCTTTATTTTGTTTTAATTCCTGTGAAGCGCTTAAAGGGTTAACAAACTTCTCAAATGCTGTCTTCAATTGTTTTAGTGGTACAGTTTTGAAAATGGGGTGATTTATGGGGGTTTCTAATACAAAGACCTTTCAAAGCCCCTTTGAAACACAAAACATATTGACCCAAATTTACAACAAACACGAAGTACAATGTGTCACGAAAAAATATATTCAAAATCAACAGGTAGAGTTAAAGCGTTACAAAGTTATAACTACAAAAAGTGACATTTCATATTTGAAAAATGGGGCTGTGTCATAAAGTCCAAAACAGGCTGCGACGCCAAAGGGTTAAGGCCCTTCAACTCACGGCGGAAGATGTCAGGGGAGAGAAAGGAGTCTTTTGCTATCAGGGAAATAAGGCGCAGCCAAGGGTGTCTGGCAGTAGCTCGTTTACTTTTTACCATTCAATACACATACACGCTTTGCCAATCTAAGCAAGCATATCTATTGGGAGAGAGGACTCAGCCATTTGATCAACAGCTCCCTATATATTCAGGATATTATATAAGTTTAGAAGGCAACGTTTATATTGTCACTTACTTCCTAGGAGCTTCTGGCTCAGGGACAGGATTCTCTTCCTTCACTTCCATCTTTACTTCTACAGGGGCTGTCTCTTCTCGGGTACGAGAACCTCTGCGCCTGGAGCCAGTAGATGATGACCTAAGAAAGAATTTTGGCAGAAAAAACAGGTAGGCAAATTATTCAAATTTGGCAATACGGAATGTGATTATTTATGGAACACTATGCAAATAGCAGACAAAAAGGCAAAGAGTAAATGTTAATGAGGAGGTCAGGATATATACTGTGCCTTGCGAAAGTATTCGGCCCCCTTGAACTTTTCAACCTTTTGGCACATTTCAGGCTTCAAACATAAGGATATAAAATTTTTATTTTTTGGTGAAGAATCAACAACAAGTGGGACACAATTGTGAAGTGGAACGAAATTTATTGGTTATTTTAAACTTTTGTAAAAAATAAAAAACTGAAAAGTGGGGCGTGCAATATTATTTGGCCCCTTTACTTTCAGTGCAGCAAACTCACTCCAGAAGTTCAGTGAGGATCTCTGAATGATCCAATGTTGTCCTAAATGACTGATGATGATAAATATAATCCACCTGTGTGTAATCAAGTCTCCGTATAAATGCACCTGCTCCGTGATAGTCTCAGGGTTCTGTTTAAAGTGCAGAGAGCATCATGAAGACCAAGGAACACACCAGGCAGGTCCGTGATACTGTTGTGGAGAAGTTTAAAGCCGGATTTGGATATAAAAAAGATTTCCCAAACTTTAAACATCCCAAGGAGCACTGTGCAAGCGATCATATTGAAATGGAAGGAGTATCAGACCACTGCAAATCTACCAAGACCCGGCCGTCCCTCTAAACTTTCATCTCAAACAAGGAGAAGACTGATCAGAGATGCAGCCAAGAGGCCCATGATCACTCTGGATGAACTGCAGAGATCTACAGCTGAGGTGGGAGAGTCTGTCCATAGGACAACAATCAGTCGTACACTGCACAAATCTGGCCTTTATGGAAGAGTGGCAAGAAGAAAGCCATTTCTCAAAGATATCCATAAAAAGTCTCGTTTAAAGTTTGCCACAAGCCACCTGGGAGACACACCAAACATGTGGAAGAAGGTGCTCTGGTCAGATGAAACCAAAATAGAACTTTTTGGCCACAATGCAAAACGATATGTTTGGCGTAAAAGCAACACAGCTCATCACCCTGAACACACCATCCCCACTTTCAAACATGGTGGCAGCATCATGGTTTGGGCCTGCTTTTCTTCAGCAGGGACAGGGAAGATGGTTAAAATTGATGGGAAGATGGAAGGAGTCAAATACAGGACCATTCTGGAAGAAAACATGTTGGAGTCTGCAAAACACCTGAGACTGGGAAAGAGATTTATCTTCCAACAAGACAATGATCCCAAACATAAAGCAAAATCTACAATGGAATGGTTCACAAATAAACATATCCAGGTGTTAGAATGGCCAAGTCAAAGTCCAGACCTGAATTCAATCGAAAATCTGTGGAAAGAGCTGAAAACTGCTGTTCACAAACGGTCTCCATCCAACCTCACTGAGCTCGAGCTGTTTTCCAAGGAAGAATGGACAAGAATTTCAGTCTCTCCATGTGCAAAACTGAGACATACCCCAAGCGACTTGCAGCTGTAATCGCAGCAAAAGGTGGAGCTACAAAGTATTAACTTAATGGGGCCGAATAATTTGGCACGCCCCACTTTTCAGTTTTTTATTTTTTACAAAAGTTTAAAATATCCAATAAATTTCGTTCCACTTCACGATTGTGTCCCACTTGTTGTTGATTCTTCACCTAAAAATTTTAATTTTATATCCTTATGTTTGAAGCCTGAAATGTGGCAAAAGGTTGAAAAGTTCAAGGGGGCCGAATACTTTCACAAGGCACTGTAGGTGCCTGCTGAACAAGCATTAAGTTGACAGCCAGCTTCTGGATTACATTCTGCTTAGAATCTCTAGCACAGTAGGTTTGTGAAACTGTTTCCTTCAAAGCTTGGCCATTTGTGCTGCCGATTCATCATTCTTCTAAATTACTAACAGGAAGTTATCGTTGTCTTCCATGTTACAGATACAGTAAGAAACTGTGGCCTGGCCACTGCTTCTGCACACTACATGAACCACTCCTCCCTGTGAGAGCACTCTTGTGATCACTACCCTCTTTAAAGGGGTTTTCTAATGCATCCACTGGACAGGTCATAAGTATCTGATCTGTGGGGGTCCAACATCCACTGATCTGGCAGGCTGTGGGTGCCAGAAGCTACCGCAATGAATGGGTAGCGGAAGCGTTCTGCTCCTATTCAATAGGAGAGAAATGGCAATTCCTTGGCACCACCAGCAAACAGTGCAAGGGTCTGCAGCTCTTCCCCTACTATATGAAGAGAAGTAGACTGCTTCTGCTCCCCGTCCACTGCTGTGGCTTACAGAGCCCAAAGACTGCTGCATCAGCAGATCTGTGTGGGGTCCAGGTGTGAAGTGCATTTCTGTTAAAATGTGGTTCAAGGAAGACATTAGAAGCATTCAGCAAAGCATTCTGCCACACCAACCTCATTTTTTTTCTATTTTTTCAGTGAAAAGTTCGGCATACATTCAACAGGATCTACCTTCTCCCCCAAGCACATTCAACTGTCACCACGGTGTTGCAGGGCACTTTGCCTTGATACAACATGCCTTTGTTATGTACGTCACTGTTGTAGATTTGAAGAAAAACAACTTTGAAGTCTTATTGTAATTTTGTGCACTGGGGGCGGGCCTTCAACTCCCTGGAGAACTACTCTTGCACAACTCCAAAACTCCAACCATCTCTTGCCTGTACCAACCTGTGTAGTGATAGTTTATCCTCCCACTGGAATGACATCACCAATCCTATTTGAGCAGCAACAGCAGTGCTCCAAGGACTGAAGTCCCGCCCCAGAGCACCAACTGCCTCATTTACGTAAAACTTCAAAGTTGTTTTTATCCAAACGTAGAAAAGTGAGATCCATAGCAGAAGTATGATGTTTATCACTGTAATGTGCTCTGTAACAGGGCGGTAACAGTTGAATATGCTTGGGGAAGCGGTAGACTCCCTTTAACAGTTTTTCAAACATAGAGTTTCGACTAGAGCAAGATGGAAATAAGATGCATAAAAGGCAACAAAACAACCGCAGCATCATGTACCTGTTCAGCTGTGGCCTATAACTCTTATCCCTGGGGTCATCTTTATAACCAATCTCCTCCTCACTTATCAACTCCTCATCTTCATCATCGTCGTCATCATCATCCTCACTGAGATGTAGAGGCAGCAAAGGGAAGCAAGAAAGAGCATTATGAAGATGAAAGGAGCTAGAGACAGATGAGGAAAGATTAGGAGGTTAAGGATAAGGATTAGGAGGTTAAGGATAGGTTAAGGATAAGGAGGTTAAGCACACCACATCTGTAAATGTCTGATACCTTTCTAGCTGTGGTGGTCTATATGTTTCATCAGTTGGGTCATCTTTATATGGAGTCTCTTCCTCACTTATTAACACATCTTCTTCCTCATCTTCCTCATCACTGAAGAGTACAGAAAAGCAAAGCATCAGCTAAAAAAGTTAGGAAATTAGAGAAATCTAACTAGTTAAGTTAACATAGACATCATGGAATGTCTCATAGACATACTACCTGATTCCAGCTGTATATGATGAAGGACCCTCATTGATTTCTGCAAAATGCAAATCGCGAAAAAAATAAACAATAGCAGCAGCTTCTTGAAACCACAGTCTCCTTAAATTCTTATAAAGATTCCTCAAGCTTCAGTCCCAAGATCACATTCAGGTTACAATTCATCTCACCCCCTCTCCTAACCCACATACCCAAATCAGTTTAAGGCTGAAAAAGGCACTGTAAAACACAATAGCTAAAAAACTGTGTTTTCCACTGCTTTTCCACTGTGTTTTGCATTGTTGCAAAACGCAGTGTTCTTGCTGGTAAAATAAGCATGCTGCTTTTTTCAAAAACCAATGCTTTTTTGCTGTTTTTTCTTTTTTTTTAACACTGCGTTTTCCACAGTGTTTATTCCTGTGATCTGGAGATGAAATTACCTCATTCACTTTATTTTTTAAACTTCGGCTAAGGCCACATTTTGTTGCATTTTTTTGTTGCAGATTTTGCGGTGTGTTTTTGAGCATGGCTTCAAAAATAAAGGGAAATATAAAGGAAGAAAAATCTGCAACAGAAAATGTACCTTTTCTGCAACATGTGACCTCAGCCTAATGGTGTTTAATGCAAACATTAAACTGCAAGCTGCAATTTGTATTTTAACCTTGAGGCTAAGGCCCCACATAGTGAGCCGCAGCCAAAAGCATTGTGGAAAATGTGGAAAGCATTGTGGAATGCAGTTTATTTTCTGCAGCGCTTTTCACAGAAAGTCCCTTCTGTCCCTATTATTATTATACCTATACAGAAAACGCCAGTATTTCCTTAGGTATAATTGACATGCTGCGATTCACAAAAATGCTATGGTTTTTAAAATTGCAGTATTTCCGCTGCGGATATTTTTCTGCATTTTACAGGTACTGTAAAATGCCCTGGCCAAATCGCTGTGTTTTCGCAACGTGGGGCCCCGGCCTTGAAGGGATTTTCTATGATCAGAATACTAATGGTCTATCGCTATCAATATCAGATTGGTGGAGGTCTCTCTTCTTTAGTAGCCCTGCTGACCAGCTGTTTGAAGGGACTATTGTACTCAGCCAAGCACTGTTTACATTTATCTATCTACAGTCTGTACGGAAAGTATTCAGACCCCTTTAAATTTTTCACTCTTTGTTTCATTGCAGCCATTTGATAAAAGCAAAAAAGTTCATTTTATTTCTCATTATTGTAAACTCAGCACCCCATCTTGACAGAAAAAAAAAACAGAAATGTAAATATTTTTGCAAATTTATTAAATAAGAAAAACTAAAATCTCGCAAGGTCATAAGTATTCAGACTCTTTGCTGTGACACTCATATTTAACTCACAGGCTGTCCATTTCCTTCTGATCTTCCTTTAGATGGTTCTTCTCCTTCATTGGAGTCCAGCTGTGTTTAATTAAGCTGATTGGACTTGATTAGGAAAGGCACACACCTGTCTATATAAGACCTCACAGCTCACAGTGCATGTCAGAGCAAATGAGAATCATGAGGTCAAAGGAACTGCCCAAGGAGCTCAGAGACAGAATTGTGGCAAGGCACAGGTCTGGCCAAGGTTACAAAAGAATTTCTGCAGCACTTAAGGTTCCTAAGAGCACAGTGGCCTCCATAATGCTTAAATGGAAGAAGTTTGGGACGACCAGAACTCTTCCTAGACCTGGCTGTCCAGCCAAATTGAGCAATCGTGAGAGAAGAGCCTTGGTGAGAGAGGAAAAGAAGAACCCAAAGATCACTGTGGCTGAGCTCCAGAGATGCAGTAGGGAAATGGGAGAAAGTTCCACAAAGTCAACTATCACTGCAGCCCTTCACCAGTCAGTCCTTTATGGCAGAGTGGCCCGAAGGAAGCCTTTCCTCAGTGCAAGACATATGAAAGCCCAGAGTTAGATTGAACTTTTTGGCGTTAATTCTAGCGGTATGTGTGGAGAAAACCAAGCACTGCTCATCACCTCCCCAATACAATCCCAACAGTGAAACATGGTGGTGGCAGCATCATGCTATGGGGGTGTTTTTCAGCTGCAGGGACAGGACAACTGGTTGCAATTGAAGGAAAGATGAATGCAGCCAAGTACAGAGATATCCTGGAAGAAAACCTCTTCCAGAGTGCTCTGGACCTCAAACTGGGCCGAAGGTTCACCTTCCAACAAGACAATGACCCTAAGCACACAGCTAAAATAACAAAGGAGTGACTTTGGAACAACTCTGTGACCATTCTGGCTGGGCCAGGCCCTGACTTCAACCCAATTGAGCATCTCTGCAGAGACCTGAAAATGGCTGTCCACCAACGTTCACCATCCAACCTGACGGAACTGGAGAGGATCTGCAAGGAATAATGGCAGAGGTTCCTCAAATCCAGATGTGAAAAACTTGTTCCATCATTCCCAAGAAGACTCATGGCTATACTAGCTCAAAAGGGGGCTTATACTCAATACTGAGCAAAGGGTCTGAATACTTATGACCATGTGATATTTCAGTTTTTCTTTTTTAATAAATTTGCAAAAATATCTACATTTCTGTTTTTTTTTCTGTTAAGATGGGATGCTGAGTGTACATTAATGAGAAATAAAATTAACTCTTTTGCTTTTAGCCAATAGCTGCAATGAAACAAAGAGTGAAAAATTTAAATGGGTTTGAATACTTTCCGTACCCACTGTACCTGCAACTCATGTGCTTAGTAGTGGCAGTGCACAATGCGTACTGCATAATGTACACACTGTAACTTCTGTAAAAAATGAAGAAGGTGCTTTAGGGCTAGGAGTCTCCAGGAGGTGAGTATGTTTTGGGCGAGCCTTGTAAGTATGTCTCGCGAGGTTCCCCCGGCAGTTTCATTCGGACTGAAGACTTCTGAGTCAGAACTGCGTTATTATACTCTGGGGTCTCTTCAGCCCATGGGAGGTGAGCATACATAAATAACAGTGTTACTCACCTCTTCAGGCCTCCTGAATGACATCAGGGTCTGCTTAGGTTCAATCATAGGCCTCACATGGTGACATGACACTAGCGCCTTTACATCACAATGCCATGTAACCACTGAGGCCCAATCATAGGCCTCAGTGATTTCTGATATCACTCAGGAGGCCGGAAGAGGACAAATACCAGCACTGAAGCCCAGGAGATGTGAGTAACACTTTTTTATGTCTGTTCACCTCCAATGGGCCTCTACTAATCATACACTGGGGTCTGAAGAGACCCCAGAGTATAACAGCACTTTTGGTTTGGATAGACTATTAATATTGTGATCCTAGAAAACCACTCTAAAGAATGCCACTCATGGTAAAAATCCATGCCAAATCCACGTATGAGGAACTCATCCTCACAGCTGCTTCACATGGCCAAGTCTGAGCCAGAAAAAACATTCCATGTATCAGATGCATTTCCTGACTTGGCTCAGTAGAGTTGACCTGGCACGAGGAGTTCATTTCCGTTAAGCAGTGTTTGGGTTGATAAACCCAGCTAATACACTGACAGTTTTTCACAACTCGTACTTGCCTGTGTAAAATGGTATCAAATTTGTGACTGACCCCATTGCCTTTTTCTCTTACCATAGACTAGATCATCTGGGTCAGGTTCTGTCTTACAGATGAGTTCCAAGGTAGGGGAATCTGAGCGTGTGCTGCGCAGGACACCTTCCCTCACAACCGTTCGGGTCTCCACCACTTCCAGGTGTGAATCAGGAATTAATATTGGAGGCTCTGTCTCCTGTACCACTACTTCCTCCACCTCACACTTTGGTGCTGAGAGGTGAGGCAAAGAAACAGAAAATGTGAGAGGAAAAATATAAGGTTTTAAATAACAAAACAGCAAAAAAAAGCAACAGAATAGGACTCATCCTCCCAAGAGAAATGCAATGTCCACTAAATACACTTGAATTTGTCACCAGGAAAATGCAATGCAATCTGCAAGCAGCATGCTATAATGAATATCAGATTGTTGTATCAGTTTATGGGGAAAGATTCTGTATAATTTGCATTTTATTCACTTAAATCTGTTCTTTCTTTCTATAAAGTAAACAAGACAGTCCTGCCAGTGACTGACAGCTATCTCAGTTGGCAGTCATGGAAGCGAAACTGTTAATCACAAAGAGCTGAGATTTTAATGGCTAAATGACAAGTTATATTAAATCTTTGCCACAAAACTACATATCAACCTGCTTACTTGCTCCTGCTCTATAACATGTTGCCTGCATATTGGACTGCATTTTCCTGCTGACAGGATTCCTTTAAGTCTTGGTAAAAGAAGAGGCCATGTAGTTCTAATTAAGTTTTCCTAGTGAAGTATAGAAAAATCTGCAGAAGGGGAAAAAAAAAAATATTCATTTCAATTTTGCACATTTGGATATTCCTGGGATAGGTACTACAAGTACTACAAGACACTACCAGTGATTTGATTGCAGATTTTGCTTTCCCATTGTTATCAACCACATCAAATCCTTGCTCATTCCACAACAGATATTAACATGCTGTGAATCTGTAAATATCTACCACAGGTCAATTTCTCTGCAGAACATTTCTACAGCATGCGGATACCATTTGATAAAATCTCACTTGCTTTAATCTATATTCCACTAGGGCACAAATCCACAAAAAAAAAAAAAATAAGCCGCAATTCCATCCTGTGTTAATTTAACCTATGTGGGATTTTTAGTACCTCAGACTTCAATGACCTTCAAAGAACAAACTCCCCATAAACATGGGCACTACCAAAAACACCCATCTCAAGACAAACAGAAGGAACGCCTTTTCTTCGTAAATTCACCTTCTATACCATCTTTAGGGGGTTATTCACCTCTATACAATTACCAAAAGTCATATAGATCAGAGATTCCATTATTTACACATTTCAAAATTCATATTAGATGTCTTATTTTATGCCTATGTTTGCCATCTTGTAGAAAAGGATGACAATATATAGATATTTAAAGACGTTGTTCAGGATTATTTTTTAAATTAGACCAGGGAAGGAGAAAAAAGACAAAAACAAAAAATCCATACTCACCTGTCCACAGATGCTCCAGTGCGGTCCGGTCCTGCTGCTCCACTGTCTTCTTCTGCCAGAAGTCTTTGCCGGCTGTGATGTCCCATGTCCTTTTCCTTAGGCCGCTGATTGGCCTCAGTGATCACGTGAAAGGAAAGGACAAGAAGACAGCAATCAGGGATTTCCGCCGGAAGAAAACATCGGAGCAGCAGAACTGGACAGCGTTGGGAGGCACCAGAACTCCAGGGAAAGTTGAGTATGGGGTTTTTTTTTCTTCACCTTCCCAGGTCTAAAATAAACAAAAATTATCCTGGACAACCCTTTAACTTAATACTGGTGAAATTGAATTCATGGTGAATTCTTGCTAAAACACCTACTGTGACTGTGACACTGTGACTGTGTGTTTCCTATGAAGGAAACCTTCCTCCAGGGTTCTCAAACATTCACTTGAACTGGTCATGCACAGCCAAATCTATAATCAAGAAATGGCCATCTTAGGGTGCACGTACATGTCATAGTGGAACCATGGTTACCACATGCAGTTTACAGCTTACTTGCTGTGCTTCACCTGTGCTTGCAAGATACCTGTCAGACTAACACTTGTTCAGTGGACAGCGATCTTGCCTGATTTTACTAAACAGAAACACAAGGCTGTGGAATCGGAATCGTGGAGTCAGTTGGGACCAATTTTGGGCGGAGCTGAAGTCAGAAAAAAGTTAGACTTTGGCTTCAAAATAAGATGATTATCATATAATTTTTACTATTGTAAAATTATATACATAGCTTGTTATATATTTACTTTCATAGGAATCCAATCACTGTATTTTATATATGAATTAGGGGGTTTTTACTGCGTCTGTCTGACCATGGCCATTTACTAAGAAGGCAGAGCAGAAGTCGGAGTTAGGCTGTGGAAAAATAGCGGAGTTGAGGGTTTGGCCTACAGCCCCCACAACTTTGCATCAACACGTTGTATAGGATACAGAAGAAAGTCACTGCCAGGCATGTCTGTGAACAAAATTAAAGGGCAGCTGAAATTTTCTGCCATCATCTGTAGATGCAATTCCCCAGAACCACCAATATGCAGTGGACAGGGCTAAATACTTGGATGGGGCAACCTGCACGCACTCCCAGTCCACTGCCCCCGGCTTCCAGCGCCTGGAGGCTGTCAGAACAGCTGTTCTGTGCAGGGTCCAGGTGTCAGACCCCAACAGATCACATACTGATGACCTATCCTGTGGATAGGTCATTAGTATAAAAACTCCAAGGAGATAATGAGCACCCCCTCATGGTCAAAAGAAGTGGAAAACCTTCATATAGTAAATCTGACCCTTTTCTTATAGTAAAGACTAGAGTGACTGGTGATAAAAGACAAATATCTTATTGTCCTCCTTCTGCTTTACCTTCATACAATAGAGAACCCAGAAGCGAGAAGTATTAATGCTAGGTCGGGGCCCCATGTTGCAAAAACGCTGCTTTTTACAGTACTTGCAAAGTGGATGGTATGGCTAATCCCATCCACACATTGCAGAAAAAATTTGTAGTGGAAAAGCTGCTTTTTTGAAAATCGCAGCATGTCAGTTATACCTAAGGAAACGCTGATGTTTTCCGTATAGGTATAATAAGGGCAAAAAGACTTTCTGTGAAAAGCACTGCATAAAAAAACGCGATGCGTCTCACTACATGGGGCCTTAGCCTAAATGTAACCTGCCTTGGACAGGGCATTAGGTCAAAATACTGTTACCTGCCCACTGATGTCATTCCACTAGCTATCATGAACTTTCTTAGTTAACAGTAAACTGAAAAGTTAGGTGAGGTGAGGATTAATCAGTTTATTATTTCATAGCATTTTAAGCTTTTGGTAAAAAATTTCAAGGCACTGCAAAATCTCTATAAATGTTATAAATAATGATGTCTGTTTGCAGTCTGTAAGAACCAGAGGCATCTAGATCTGCTGGCAATTCTTGGTGGTCAGTAGGTTCTTTATTATATGTTATTTGTCCAGTATGTACAGAAAGAGAACATAGCATTAAGTATATTGGAAGCTTTAGAAACAAGGATGACATGAAGTCGCTGTAATGGGTACTTTATATATAAAGCCATTTGCTTTGTATACAAAGTACCCAATACAGTGATGCATGATGTCATCCATGTTTTTACAGATCTGAATACTGAAACACATTTAACACATAAACCTTTAAATGTCTATGTCAAATAATATGCTAGGTGTTAAGTTCTCATATGAAGCATGTTCTGTCCTAAAGACCACATACACATAAGAAAATGACTTGTGCAGGCTTGTGCTATTGTGTGTGTGCGCGTGTGTGTATGGATCTGTGTGGGTCCCACTGCTGGAACCCTTATGGATTAGCATCCAAAAGGGTGACTGACAATGGTTAGTCACTTATCACCTATAATGTGGATAGTTGAAAACTTATAATTCTAGGAAAATCCTTTAAAGTAAATTTCCTAAATGGGTCCTGTTTAGCATCTGTTGGTAGGGAAAGTCTTAAAGGCAAGCAGAACTTACAACTAGGCACACGATGATCATCCAGAATATTATAGTTGTATAATGACAGGGTGCGTGTCCCCACCATGCTATTTTCATCCAGGAGCATATTTTTTTATTAAACATTTTACATTGTGCTCTTTGTCACAAAAAATTAGGGTTTCCCATCTGTGCCCTGGGATTTCCTAAGGCATCCAGCAAGGCATCCTCAAAATGAGTTTACAGCTGTATATGGAATATGGAGGGCCACAACCCCCCTCCTCTGATCAGAAGAACCGACATGTATGTGGGCACGTAATTAGCGAAGGTATTTCCAAAGCTTCCACATGTATCATGGATAGTACATGACTTCAGAGGTCACACCTACCTTTACTAGCTAACATTTCTTCCTCCAGGTAGCTGTAAATGGAAATCAAGCTTATTAATTCACATCCCACAATGCTTTGCTACAACTTACTTAAGGCTGACATCTCCTGACAAAAATTAGCCCTGCCCACCACCTATGCCATATGGCCATGATGCGAGCCTAGCTTAAGCCAATGGCCCCAGCCTTTGCCCCATGTGTCTAGCTTCAACTACATACCATATACCTAGTTATTTAGAGTATTTAACACAAGTAGACACAGACACTCCCATATGTAAATGAGCCCCGCCCAGTATGTTAATACGTCGTCCACGCCCATATCAACTTTTCAACCCACTTTTAGTCAATAGTGTCACGCTCCCTCCCCCTAGCAGGCGACTGTACCGTACAAGAGCTAAAAGAGTAGACCCCCGACACCCCCTGCCGTGACGTCATTCACCTGTGCCTGCCCCCAAGACCTAGCTCCTCCTCCTCCTCCCCAGGCATTTCCCGGCGGCTTCTCCTCCTCCGCGGACACTCCGCCTTCCTTCGGCGGGAGGAGCCCCCGGTCACAACTTCATCCTCCACGGCCGCCCCCTCGGCCCCAGCTGCCCGTTTCGGGCGGCCCCGCGGCTCCGGCCCTCCCGGCATCCGTCCGTCAGCCAGTCCGCTCTCTGTATGCGGCACTGCGCAGGCGCGGAGCTCCTCCTCCGGGTCAGCGCTCTTACGTCACTTAGCGTGCGCACCCCCTTGCTTGCGGCTTAGGACTGACTGCGCCTGTGCGAAATGAAAGCTGCGTTTGCCTGTGATATATTGCGCATGCGTAATATCTACAACGTTGCGAGCCTTGATCCGTGCTATGCCCACTTCTTGAAGAAACTAATCGTTCATTGGACGATCCTTGAGTTGTGGGAGGGCCGAAATGTCTAATGCGCATGCTCTGTTCTTAGGGAACGATGTGCTTTGACTTATGGGATGTGTAGTTTCATAAAAGTTTATTTTTTTATGAACATAACTTTATTACAAATGAGCACACACGGAACTTAAATACGTAGTTAAAATTGGTGTTGACAGGAAGGTGACGCTTTCTTACAAATGTGTGAGGCGAAGTGAACCGTGTGTGCGTAGTGAGTGTACAGCTTGCAGAGCAGTACGAGCAGGCGCCAGATGTCATTGCGTGTGGTGGAAAAATGTTATCCCAGTTACTGGATAGCTAATGTCATGTCATCTCCCTCCAGTTTGTGCATTCTCTAGTCAAGTTTGCAGTTTCAGCTGTAAATAGCTTTATAGTGTTTTACCCAACTCTTTAGCATTGCGGAAGCCAGTCTTTTAATATACTATTAGCATCTTTGTCAAATCTGTAAATGTGTGCACCGCTCTTAACACATTTGTGCTGGCAGAGATTTATCCAAACTATATAAAACTAAAAAAGACCCTGTTACCCTTAGTAGGAGACAGTGATGGACACTTCCTTATTCTGCACACTGAAAATATTTGTAAAGCGCTGCGGAATATGTTGGTGCTAGGTATGTAACTAAGTAAAATAAATAAGAAAAGGCCACTGACTGGCCCAATTATATCTGAGGCTAATCAGCGTGCAAACGGCTGGTATTTGGAAAATTCCTCTCCAAATTCTTATGTGTGAACCTAGCCTTACATCCTTTTCACAGTTTTAAGTGCCAACAGGCTTTTAGAGGGACCTCCTGTAAGACAAATTGGATGACCACACCATCTGTGGGATAAAGCAGCACCTTTCACCACCTCCATCAACTCCAACTCTCTGGATCCTTCAATAGGCACAACTCCACTGATTCTCAGTTGGATTTTTTTTTTTCTAGCCCCCATTGTTCCTGAACAATCATTCTTGTAAGTTTCCAGTTAGGCTCTCTGTTGTCAGGTGGGCGTTCCCTATCTGTCTGGTCCTGTCCAGGACTTCCCATCGGACAGTAGAGAGCCTAATTGTACTGAAACTGACAGAAGTGATTGCTGAGTTGATAAAAATCCTCTTTAGGCTAAGGCTCCATGTTGCAAGCCGCAGCCAAAAATCACTGCGGGAAAAACCATGGCAGAAACGCAGCACGATTTTTCCCGCAGTGCTTTTCACAGAAAGTCTTAAGAGTTTTCATCTGCGGACTTTCTGCTTCGATTATAGCTATTGTGGGGATGGTAGCTCGGTAGCAACAATGGTGCGGACCCAACCAGTCAGAGAAAGGGACACAATATCTGGGGTAAACAGGTTTATTTAAAAAAAAAAAAAAAAAAAATAGCAAAATAAATAAACCTTCACTTCAGGTACAAAAAAACGTCAAACAAAAACCTGCTCGTCCGAGCACTAACTAAACAGAATAAGGCTAACTACCAGCCACACGAACAAAAAAATAACACAGTTAGGTCTCACCAGTCTCTCAATATTGCAGGACAGACCCAGGGACCTCCTCTTACTCCCAGGATCTGCCTTGAAGTGCAGGCTCTGCAGCCTTTTATGGCCCAGTAACAAGCACAGGACCCACACCTGGGCTGAGGCCTACTCAAGACCTGCACTGGACCACACATACGTCAGAAATCTGGGGGAGATTTACCGTGACTCCAGCACTTTGCCTGTCACCTTCTCACACTATACAGAAAACACCAGTGTTTCCATTGGTATAATTGACATGCTGTGATTTACAAAAAAACGCAACGTTTTTTGAAATTGCAGCATGTCCGCTGTGGATATTTTTCTGCAATGTGTGGATGGGATTAGCCAGAATTCCATCCACTCTGCAGGTACTGTAAAACACCGCGCCTTAAAGGGCTTTTCGCTAGGTAATTTTTTTTTTCTTTTTAAAGAAAATATCCCAAACATTCACTGTTGCTGTCTCTGTCCTGGTTTCTATTTCCTGGTCCTTTTCAATTTACAGGAAATAATGCTCAGCCAATCACAGTTGGGTCGCCATTACAGCCTGAGTAATCATTTTTGTGTGTTAAGAGGCTCCAGGAAGTTGAGACCAGGAAGGGATTAGTGCTTTTTGTTTTTAACCTTTTTTGAATCCTAAAAAAATATATTTGATGGATAAGCCTTTTAATTTCAATCCTGACAGCTGTGCGTCTGGTATGCACATGTTCAAGCCACCACTTTCTATATCTCGCCATATTTTATTTCACACCAGTTTTACAGCTGGGTGACCCAGCTAATCATAACACACCATCCCTTATTGGCTCTGCCAATGGCCCTACTTTGTAGGTACTCAAGACCAATCTACTTGTTGCCAACCGCAAACTGCAATCCCTCCACTGATGAGAAACCCTGCTGCACCATTTGTGGTTCACTTATCATGGCCCATAAATACTTCTATGCATGTGAATTTGAGACAAAAAAAAAGCAGTGTTTACACAAATGCCCTTTTTTGCCCCACCTAACAACATGATCATCAACTCCTGACTAAACGTTTCTAGCTTGTTGTGCAAGACTAAGCTTCATTGACTTTATAAAACATTACCCTATCTCCTGTGCACTCCACAGTGCTATGTGGATCTTCCTCCTTGATTTCTGCACATCAAGAGGGCTGCAATTGTGTCTTGTTTGTTTGCATCCACAACAGCATAGAGCTCATTGTCCACTATATTTCCATAACTTCTGTATGGACTATTGCCACAACCCAGTCGGATGAGACTGGAGGATGGGAAGTAGTAGTGGCGGATGCTGTGCCACCTAGCAGGCCGAGCACGCTCCCAAACGGCTCCAGTCCCACTCCTAGGCCGGACAAAGTCGAGGGGGGTCCTGCAGCACTACCGGATGGTGGTGGTAGTTGTTCTTTCCCCCGGGGCACTTCCAGTTGAAGAGGGGGACCTCTCCTACCTGAGCCGGTGTGGTGTTGGTCGGAAGAGCCCTGATGGTAAAGCAGGCACGACTCAGGGGTCAGCATTGCAGGTAAACCAAACAGCCGTTTATTAAGGCAACTTGAACAGAAAGTCAACAGCAGCTTCCAGATGGGGGTAGTAGTTCTGCAGTGTCCAACCCCCAGCCTTGGTTCTAGGAGGGCGCCCAAAGGTGGGATAGGCTCCACAGGATGGCTTCCTCTACTTCTTCTCTGTGCCTCTCCCAGGTACACTGGGGATTAAGTTCCGGGGAGTCCTGACAGGGATCTGGATACTAGGCCCGAATACGACTCTCCTGTCAGGGTCCTCTCTTGCTCCTCCTGGCACGGCACCAAATGAATCAGCCTATTGTAAAACGTTACTCCCTTGCTCTGGGCTGTCTTCAGATGAGCCTGGGGCAGATGATGTCCCTCCTGAGGCTGTGAGAGTGGCAGTTGGCCTTCTGTCCAGGGTCTGGTGGCAGGTCAGCTCTGCACACCTTGTCTGGTTTGCTGCATGCACTGAACTAACTCCCAACCGTCGCCGGGGAGATTATATCTCCTCACAACCCCGCCCAGTGGCCTGTGATAGGCCAGGGCTGAACCAAGTCTGGGTCTGAACACTGCAGGGGGAAACATATAAGGGAAAAGCTGCACATCAAAACACTTAACATAGAACAAAACTTACAGACATACAACCCAGAGGCACTCAAGACAAACATATAAAAGCAGTAGCACTCTGGGATGCTGCACTATGTGGAATTTGCAGTAGGCTGGCCCAAAGGTGAATGTCCCGCTGGCCCCCTGAACCAGGTGGGTCTCCAGTTCACCATGGTATACTTCATACAGATACTCATTGTACAGCATCTCAGCCAGGCTATGTGTCAGTAGAATATACTGAGTACCCATTTTTTATATAATGTAGACACATTGGACAACTGAGAAGACATGTAGGTGCAGAGTCCAACCTGTATCCTACCTCCCTTGGCCCAATCTTAATCACACTGCAAGGGTCCAATAGGCTATCATTTTGACCAGCTCACAAAGCTAAAAGTGTTCTAGTTAAAGAGGACGTATCATGTCCTCATGAATGTGAGGTTTTATATATCGCTAGAAAGCAAACAGTGTGCTGAACGCACTGTCTGTTTTCCCAGTATGTGGCAGGTGGTGGAGATATCAGTGCCATTAATTTCGGCACTGATATCTCCCCACTGTCAGAAGGGCGTTCTTCACATCTTAGCATCACTGCTGTGAGGAACACCTCCTCTGACTGTACTCTAACATAGCCTTGTACTGTCAGAGGGGGCGTTTCTTACAGCTCAGGGATGATACTCAGCTGTGAGAAACACCCCCCTCTGTACAAGTATATGGACAAGTACAGTCGTGGGGGTCCTGCCTCACAGCCCAGCTATGATGCTTTGCTGTGAGGAACGCCCTCACAGTGTTGCGACATTTTAGGAATCTGTGAATGAGTGTCAGGTAATATTTGCATCTAGAAGTATAGAGGGCCCCCAGCAATTAATTTTACTGGTTAACCCTAGGCACCTCATTCTGACACTGGTTTGCTGTTTCTTCTCCAAAGCCTTTTTTAATCTGAGGGTTACATTGTCCAATTGTGCTACTTCAAAGAGTTGCAAAAAATTTTAGATGCTGTAAACACATTAATACGAAGGTGAAAATTGGCTATGTGACGGCTTTTTTTTTTTTTTCAATGGTCATCACAGGGGTGCATTGAATTCACCTTATGTGAATGGAGGCTATTCACAGGACCAAATTTTGACGGTCTGTTTCAACGGAATAATGTCCTATTTTTGTCTGTTTTCACGAATCCCTCAATACATGCAAATGTATGAGGGATTCATGAAAACGCGCATAACCGAGTGCAAAACAGCTGTGAAAATGTACATTTTTTGTTTCCATTTTCTGGCATGGTTATGTAAATCTAGGCTAACAATTTACAGACCTATAGAATGGAACTATCAACAATGGGCACCCTGCTGGGGTTGTTTTTGGACTTTGTGAGACATGTTAGCGTGGGGGGGAAGAAGTGTCATAGGTTCTGTGCGATGGGGTGGAGTCAAGTTCAAGAGCTCTATTGGGAGAAATGGGGACTACTAGGTAACAGTTGTTCAGAGAAGGCTTAGACACAGTAGTAGTAGAGACGCAAGAAAGAGAAGGAGCAGGGAGTAGACATAGTGGCAGCTGCTGTCTGTACAGCCTCTAAGCATGTCCAGCAGGGGCGGATTGGGAACTGAAAATAGCGCTGGAAAAAAATGTAAAAGTGGCCTCATTTTATAGGCAGGCTCAGTGCTAGTAGGTGGAGTCAATACAAGTATGCAGGGTCAGCACAAGCAGCTCCTCCTGGTAAAGCAGTCCTATTTAAAGTAATTTTGCAGAGAGGGAGAGGCAGCAGCAGTGGTGTAACGATCGCGGTTGCAGGGTGTGCGATCAGGCCCGGCAGGGTATGGGACCCGTGGCCAGCTGGAGATAGCTGGGCCCCGGACCACTATGATAATGGTCGGGGAAAGCCTGGTTCCCCAACCGCTATACATACTGTTATTGCAAAGAGGCCCTGGCATATTGCCAGGCCCCTTTCCAATAGATGGCAGGGCAGGGCACCCAGGGGAGGTGACTGAAAATAATAAATACATATTCTCACCTCTCCTGGGCACAGCGTTCTATCTGGTGCTCTTCCGTCATGTGATTGAGGCCTGTGATTAGGCCCCAGCAGTCACATGGGGCGTGGCCGCGTAATGACATCAGTGCGCCCCCACGTGACCGCTGAGGCCCAATCACAGGCCTCAGCAGCGACGTCAGAAGAGAGCCTGAAGACGGCAGGATGGAGCGACGATGAATGTTTGTTATTTTTAATCACCTTCCCTGAGCCTCCGATTATTATACTCTGGAGTCTGAGGAGACCCCAGAGTATAATAATAGCACTGAAGCGGAGGGGGGCTGTTAGGAGCATGTAATACTGTGTTGGGGCCACTGTGGAGCATATAATAATGGGTGGGGGCCACTGTGGAACATATAATACTTGGTGGGCGCCACTGTGGAGCATATAATACTGGGAGGGGGGTCACTGCGGAGCATATAATACTGGGTGGGGGCCACTGTGGAGAATATACTACTGGGTGGGGGCCACTGTGGAGCATAAAATACTGTGTGGGGCTCACTGTGGGGAGCATATAATACTGGGTGGGACCCACTGTGGGAGGCATATAATACTGGGTGGAAGCCACTGTGGGTAGGGGTGGGGACCACTGTGCAGAGCATATAATACTATCTGGGGCCACTGTTAAGCATATTATACTGTTTGGGGCTGTAGGGAGGGGGGTAGGGGGCCCCGGACAAAAGTTTGCACTGGGGCCCACAAGACTTTAGTTACAACACTGGGTAGCAGTCCTATGTAAGTTACCATGTCAGAGCCCTTCCTGTCACTCCATGTAAGCATACTATGTTACACAGGGCTGCCTGCTTTGTAAAGTTGTAAAGGCAGCAGTCCTATGTAAATAAAGTTAAAGGAAGTGGGATCAGAGGTAATTAAACTGTAGATGCAGCATCAGCCATCAAACTCACAGTCCACTGACTCCTCAATCTAGAGGCTCTCAAGATTTGGTGAAACTCCAGAGGGGCTGGGGGCAGGTGTAACATAAAAAAAGAAAAAAAAATACTCCTTGTCGGCTGCAGCAGCCCGTTCGGTCGTGCACCGTGCTTTGGCCCTTGGGACCCATGCATCCCCTCCCCATGTGACCGCTGAGGCCAATCAGGAGCCTCAGCAGTTGCTGGAGATGGACCAGTGACATATGTGAGTGACATCACCAGTCCCTCTCCAGTGACTGCTAAGTCTGCTATTTGGCCTCAGTGGTCATGTGGGGTGTAGGGGGAATGAGGCACTGTGCCCAAGGCACAGACTGCAGTGTCAGACAGTGGAACACGTCAGTATTTTTATTTTTTTTTAATGTTACAACTGTCCCGGCCCCTCCGGATTTTGTGCAATTCTTGGACGACCACTTTATTAATAATGTCCCATAGTGCACACAGTATAATGTCCCACAGTGGCCCTGTACAGTAGAATGTCACATATTGGCCCCCACCCACACACTATAATGTCCTGTAGTGGCCCATACGTTTATCTTTCTGAATTTTCCAAAAATTTCAGTTTTGGAAGAACCCGACATTTTTGGGGTTCGCTACCCATGAACCATTATTATACTGTGGGGGCTCTTCAGATCCCAGAGTATAATGAGCAGAAGCCCAGGGGAGGTGATTAAACATAAACAGTGTTACTCACCTTCCCTGGGCATTTTGGCCATGATGCTGACGTGATCGCTGAGGCTAAATCACAGAAGAGAAACCACCTCCCTTGGGCCTCCGCTCATTAAACTCTGGGGTTTGAAGAGAGCAGTTTCGGTTTGGATCTGTTTGGTCCAAACGAAACAGTGGTTAGCACTACAGCCTTGCAGCGCTGGGGTCCTGGGTTTGAATCCTGCCAAGGACATCTGCAAGGAGTTTGTATGTTTTCCCCATGTTTGCGTGGGTTTCCTCCGGGTAGTCTGGTTTCCTCCCACAATCCAAAGACATACTGATAGGGAATGTAGATTGTGAGTCCTATATGGGACAGTGACTGACAATGTGTGTAAAGTGCTGCGGAATATGATGGCGCTATACAAGTAAGCTAAAAAAATAATAAATAAAAAACAGCTGGGCGAATTTCGTGTTCTTGGGAGGTTCGTCCAACAAATGCACTCTGCTGCAATAGTCTGGGTAAGGGGACTCAGGGCAGGTAGCTTGCCGGTCCATATTCCAGTCAGCCTACTGGGGATTTTCCTGGTGATGTACATTGGCAATTCGCCCCTGATGTCCAGTTTCCTTTGTGCTACTACAAAGTAATATACAGTAATGGCACCCTATTAGTGTCTCCTTGCTTTCATAATGACTTCTTAGAGGAAACACACAGTATGATACCTTCTTAGTGTCTACCACACAGTGTGATGTCTGCTTAGTGCATCCACATAGTATGATGCCCCGTAGTATTCTCACACAGAATAATGCTCCTTTAGTTCTCCACACAGTATGATGCCCTCAGTGCCGCAACCCGGTCGGATGAGACCGGAGGATGGGAGTAGTAGTGGCGGATGCTGTGCCACCTAGCAGGCCGAGCACGCTCCCAAACGGCTCCAGCCCCGCTCCTAGGCCGGACAAGGTCAAGGGGGGTCCTGCAGCACTACCGGATGGTGGTGGTAGTTGTTCTTTCCCCCGGGGCACTTCCAGTTGAAGAGGGGGACCTCTCCTACCTGAGCCGGTGTGGTGTTGGTCGGAAGAGCCCTGATGGTGAAGCAGGCACGACTCAGGAGTCAGCGTTGCAGGTAAACCAAACAGCCTTTTTATTTAGGCAACTGGAACAAAAGACAACGGCAGCTTCCAGATGGGGGTAGTAGTCCTGCAGTGTCCTAACCCCAGCCTTGGTTCTAGGAGGGTGCCCAAAGACAGTATCGGCTCCACAAGATGGCTTCCTCTACTCCACCTCTGTACCTCTCCCAGCTTGCTATACTGGGGATAGAGTTGCAGGGAGTCCTGACAGGGAACTGGATACCTGGATACTAGGCCCGAATGCGACTCTCCTGTCAGGGTCCTCTCCTGCTCCTCTGGGCACGACACGAATCAAGTTCAGCCACTTGGAAATCTCCACTCTCTAGCTCTGAGCTGTCTTGAGATGAGCCTGGAGCTGATGTTATCCCTCCTGAGGCTGTGGTAGCGGCGGTTGGCCTTCAGTCCAGCCTGGTGGCAGGTCAGCTCTGCACACCTTGTCTGGTCTACAGCATGCACTGAACTGCCTCTCAACCGTCGCCGGGGAGATTATATCTCCTCACAACCCCGCCCAGTGGCCTGTGATAGGCCAGGGCTGAACCCAGTCTGGGTTTGAACGCTGCAGGGGGGAAAAATACAAAGGGAAAGCTGCAAACAGTGACACTTACCACAGAACAGAACTTACAGACATAAAACCCAGAGGCACACAAGACAAACACAAAAATGCAGTAGCGCCCTGGGATGCTGCATTAGTATTGCCCACACAGCATGATTCCCAATAATTCTGCCACACAGTATGTATGCCCTTTTAGTGCCCACAGATGGTATAATTCCCCCCTTAGTGCTCCTTGTACAGTACAATACCTCTTTAGTGCCTTCACACAGTATGGTGCCCTTTAGTTCACTCTACACAGTATAATGCCTCTATAGTGTCCCTCATGGAGTATTTAACCCCTGTTGGGTCCCCCATAGTATAATCCCTATTAGTGCTTCACAATACAGTGTCCTATAAATAAAGTATTTCTCAACAAGCCCTGCTCACACAACAAATGGAGGCCTACAGGTCTCCCCTTGTCTGGTCTGTGCTTGGCACTGCGCAGATTCTGCGTGAACCAGCCTGTTGACAGCTACCATTCTCCAACATTGTTTTCTACTGTATAATATCTGCATCCTGAGGATTAACATACAGTTGAAATTGGGATATGTTGCCAACCACCTGGGACATTGTGACAGCGTCTGAAATCCGGAACCGTCCAGGACAGTGTTACTTGACATAGTGGGGCAAATTTATTAAGACTGGCATATCATATAAGCCTGACTGGCACAGGCAACGAGATGTTGGAAATCTATGCCAGTTAGGAACTAATATAGATTTCTATCATATCTCATGCAAGAAAACTGTGTGAGTTATAATGAATCTATTGGGCCAAGGTATTTCTACTCTGTCCTGCCATATTTTCACAATGCGGCGAGCATAGTGCGGATTGGGGCTTGTGGTGCACTTTTGACAAAAGAAAGGGCCTTGCGTCTCAATATCTTACCTTAAGACCATAAGACAAATTATTATTATTATTATTTTAAACTTAATAGACAAAAGTATGCCACTGCCACACCCACATCACTGGTTTTAGCCCAACCCCAGCAACACAAAGTTATGTGTCACCACTATAAAACTAACCACTACAGAGAAGAAAAGTAATTTAAGAAATATTTCAGTATCACTTTGTACTATTTAAAAAAAAAACTGAAAAAAATGTTTCTTTTCCCAGATATTAAAAAAAAAATCCAAAAATAAAAAGGACATTAGAATAAAGCGCTACATATTACTGAAAAATATGCAATAATTTTTTAAATAACCTGAATGAAAAAAACACTATAGTATTCAAAACTGTTTATACCAAAAACCTAAAAATGTGTTCAGTTATGAACCTGGGAAAACAGTCCGGTCATGAAGTGGTTAAAATGTAGTGAGCCTGTTCCTGGAGGCTTAAATTCTAAAGGTAGACTAAAAAATATAGTTAGCTCAATTACCATGAGATTCTCAGGTAGTGGAACTCTTCTCGTCAAGTGCCTTTGTGAATTTGTCCTGAAAGTCACTAGTGAAGGTCAACGAAACTGGCCAAAGTCATTTGTTGGTAGTCATAGAACTTCTCAGGATACTCACAAAGGGCATGGTACAGGATGAAATACATGATGTAAATTATTCTGGCTGAAGTTATGGGGCGAACCCAGTATCGATGCTGTCATCTTTCCCAGGCCAGTCTGCTCATTCTCATTGTCATGAGGAGAACATCAAAGCTGTAGGTGAGATAAGCAGGCAGCATGTTAGCAATCTATAGCAGCATGAAAGAATTACAAGTAACCAAACCATACTCCCTTACAAGTTTGTGTCCAGATCGAATTTAAATAAACATCTTTCACTTTTTATATGATTTTTAGCATCCAAAACTGGAAGGAGAACCCCCCAGAAATTAAGAAAAAACCCCATTTATATTCACCCATTTTTTCATGGATCAATGAAAAAACAGTAGAGTGAACGTAGCCTAAGCATAGTACAGTTAGCTAGCAGAACTGTGTGTGAGCGGGTATGGAATTTCCACTAGAAGAGAAAAAAAATCTCACCGCTCACCTGAAAAATACACTTCTGTTAGTTCTACATGGTCGTAGTGTGCGAAAACAACTCCCTGGAGTTGTTTAAGGAGTGAAATACAATTGTCCAACTAGGGTATCCATAAAAGTTCCAGCAACAACTACCTTCTTCATTCAAAAAATAACTTTTAATCCATCGTTAAAAGGGTCAAAACTAAATCACACATCTGAAAAACAATGAACTTACGCGTTTCAGGGCATGAATGACCCTTACTCATAGCCATCGTTGAACAAGTAACAAATGAATATATAACCCAAAAAGAACCTAAACACACCCTAAAACACCTGATACAAAATTTACCACGATAAATATAAAAGCAGATTTTTTTGTGCTATATACATGAAGGTTATTGTCATTATTGTTATTGTATGGTTTCAGCAAACCAGCTATGGAAAATTTGGCCTCTGGAAGCCAGCTTGCACTCCAGTCATTGCAGGCTCTGCTGTAGGCCTGGAAAGTAAGGAATGCACCTACATTTGGTATCTATGAAAATGGCATACGTTGCTAAATATGTTATCAGGTGTGTTTCTCAAGTAGCACTCACCAGATTTTAAAAATAGTCATCTGAATTCACATATTTGGGAAAAAATGTCATTTTCAATTTTTTTCCACCAATTTCATTGAAAAGTCTGGAAAAAAACAGAGGTCCAATATCTTTTATATGTCCTTTATTGAATACCTTGGGGGGTCTAATTTATTGAATGGAGTCATTTTGGGGATGTTCATACTGTTTTGGGCCTTCACAGCAGCTGTAATGATAGTATGGTGTCAGCAAACCAGCTATGAAAAATTTGACCCCTGGAAGCCTGTTTGCACACCATTCATTGGAGGCTCTGCTGCAGGCCCAGCAAGTAAGGAATGCACCTACATTTGGTATCTATGAAAACGGTAGAAATAATAAAATATATTTTAGAATATATATATTTATTACAATTTCTTTTTTGAGGTTATCATGTGTGTAAATGTAGGAAAAAGCATTTTTTTAAAACTTTTTTTTGCCTTTTTCCCTCTATATTTTTTACAAAAGTAAAATATATCACTTATTTTGTTATAAAATGTGAAAGCCCATTATGTTCTGTGAAAAAGGAGACCAAATACACGTTGGCACAGTAATAGAAAAGCAATTTGCAGTTAAACTGGAACATGGCTAAAACTTCAAAATGTGCCTGGTCTGGAAGGGGGGTAAAGCAACTAGTATGGAAGTGGTTAAAGATTGTGCAAATTGGTTAGTAGGATCACAATCTAATTTCTTATAGGTACTAGTATCTTCTAAAATTTGCAGACAGCTATTTTTGTATCCTCCTTATTCGTGACTACCACTTTCCCCCCTTTGTCCGCCATTTTGAGTACTATATTGTCGTTGGATCTTAATTCAGACAGGACCATTTTTTCCCGTTTGTTGAGACTAAACATGGGATTCATAGATCCAATTAAATCCCTAAGTTTCTTTAAATCTTCCTCAGCTTTGTGTTGGAAATGGCCGAATATAAGTACACGTGATTTACTAGGGTAAAAAGAGGGATTGATGTTCTTAACCTTAGTAGCATGAATATTTTTGATAAGGCAAATCCTCACCCTGTTGTTGTAGTTCGGTCAGCTCCGAGACTGCAACCTGTTCCCTAAAGGTTAAACCTGTGAATACATTATATTGTATATCTATTACTAAACTAGGTGAAACATCATTAGTGTTCATATCAGATTTGTGGTATCCCAGAAGATGCAGGTGTTATAGTAGGACCCAATTGGGGTAATAATCCCTCTGATAGCTGAGCTATTGGAATGGTCACGGTAGCTGTAGTGGTGGAGCGGGTCAGGTATCGTTGATTGCAATCTCTTATGAAGTTTCCGGCCCACCCTCCATCCCCGTTTTTTGATTTTAAAGATTTCTGATATGGGGTTGAAAAAATTCCAGCAGAGGAGTCAGAATTCCCAGAAGAAAACCCACTAAGGTCATATTTAGATGTTTCAGAGTCTTGTTCTGAAGAGCTAAATGATACTCTCCTTTTATAATCAAAAGATTTAGGAATTTGTCTATACTTTTTAATATTGATTTAGGAGCATATTCGCTTCAGTCTGGTTTCTTTTTATAGACAAATCCTGTCAAATAGTCCTCTGAGTCACAAAGAAATTTTCTTTTCTTAGTTGCCATAATTTGCTGGAACTTTTATGGATACCCTAGTTGGACAATGGACCTTCCTCTATTCCTCCATCAGCCTGCTCCTCCCCTCTATCCCCTCCATAGACTTCTGTTAGAAGTAGCTAGATTAGAATGTAAAACTAACATTCCATCTTTTCTCTTGATATAGGTGTTATTATTGATAACAGACTGAGTGAAGAAACGTGGGGGAAAGCAGTCTCATAAAAGAAGGAAGCCATTCTTTAATAAACTATATTACAAAGTTTCCTATTTCACTTTTACTATTAATTTATTAAATGTTGTTTTTAGAATTGGTGGTACACATATTTAAGCAATGTACAAACCACTGCATGCCGTGAACAAAAACTTGTAGTTTAAAATATTTAGATACAAGAATGCAGCTTTTTATAGACTATACATATTTTTATGGATTCTAAATAAATATCATTCATTTTTTTACAAATTGCAGGACATGTACTACTCTTTACCTACAGCAATCTGTGCACTGGATTATTGAGAGGGTAGAGGCAAACAAAGACTGTGGTAGGAGGCATTTCTTATCCTCAGAGTCGGAAAATCCAAGGCAACACTTTACAACATGAACAAAAACAAAGAAACCTTGTTGCTCAGGCAAGATTTTGGCATTTGGGAGCAAATAAGGTTACACTGTAACTCTGGCTATACATTTCTTTGCATATAAGCCAAAAATGTTTATGATGCTGCACTGCTATGTGCCATTTTTTATTTTGCCACTGTGAGTCATGATTGAATGTCATTCATTGCAGTGTGAATTTCATGAGACAAAATATGTACAGCAGCCCAGTACATCCCATTAGTTTTTAACCAATAGCAGCAGGGCAGTAATGCAGGAGATCTACGCCATGAACATATTTACCCCCCCCACCCCAAATGTTTAGTCTGAGACATGCACATTCTTACAAATTATTCAATATTTTCCATTTTTTATTTTTATACTTTCTCCTGTCACCATACATATACCACTACAAGCTAAGGTTTTCTTCTCCTCGTGTACTTTTGTACTCTCTTTTCTAAATAAAATTCTGCATAGAAGTCAGGTAGCATAATAGAATAGCCAGAGGTATAATTTGAAGCTCCTGGACTCTAATGCAAAATTTGTAATGAGGTCCCACCTACCTTGTGCCATTTGGAATAGTGATATATTTTATGTTATAGAGGAACCTTAGGGCTCCCTCAGGGTCCAGGACTCAGTAGTGACTACTACCTCTGCACCCCCAGTTACAATCCCCTACAATACCATACAGTGCCAGCCATCAGACAGCTGTACAGTGCCAGCTACAAAAGCTAATATGGTTCCAGTAGCACAGATACATAACTGCTCTCTACTAGAAGGTAGGGCTAGTTAAGCCATGCACAAGAAATTTTTTCTTCAGTTCCTCAGTTGTGACTTCTGCCCTACAGCTGAGATCTAACAGAAGCATTGTGTCATAAGACAGTGAGACATTGCGACGTTCAGCAGTGTCCCACTGTATTTAATACAATGCCAGTGCCTACTGAAATAATCTTAACTGATCACTGATTCACGAGATGGTGGTAATGTGCTGAGTTCTACCCTCCAAGAACTCTGTATTCCAGCTTGAAAACATCAGACTCTTTCATAGCCCCATTATCCTTGAGCCTCAGCTACATATTTCTAAAAACGTCTTTTCAAAGGAAATAGTGCATCTATTGGACGGTGATGATGGTGCACTGAGGCTTGTTTGATATTGAATGTACTGGTAAGTGACCCCCTTCAAAGAAGAACTAGTGCTACAGGGCTTTAAACCTTTAGTCACTTGGGTCAAGCTAGAACTTGGTTTCATTAAAGTCTTCACCAATATTCGAGCTCCATGATGAACGGTTAAGAACTACAGAGTCATACAGTGGAGTCCCTGGCAGACTCATTGCACTTAAAGGAACGTTCTTTATTTTTATTATTTAATACAGCCACTGAGGGGCCTATAAACATAACAAACTGGTACTTACCTGTCCCTGGGCCTCCATTTCAACACTGACAGCTCTGTTCAATTGTATACAGGCTGTATGTGCCAGATGACTGCTGCAGCCAATCACAGGCCTCAGCGGTCGACTATTCACAAACAGCACATCACAGTAGTCACAGGCTGTTTGTGAAGAGGTCTCCACTGAGACCTGTAATTGGCTGTATCGGTGCCCTAGCGCAAATGGGACATCTCTGGAAATAATGTAAATAGCACTGCAACCTCTCCTTCAATCTCATCTTTCATATGACACCAAAAGCAAGTATGTATGTTTTATAATGTCCGAGATATAACTGTTTGAAGAAGTGCAGGATTTCACAGAAAAGAGACAAAATGTATTAATGATGCAAATACTGCTAGAAAATTAAAATTTGTCTGAAAGTTTAGTTACGCTTTAAAGAATAAAAAATATGAGTTGGAAAACCCCTTTAAGTCTCTGTTGCATATTTATAAAAATGGCTTTTTCAAAGAAATGGTGTATCTATTGGACAATCTACATGTATGATGGTGTTCAGCATAATGTTCCCTACTACGTTCTGTGGCCTTTTTGATATTGAGTTCCCTGGTGACACGTTCACCATAATGTAAGCTCAAAAACATCTGAAGTTATCTTATTAAAAACCTTTCAGCTCCCTGATAACATAGGTGTTGGAGTAGGGGATGGGACCGCTCTCCATGAGCCAGAGGATCAGGTGCACCCTCATTTGTGGACCAGTTGTTGCACATTGTATGTTTGACCACCATGTGATGCTGCACATGGCAGCAACTTCCCCTGGCCAAAACAGATGACATCTCAGATTTCACAATCTGGACCCTGCTTTGATAAAATGAGGGTTCTCAGCACAAAGACAAACTCTTTAACATAAAATAAACTAGCTATTCTGTTTTATATATTGTTATTAATCCTGTTTCACATAAACCACAGAAGCCCTGTAAATAGTCTACTCTGCATTTTTTGTGTGGATTTCTTGCCTAATTTCTTCACTTCAGGAAATCTTTTCTGCTAGCACCGTGTGATCCTCAGAGACTCATTACAGAACAGGTGCTATGGGGAATTTTTAATAATATGCTTTAAAATTATGTATGACTTCAAGCTGTCAAGAGGTTAACATTAGTAAGACAAGTTTACCATCTAGTGTTATAATCGAGTATAACACATACAGATTAGTTTAGAACAGTGTTCTGTATTTCATTTATGCTGGTTTCACACTAGCGATCGGGCTTCTGTTCTTCGGGCACGCCTGGGGAACTGAAACAGAAACCCTATCTGCTTTAAAAAACTGTTATCCGCCGAAACCCGCAGACTCCATATACTATAATGGGGTCTGCCCAGTTTCCGCCTATTTTAAGTGGAATGGAGAACGGAGTCCCCAAACGCTAGTGTGAACCGACCCTTACCTTGATAAAAGGCATAGCATAGCAATGTACAGTGGTACACAAGGTTCCAGTGGTACCTCCAATTATATAATAACTTTTTGTAAATGAATAGAGCACGTGAATATAAGAAACTTTGTAATATATCTTATTATTATATCTTATATCTAAGGCCTGGTTCACATCTGCGTTCGGGTTTCCGTTCGGGGACTCCGCTTGGGGACCCTCCGAATGGAAACCTATACGCATAAAAAAGCGGTTACCTGGGAAACCTGCGGACCCCATAGACTATAATGGGGTCCGTGTGGTTTCCGCTCGAAACATGCGGAGAGAAAAGTCCTGCAAGCAGTACTTTTCTCTCCGCATGTTTCATTGCGAAACCGAGCGGAAACCACACAGACCCCATTATAGTCTATCGGGTCTGCGGGTTTCCCAGGAAACTGTTTTTTCATGTGTATAGGTTTGCGCTCGGGGGTCCCCAAGCAGAATCCCCGAACGGAAACCTGAACGCAGATGTGAACTGGGCCTAAGTGACCAAAATACATTAATTTACACATTGTGGTAAAAGTCATACATACCAAACATTGGTACCAATAAAAAGTACAACTTGCCCCTCAAATAAAGAGCCCTGACATATCTCTGTCAACAATACAGTAAAAAAGTTATAGTCGTCAGGATACGTTGACCCCAGGAAAATCGCACATTTTCAAGAAGTGTTTTATATGTAAAAGCGGTAGAACATGATAAAACCAATATAAATATGATATTGCTGTAAAAAAAACGTTAATAAAAGCTAATCAAAACATTACATGTACTCCAAAATGGTGACAAATGAAAGTACAACTTGTCATGAAAATAATAAGCCCTCACATAGCTATGTCGACAGGAAAATTAAAAAGTTATGAATTTTGGAAGACGGGGAAGGAAAATATGAAAAAAGTCGCTGAGCATTAACGTACAAATTACCCTGCATCCTTAGAGGGTTAAGCTGTTCTTCTCCTCCTTATTTTCACTCAGGCTGTGTATTTACATAAGACACCAGTTTCTGTATTCATTTTGCACATAGAAAGGAGAGGGAAGGGGGAGGAGGAGGCTGTTAACGGATTTATTGCCTCATTCTGTGCACTGGTAACCTGTTTTCTGCACACATATGAGTGTTAAAAGAGTTACCTGACTAACAGAATAGCAGAGTGTAGCAGCTGCAGATATATGTCTTTTCCAGCAACCTCTTCTTCCCCTCCCTCCATAGACTAGTATGTTAAAAGTAACTCAGGCTGATAAATGGAGAAGAAAACCTATTTATTAAATAAGATATATTACAAAGTTTCTTATATTCGCATGTACTATTCATTTATGATAATTGTTACAATTATTGTTATAATTAAACGCTTTAGAGTATATGCTTGTATATGCTAGTTAAAAATAATCTACAGGGTGGGCCATAAGTATGGATACACCCAGATAAAATGGAAGTTGTTGCTGATATCACCTTACCGTTTGTGGCATATTAGTACATGGGAGGGGGGAAACATTTGAGGCCGGGTGATGCCCATGGTGGCCATCTGCAAAGCCGCCATTTTTTTCAATCGGAAACACATGGAGAATTGCACAAGAAAAATAATGGTGTGCTCATTTTTAATGTAGCTTTATTTATTATCGAGTTATTGACACGTTTGTGACATGGAGCAACGACAGTAACCCACTAAAGGATGTGCTCAAAGTGCTGCCCATTGTGTTGAATTGTCAATGTGATTCTCTTCTCCCACTCTTGACACACCGAAAGCAATACCGAAGAAGAAATGCTACCCCAGGCCTCCTGTATCCGTTGTTTCATTTGATCTTCTAAAAGTAAATTTTACCTTCAGTTTTGATACATGTTGGCCTTTTTGTTAGTAGGATGTGGTAAGGGATGTTTGGAATACTACATGTGACTCCCATATATTTATAGACCACGATTGGGTGTTTATATTTATATATTAAAAGAGCACCACTCAATTGGTGAAGGTATTACCTTTTTGCAAAGTTTGCATAAAATTTAAAACATAAAAGTTAAAATCTGTTTTTTGGCTCATAGAGTGAAATATTTGCCCTGTTTCTACCTTTTTTTGTAGATCCCCTGAGGAGCATCCATGTTTTGGATGCGAAACGCGTCGGGCGAAGAGGAGAGGAGATATTAACAGGGCAATTTTAGGGTCAGCATTGGGACCGCCCTTGTAAGGGCGGGCGTTAAGGGTGACAGGATTGCACAGGGTCAATCTCCTGTACCCATCTTTGGTTCCCTTTGCATTTGGATAAATTGTGGCCCTAAAGGTGGGGTATGACATCCTTCATCTGGAACGGTGTCCAATGGTTGTAAGGAAGGCACCCGCTTTTGTTCAAGAGTGAATAGGTAGATCAGAGCAGATATTTGGTCAAGTTTGCTTGGGCATACCAGTGATCTCCGGCATGGTGTTTTCCATATAATTACATGAACAACTTGGGAACCATTGGGGATTATTAAATTGGTATATAGGCACTATTGGACCTGCTCTGCTATAGTCAGAAGGTGCTTTCTCTGTTCATCAGTTCTTGACTTATGTGTATATATTTAGTGTATGTCCTATGGATATTTTTATACTTAGAACAATAAAAGTTAAGTTTTATCACTTTATTTGGAGAGACCAATAGATACTGTGAATTCTCACCAATGCAGCACTGTGTTGACTTAAAGGGACATCTCAAATTAAAGACATTTAAAATAAGCTACTGATCACAGGTGATATAGATTATATAGGAGGTTTAATACCCTTGATCACCACATATTTTATGAATAATTGTTAATGATAAAACTTACCCCAGGTACTTTAGGTTGTCCTTTAAGGAATTCCCGATAAAACATTCCTCGTTGCTCTGCTGGTGGACGTGTGACTGGTACTTTATACTGCATACTCTGTGCTGTGTGTATGTTATTTTGAGGAATTATAATATAGGAACTATTGGAAGTATGTATGGTCGATCCCATCATGTAGTTCCTTTAAATTTTGTATTACGAGTGAGTTACCTGGTGGTAAACAAGACAGAAATGTTACATTTTTGTTTGTTATAATTATTATTTATAAAAACTATAGTAGATAGCTCCAGATATCATGAGCTTGTTAACATTAGCCTTTTTGGTGCAGAAATGAAAAATAAATAGGTCGTTACAAATGTATCCAATATCTATCCCTTTCTTTACCTCTTGAAAGCCCTACAATCCTAAATCCAATATCCACAGAGGAAGAAACTCCAGAACAGGAACGATCCATAAAACTTCACTTTTAATCTCAAAACATTAAAAAGTCCACGTCGTAACACCATGTGCACAACCCATAAATGTTTTGGACTTGTACCTCTCCTCATAGCCTGCAGATACTCAACCACATAATTACATTTACATACTAATTATTACTTACATACAGTCATGAGAGAACCAAAAATCTGGTCCTTAGAAGGTCTTAAAGTAGGTAAATACAACCTCATTTGAGAAACAACATATTATACTGAATTTCCCCATTGTGGGACTATTAAAGGACTATTATTATTATTATACTGTGTCATAATTAGCCAGGTATTGCTAATCAAATGTCCTTGATTAACCCCTTCCTGCCGGAGGGATTTTTCGATTTTTGACTATATAAAGGCTTAATGTTTGCAGGAAAAATTGTTCTTCATAATGGTACCATTTATTCTGGACATTGTAGTGGGAATCTGGAAAAAAATTCAAAATGGGAGAAAAAGTACATTTGTGCGACTTTGTACAGCGTTTACTCTGCAACCAAAATTACATGTCACCTGTTTCTATCGCTTTATTTACATTTTAATGCCTTAACAAAAATCCAAAACTTTGCGAAAAAAACCTTTTTTTTCTTAAAATTGTCATATTCTGACACCCATAACTTTTTTTATATTTCTGTGTACTGGGATGAATATGATGTCTTTTTTGTGGGGCCAGATGTACTTTTTAGTTATACCATTATGGGGAATGTCTATTGCTTTGATCACTTTTTATTAAAATTTTTATCAGAGGCGAAACAGCGAAAAAATGGCGGTTCGGCACTTTTGATTTTTTTTTTTTTCCCCGCTAAAGCGTTCACTGACGTTTGTAGATGGGATGTTTTTGGACACAGGTATACCTAATGTGTATGTGCTTCACCGTAATTTTTTTGTTTTATATGTATTCTAGCGAAAGGTGGGTTATTTGAACTTTTAGGTTATTTTTAAAACTATTTTTTTTAACTATTTTATTAGACCCCTCTAGTAGACTTGAACCTACAATATTATGATTGCAACAACAACTGTATTACAGTCTATGGGAGTTTTGATATGTTACTATTGAGGCTGATCATAGACCAGCCTCAACAGTAATAAACCTATGACAAGCCTTCATAATACTCCCGGCTGTCATAGGAACAGGTTGGCTCACGTGATCTTGCCACGCGGGAGCTGGTCTGCAATGGGAAAGGTATGGGGCCGGTAAAAACCGGCCCCTGGGCCTTCTTTCCAACTTTGGGGGTCCCAGAAAGGTAGTAATGTCCACTGTACTTTACAGTGGAGACCTGGTAGCTCTGCTGCAGAGCGCCGGCATTTTTTAAAGACCTGGCATCTGCTGTAATAGGACGGCGGATATTGGGAAGGGCTTATCTGATCATCAGCAAGTGTGACAACCTCTATAAAAATAGAAATGTTGGCAGTTTGCTGGTCTGGAGCATATAGGAAAGGTCTTAGAAAAACAATTTTTGCTGCCCATCTATCTGGGAAGGGTTGTAAGGCCATTGCGAAACACACCACAAAGTCAGACTGTATAATGCTCATAGAAAATGCCAAAAAACACAAGAGCTACTGAGCTATCATGCTAAATGACAGTACAACTAGAAAAAAATTTGAAAAGGTACTGTATGGCTTGTTTAGAAAGGTTGCCAGGAAAAGCCTCTTCTTTCTAAAAAGAACAGCTTTAAAGAGCCTGTCCAGAATAAAACTTTTTTTTTTAAATTAGGCTGGGTGAGGTGAAAAAAAAAAAACATGCTCACCTGTCCCTGGTGCCACCCAGTGCGGCGGAAGTCCTCGCTGGCTGTGACATCCTGGTTCTCTTTCCATTCAGAGGCCTAAGGAAAGGACCTGAGGACGTCACAGGTAGTGACGTTCCTTGTCCTTTGCTGAGGCCGCAGATTGGCCTCATTGGTCACGTGTGGCGGATCATTGGAGCAGCATGACTGGACTGCGCTGAGAGACTCCGGAGCACCGGGGACAGGTGAGTATGTTTGCTTTTTTGTTGTTGTTTTTCCTCCTCCCCCAACCTAAATTTAAAAATTTTTTTTTTACCCTGGACAACCTCTTTAAGTTTGCAAAATTGCATCTGAACAAACCAGAAGACCACCAGATAAATGTCTGGTGGTCTTGTGGTGAGTTATGATTTGAGCTTGTTAGGACACCTTGCAGTCATTAAGTTGACCATGAACTGCTCGCTGTATCAAAGCATTCTAAAGTGAAATGAGACACCATCTATCCAACAGCTCGAGGTGCTTCCATCTCGTGGAGCTCTACTCTCAAACAGTGAGTAACATGCCTGCTACTAGCACAGCTGACAGCAGGGAAGGTAAAGTTTAGCTCTGATATCAGCATGTATGCTGCCTCTCCCTTCGCAGCCTAACTTCAAGAGAAACGGGGATCGCTGTGAAAACAGCATTTGATGAATATCCGTTCCCTTTCAAATGCCTAGAGATAAGTGAGTAGAATCGCTGTAACAGCAGCGTTTGAAGCTATGTCTCATCTCTGCAAGTGTTCAAACGGCACTGGTGTATGGCCGCAAACGCGAGCCACTACCCCCTGGATCTATAAGGAAGAAGCTCCTCCCATGGGGGTGTTCCCGGGATGTCATCTGACCCCGCCTCCTAACAGCATACATTGGTACTACTGTCTAATACTGTTGGGGAAATATCAAGCGGCTACCTGTACTGTCGAAACTACAAATATAAGACTGACACTGAGACATTGTTAAAAGGAAGATGATGTATCAAGCAGTGATTCTATCCTAAAAATGAAATGAATATACACAGAAATATATGGGAAATAACCTCGATCCTCTGAAATTTCAGACAGGAAGAATAGTCACTCTATTATAAACATCTAACAACTATGTTTATATAGTATAGTGTGGCCATCTTTTGATCCTTATGCATCAATAGGATTAAAAGTTTGCCTTCTTTCCTAGTTATCACATAAGTCTAACATTTACAATATGTGTGGATAGAGCTAATATCACCACCTATACAGTATCTGCTATACTCTATGTATTCACCAGCATTTTATCAGGTTAGCTATATTTAACGAAGTTGGTGCAGAGGTCAATACATCTAGCACCCGTTTTATGAACATATTGAACTAGCTCTATATATTCAGTATTATATCTGAAAAGAGTGCAGTCTGTGGTATGTACCCACATATATTATTCGCTCTTGACATCTCTTCTCTAGCAATAGAATCCACAGAGATCTTTTTTTAGCTAGCCTGAGTAACCACCAGCATAGTTTTATTCGGTTGATTAGGATCATACGTTTTTTTATTTGTTATAATAAAGATAAAAAATTTTAAAAGTGTTCTTTCAGACAAACCTTACGTTATTTCACATGGTCCCCCAAAAATGTAAATAAAAGCTATCAAAACATTATATCTACCCCAAAATGGCAGCAAATGAAACTAAAACTCGTCACGCAAAGAATAAGCCCTCACATAGCTACAGTACAGACCAAAAGTTTGGACACACCTTCTCATTCCAAGAGTTTTCTGTATTTTCATGGCTATAAAAATTGTAGATTCACACTGAAGGCATCAAAACTATGAATTAGCACATGTGGAATTATATACTTAACAAAAAAGTCTGAAACAACTGAAAATATGTCTTATATTCTAGGTTCTTCAAAGTAGCCACCTTTTGCTTTGATTACTGCTTTGCACACTCTTGGCATTCTCTTGATGAGCTTCAAGAGGTAGTCATCTAAATGGTTTCACTCACAGGTGACCCTGCAGGAAGTGGGACGCCTAAAATGTTGTTGGGACCACAGTTGTGTGCAGAGCAGGGGAACACAGCTGAAGCCTACTGAGGAGGAGAATTGAAAATGGCAGAAGCAGCTGTAAAAAACTGTGGCCATCTTACTTTAGATGAGGTCGTCGTCCGATTGGGAACTTTGAAGTGTCCCCGTGCGTGGCCAAACCATCAGCGCTCAGACTGGCTCCTGGGCCCGGGGGCCGGTCCCTCTGCTGCGGGTGTTCATCCGGTCCCAGCCTCAGATCGCAGGTTATCGCAGCTCGTTGGCCGGTCTGCCACACGGTTCTAGCAGCGCACATCTCTCCCTGTTGGGCTGTGTGCAGCGGCCTTCATGGTTGCTGCTGGACCAGAGATGCCGGTGTGCGCAGTAATCGCAGGTGGCTACTTTGAGACCTAGATATAGACATATTTCCAGTTGTTTCACACTTTTTTGTTAAGTATATATTCCACATGTGTTAATTCATGTTTTGATGCCTTCAGTGTGAATCTACAATTTTTATAGTCATGAAAATACAGAAAACTCTTGGATGAGGGTGTGTCCAACTTTTGGTCTGTACTGTATGTCAACAGAAAAATTAAAGTTATGAATTTTGAAAGACGGGGAGGGGTTGCGTCATCGTATTAACATACAATCTACCCTGTGTTAACAAAACAAAGAAACGAACCGACATGTATTTAACTGGGTGCTGTATACTCACAATGTGCTTTTGTTCTGACTCTTGCTTTCTAATGTGACAGGTAGCGCCTATATCCACTTTTGTGCTGGGGAACCTGTACCATGCCTTATCAGTAGGCGTCATTTTTGGTTGTACACATCTATTAATATATAATCCTTGCCACTGGTTTGCTGCAGCTTCTCACCTGAATGTGATCATACATTTCCATAACATCTAAATTGGCTGAGACAATATTTCATGACTTAGTTTCTCTTTGATAAAGAAAATGTAAAGCTATGTACAATACATGGAGGATGAATTATGTGGTCAACTCAATGGTATTGCCCAGACTAGCTTTGTGTTCTTTTAGTGAGTTCCAATATTCACATAATTAAATTATGTTATTATTGTTGTACTTATACTGATTATTGTTTTATGATCATGTTTCTAATCCTTCTGAGGACTGCTTGACTATATACAGATTTGAGTAATAACCAGATCTATAGCATTGGTAGGCCAGCAGAACTGTGACTCCTCTATTTTTCCGACTCCAACTCCTTCATAGGCTGCAGGGCTGCAAGCTCCTCTTAATTCACAATAAAGTTGAATTCCTGTGGAAGAAATTATGCAAAAACTATACATCTAATTAATTATACAATAGCAATAATTGTCTAATATAACTAAAAATAGTTAATAGTTTTATTTTGAAACTATTGTTGGACTCAGTAACTTTACTCTATACAAAACTGGCCCCAACTCTACAATTCTGACTACACAGCCCTGTTCATAATCTTTGGATATTGATTACATGTCTAGATACTTACATTATACTTACTCGGCTCCTTAATGTTATGTTTTATGTTATCAGTTTTGCTAGTCCATTAAGCTCAAAAGCATGTTATTTTACATGATAGTGTATAATGTTGTCCGTGTTAGCCATTGAAGTAGTGTAAGAGTGAGAAATCAGGAGATACCTTTTAGAGGCTGATTATATTTGATAAGTAGCTTTCAAGGTCTAGCTCTCTTCTTCAGACATGGTGTTATACAAGACTGAAAATTCAAGATTTTTATATCCCTATACACTGATCTTCAAGGTTTTGGTCCTTAAGACCAAACTAATGCAATCTAGTAGAGGAGTTATTTACAACAGGTCAAAAAACAATCTGGAAAGTTGTGGTGCGTGACAGAGGGATCTGTTATCTGTTTGCTATCATAGGTGATTTGTGACCCTCACAGTTCATACATAGTGTGACTTGAAGCTGGCATGAATATTAAGTCCAAATCGCAGAGTTTGAAATTTTTGCATAAACTTGTACTCCCATTGTTTCCTCTCCTCCTGCGTCTTAAAATGTCGCATTAAAACCACAACCCACAAATCTTCAGTAGAGTGGTTTCTCCGGAGAAATGTGCGGCCACTGGGAGATCTGTTATGCTGTTATTAATATTGGATCTATGTGAGTTCATTTGCTGACTAAGTCTCTGTCCTGTTCCCCCACAAGAGGCCTGTGGTGGGACATTAAACACACATTATGAGGTACACCACATTGGAAGACCTGCAGGAAAATGTCCCCCTAATTCTGTGCACCTGTTGTGGTACACTTTTAGAGGTGTGGATGTGCTTGCAGGTCATGCTCCATTTTTGTAGGCAAGGTGAGGTGCCATTTTCAGTTGGGGCCTTCAGGGCACTCCGGACAATAATACGCCTCAGGTTTGGTGGTTGTCGAAAGGAAAGGAGAGGGGGTACTGGAAATATGTCCTTGAGTCTGTTGTCCCTATGTAGCACCGGTTGGAGCTCCTTGGCAATCCTTTGTAGGATTTCCAGCTGTGGGTTGTAGTTGACAACTAGGGGCACTCAGGCATCTTTCTGGGTCTCTCTATATGTGAGCAGACTGTCTCTGTTAATGGCTGCCGCTTTGTTTAATTGGTTGTCCGTCACTTTTAGTTTGTATCCCAATCGGAGAAATTTCATCCTCAGATCTACTCACATAAATCCAATATTAATAACAGCAGAACAGATCTCCCAGTGGCCGCACATTTCTCCGGAGAAAACCACTCTACTGAAGATTTACGGGTTGTGGTTTTAATGGGACATTTTAAGACGCAGGAGGAGCGGAAACAATGGGATTACAAGTTTATGCAAAAATTTCAAACTCTGCAATTTGGACTTAATATTCATGCCAGCTTCATGTCACACTATGTATGAACTGTGACGGTCACAAATCACGTCCTGATAACAAACAGATAACAGATCCCTCTGTCACGCACCACAACTTTCCAGATTGTTTTTTGACCTGTTCTAAATAACTTCTCTACTTAGATTGCATTTTGTTTTGGTTTTTTTAAGGACTCTAAAATCCTTTGAAGATCATGTGTATAGGGTATATAAAAAATCTGTGAATTTTCAGTTCTTGTATAACACCATGTCTGAAGAAGAGAGCTAGACTCTTGAAAGCTTACTTATCAAATATACTCAGTTAGCCTCTAAAAGGTATCGCCTGATTTCTTCACTCTTCCACTATTTTACATGATAGAGAGAGACATTTCTTTTTCAACACAGCTGGGTTATCAGGAATTGCTATCCAGCCAGGAATGACTCATTTAATGGGGAAGATGGCATCATATTTATGTATCGCTCCTTCTCCTCCTACCTTTTCCTCTCCTCTCTATAGACTGCATTTTAAAGAGGATCTGTCACCAAGCAGAAAATGCTAAATAACATACATTTGATTCTCGCTGTGCTACTGGTGTTTTTCTTTTTAATATCCATCCATCCATTCAAAAGAGAGAGCCCCTGGAAAATTATATGTAAACTAGCTCTGATTTTCCATGTGGGCTATAACTTTCCAGGGGCCTTATCTTTTGAACAGGTGGATGAATTTTAAAAAGAAAAACACCAAACTGTTCAGAGGGACAATATCAATCAGATAAGGTATGGCATTTTGCATTTTGTACTTGGTGACAGATCCTCTTTTTCCCCTTAATGACTAAGGTTGTAATAGTACGTACTGGCCACCTGGGTCTTAACGCAAATGGACATACTATTACATCCCTGGACAGCCGCCTGCTCAGTATCTGAGTAACTTACAGCTAACACCCGCTCCATTGACCCCCGGTTGGACTGGGTTCCACAGTCAAACATGACTGCGGCATCCACGGGGTTCTGACATGTTAATGTTCCCCATTGGCCCCCCCTGTGGTGAGATTGGGAGGTGCCGTTATGTATTTTCTGCAGCCCGGAGTCTGGCCAGGGAGCCCCACATTGCTGGTTCAGAGCCCTCAGTGGGACATCACTAAACAGTAAAAAAAAAAAGTGGGAAAAAATAAGTTGTGTATTAAAAAAAACTTAATAAATGAATAAATCCCCAAAATGCCCCTTTTAAATAATGAAATTACTATAGCTATAATTACTATGTATTAAGGTTTTGTGTGACCATAAAAGAAAACCTTAAAAATTTATAAAAACAATACATATTTGGTATCGCCACATCTATAACAATCCGTACAATAAAACTGAAACATTATTTAACCTGCACATCAGGAAAAAATTTTCACCATCTTTCCTTACAAAAAAATGCTATAAAAAGTGATCATTAAGTCACATGTACCCCAGAACAGTATCAATAAAAAGCACAGGTTGTCCCACAAAAAATAAGCCCTCAACCAAACTGTCAACAAAAAAATAAAAATGTTATGTATCTCAGAAGATGGTGATGCAAAAATAAATGATTTATGTCCCCAAATGGGTTTTTGTTCTGCAAAATTAGTAACACATACAAAACAATATAAATTAGGTATTGCCATAATCGTACCGACCCACAGAATAAAAGTAACATGTTACTTATGCTGTATGCTGCTTGTCAAAAAAAATAAAAGGTAAAAAGTTATGCCAGAATTGATGTTTTTTTTTTTTTAACTTACCAAGAAAGAGTTAATAAAATTCAGTCAATAAGTTATAGGCACCCAAAAATGGTGTCATTACAAAATGCATCTCATACCACAGAGAAAAGTCCTCATATGGCTACATCAGAAAAATAAAAAAATATAGCTTGTTCAATGTAAAGACAAAACCCCCCAAATCACCAAATCATTAGAACACAACTGGTTGAGGCAGGAATGGAATGTACCATCTGCTGTGCATCCACGTTTGGGATACTAATGCTCACTATTTTCTTGATAAATTCTTTGAGGGGTGAAGGTTTGAAAATGGGGTCACTTTCTACGGATTCCACGAGTCCAGATACCAGACATCTAAATCTGCACTCCAAAAGCCGCATAGTGCTCTTTCCCTTCTGTGCCCTGCTGTGTGCCCAAACTGCAGTTTATGCCCACATGTATGACACTGTTGTACCCAGAATAACGTACTTAATGTCATGTGGGTATAAACTGCTATTTGGGCACAGAAGGGAATGAGAGTCATGTGGTTTTTCGAGCACAGATTTAGACGGTTTGGTTTTGGACATCGTGAAACTTTTGGCAGAGGTCACACGTCTTTGGATTCCTCTTTACTGGCAATGGGGCTTTGCAAAAGTGGCATGACGTCCAAAAACCAAACTGTGCTCCAAAAAAATATAATAGCACTCCTTCCCTTCTGTGCCATATCAGCAGTTTATACCCACATAAGGTATTAAAGGGGTTGTCTGGGATAAAATTAAATTCCTACACTAATCTAAATACCCTCTCCCCGCCTACTTTCTAAATGACGTAATTAAGCAAAAATGTATAGTTACCCATATCCCTGGGGCGGTCATGTGACATTTTCTGATTATCCGGTGAGGATCCATTTCCCCGTTTCTGGAAAAAGAATGTCACTACTACTACTACTACTCTCCCCCCATCCACCACATCTTACTTACCTTTCTTCTTCCTCTCCAGGCTTCCTTCTGTGGGGAACGGCTCCTCCTCCTTCTGTGACGTCAGCCGGCACGTGCGCAAAAGAGCCGGAAGGCAAGACTCCTTCTCTATTGCATAAGTTTGGGAGCCCGAAGTAGCTGCCCACGCCTGCGCAGTAGAGATGGAGTGAAGGCTACAGCATAGTGCTGGGACTGCTGCGCGCTGGCAGAGTCACAAAAGAGGAGTAGCCGATCCCCGCATAAGAAAGCCTGGACAGGAAGAAGGCAGATAAGAATAATGGGGTAGGGGGGTGGGCTCAGTTAATTGGGAAGGGTTAGTAGTGGGTAATGGCCTATTAAAAAACAAAAACATCAGGGGCCTGCCGGAACCCCTAATGTCCCCGGCCCTGTGGCAGCCGCTACCACTGCTACCCCGGTATTTACGCCACTGACTGGACTACCATACTGGATGTCAGCATTCTTATAAATTGAAACGTTTTTAAACTGCTCATACCCCCTGCAGAAAAGTGCATGGCTGCTGCTCGAGCTAATGAAAACTCTGAGCAGACCCAAGCCCATCTCCAATCTGAAAAGGTATGTCACAGACAACAGCGAGCTGCTGAAACAACCCAGCAGACCCAAGCCCGTCTTCAATCTGACAAGGCATTGTCAGCCACATGCACACAGCTGCACTTCATGTTTCAATAACAACTCAGCCATTTTTATTCATTGCTGTGGGTCAGCTTTAAAAGGGCAGGGCGCTGTGGATGATACTGTTACACAAGGTCACGTACACACAGCTTTACTCCAGGTTTTCCATAACAACCGATCGCAGGTCTTTCACTGATATCCAAACTGAGATACACATGATCACATGACGCTTATGGAGCAATGAAAAATCACAGTTTCTTCAGTCTTGACATACATACAGCTTTACCAGGTTTCCATAGCAACCAAGCTATTTATGAACTGTATGAGTCAATAGCAGTTCGCAGGTCCTTAAATATTCAGTCATATGACGTGTATTAGCCAACATAAGTTCACATATCATTTACCAGGTTTCCATAACAACACAGCCAGAAATAGACTGTACCTATACTGCACTGCCATACTGTTTGTCAAGTGCAAAACTGGCCAATTCTTATGGGGCCACTACACAAACAAAAAATGAAATGTACCCGTGCGAAGCCAGGTCCTTCTGCTAGTAATATATAAAAATTCTATGAAAATGAACAAGTGAAAGTCAGACATTGTTTTTCAACCATGCTTCAACAAAATTTTTTAAAAAAAGAAAACTCATGAAACAGGCCTGGACAGAAATGATAGTACTCTTAACTTAATATTTTGTTGCACAACCTTTTGAGGCAATCACTGCAATCAAACAATTCCTGTAACCTGCACCTCTCAACAGGTATTTTGGCCCACTCCTTATAAGCAAACTGCTCCAGTTGTCTCGGGTTTGAAGGGTGCCTTTTCCAGACGGCATGTTTCAGCTCCTTCCAAAGATGCTCAATAGGATTTAGGTCAGGGCTCATAGAAGACACTTCAGAATAGTCCAATGTTTTCTTGGGTGTTTTTAGCTGTGCGTTTTGAGTCATATCCTGTTGCAAGACTCATGACTTGCGACTGAGACCAAGCTTTCTGACACTGGGCAGAACATTTCTCTCTAGAATCCCTTGATAGTCTTGAGATTTCATTGTACCCTGCACAGATTCAAAACACCCTGTGCCAGATGCAGCAAAACAGCCCCAGAACATAACAGAGCCTCCTCCATGTTTCACTGTAGGGACAGTGTTCTTTTCAGCTGATGTGCCTTGCCAAAAATTTTGATTTTTGTTGTCTCATCTGTCCATAGGACATTCTACCAGAAGCATTTTGGCTTGTCAACATGTAGTTTGGCAAATTCCAGTCTGGCTTTTTTATGATTTGTTTTCAACAATGGTGTCCTCCTTGGTCGTCTCCCATGAAGTCCACTTTGGCTCAAACAACAGATGGTGCGATCTGACACTGATGTTCCTTGAGCTTGAAGTTCACCTTTAATCTCTTTAGAAGTTTTGTTACCATTTGTTACCATTCGTATTATCCTTCTCTTTGATTTGTCATCAATTTTCCTCCTGCGGCCAAGTTCAGGGAGGTTGGCTACAGTCCCATGGATCTTAAATTTCTGAATAATATGTGCAACTGTATTCACAGGAAAATCAAGCTGCTTGGAGATGGTCTTATAACCTTTACCTTTAACATGCTTGTCTATAATTTTCTTTCTAAGCTCCTGAGACAACTCTTTCCTTCGCTTCCTCTGGTCCATGTGGTACTCACCATGTCACCAAACAGCACAGTAAGTATCTGTAGCCCTATATACAGGCCCACTGACTGATTACAAGATTGTGATGCACCTGTGATGCTAATTAGTGGACACACCTTGATTTAACATGTCCCTTTGGTCACATTATTTTCAGGGGAACCATCATTTCTGTCCAGGCCTGTTTCATGAGTTTTCTTATTAAAAAAATTCTGTTGAAGCATTGTTGAAAAGCAATGTCTGACTTTCATTTGTTCATTTTCATAGAATTTTTATATACTACTTTTGTCAGATTCAAGTTATTTCTGTGACCATTGTTGGTTTTTCTTTCATTAAACGAGGGGTACCAACAATTTTGTCCACGTGTGTATTTCAGAACTGCTGATCTGCAAGGCCCGTGCAGTGGAACCCCCCACAGATGTAATATTGATGACCTATCCTGAGAGTAGGCTATCAATATTACAAAGTGGATAACGCATTTAATGTAAGAGGCATAATTTATATATAATATATTTAGGGTGGCAGGGAACACTCTGGGTGACAGAAGACTTTTGTGCAGGGTTAGTTGTAATTTTCAACATTTTAAGGTACACATAAGTTTGCATGCACACAATGATGTTTAAAAAATGGCAAAAACCAATATCTTTTTATTCTTCTGGATCTCTCAGTAGCATTTGACACTGTTGACCATCAACTCCTCCTCAATATGCTCCGCTCTGTCAGCTTCATTGACACCGGGCTCTCCTGGTTCTTCTCTTATCTTTCTGACCATCATTTGTGGGCTCTGTCTCTCCCCCCTCTTCCCCTTGCCGTTGGGGTTTCTCAGGGCTCGGTCCTAGGCCCCCTGCCAGTGGTGTAACTAAAGTCTTGTGAGCCACGGTGCAAACTTTTGTCCAGGGCCCCCTACCCCCTCCCTAGAGCGAATTCTTAATAGTGGCGGTTATGGGTGCTGCAGCGATATATCTGATACTTGAAAGGGATACAGCTTTAGTACCCACAACTGCAATTATCAAGAATAAGGTGAGTGAGCATTGCAGCGCTGGGCATGTAAACAATACTGGCACAGTATTATGTGCAACACAGTGGCCCCCCCCCCCCCACAGCATTATGTGCTCCGCAGTGGCCCCCCACAGCATTATGAGTTCCACAGTGTCCCCCCACAGCATTATGTGCTCCACAGAGGCCCCCGACACAGCATTATGCACTCCACAGTGGCCCCCCCCCACAGCATTATGTGCTCCACAGTGGCCCTCCCACACAGCATTATGTGCTCCACAGCGGCCCCCACACACAGCATTATGAGCTCCCAAGCGGCCCCCACACAGTTTATGAGCTCCCAGAGCCCCCTCCTAGAGCCAGTGCTATTATTATATTTCGGGGTCTCCTCGGCCCAGGGGAAGTGATTAAAAATAACAAACACTGATACTCCCCTTACCTCACCTCTCGCTCTTTGCGACTTACATCTTCCTGCACCCTCTATTGTCTGGTGACTGAGGTCCTTACTTGCCAGATGTCACTGCTGGGGCCTGTGATTGGGCCTCAGCGGTCACATGGGGCGCGATGATGTCATTACGCTGGCGCGCCCCATGTGACCGCTGGGTCCAATCACAGGCCCCAGCAGTGAGGTCTGGGGTGTGTGACCTCAGAAACCGGCCAGAAGAGCCCCACAGTGGATGGTGAGCCCAGGACAGGTGAGTATAAATAATTTTTTTTATTTTTAGTCGCCTACCCTGGGCTGGCATCAATTGGAAAGGGGCCCTTTCCATTAACAATATGTATAGCGGTCGGCGAAAGCCGGGTTCCCCCGACCATTCCCAGCTGGCCACGGGCCCATACTGCTTCGGTCGCACCCCCTGCGACCAAGATCGTTATGCCACTGCCCCATGTTCTTCTCTCTCTACACAGCTCCCATTGGACAAACAATCACCAGATTTGGCTTCTGGTACCATCTTTATGCTGATTACACCCAATTATATAAGTCACCCCAAATATAGAACACAGTGATTGTCTCTCTGCTGTCTCAAATATCATGTCTTCGCTTTATCTGAAACTGAATCTCTCAAAGACAGAACAAGTGCTGTTTCCACCATCTAATAGATCTAACCCTGATATCTCCATTGCAGTCTCTGGCCTTACCATAACTCCAAGGCAGTATGCCCGCTGCCTCGGGGTTATGTTTGACTCAGATCTTTCCTTCACCCCCCATATCCAATCACTCGCAGGCTCATGTCATCTCCACCTCATAAACATCTCCAGAATCTGCCCTTTCCTTACCACAGACACATTAAAGACATTTATTGTCGCCCTGATTCACGCTCGCCTTGACTATTGTAACTCCTTACTAATCGGTCTTCCCCTTACTAAACTCTCCCCTCTACAATCTATTCTGAATGCGCCGGCCAGGCTCATCTATCAGTCTAGACGCTACAGCGATGCCTCCGGTCTGTCTTATCACCCTCATCAACAAGGCTCTCCATAATGCTGTACCTCCCTACATTTCCTCCCTCATCTCTATTGCCCAACACATGCTCTCCATTCACTCAATAACCTAATATTAACACCTTCTTGTGATGAACCGACCCTCAGTTTTATATCTTTCTTGGAAGTGTGTTTTACTTGCTTAGGTCAGTCCTTCCCCTACTTGGAATGCGGTGCTTTAGTTGAGTCCACATTGCTGGACGATAGGCTTCACTGGTTTTATGTGTGTTCATTGGAGATGGCTTGCTATAGCCAGGCACTTTTATTATCCCTGGCCAGATGGGATGGGGGATAGCAAGCCTTAACTTCACCCTTCTCTCCGAGGGTTCTGCAAAGGTGGGAGAAGGGGGGCTGCCTGGGAGCAAGGGGTGGGTGGAGCACTAGCCATATGCTGTGGGCAGACCTGGATTCTGGGGTCATTCAGCAAAGAGGCAGTAAGGAGCTCTGATCTGGGAGAAGAGGAGAGAGCTTGCCCTACTGAGGAATGCATTGAGGGCCTAGCAGTGAGGCCTGAAGCCTTTCACTTGTTCTGGACAACATGTAGAAGGATTGTTTTATGCAACTTGCTTAAGCTTGCGCCCTAGGCCCAAAACTCTGCTGTGGCCTAGAGAAACGGACTACGAGCCTATGCCGGTATTTTCTCTATCTTTTAATTCCCCTGTTTATTTTTGTGTATTGTATCATCGCACTTTTGCTTGTATGTTTATGCTTGATCATATTAATATTGTATATTTCTGTATATGCTATTAATTCATACCGACCCACTTGGGTTATTAAACATATAAAATTTATATCGCTCATTTCATTTTATCCTATGACCCGGTCTACTCACAGTGTGTGAGTGGGAGGTTAAGAAAGAGGTTTGATCGCAGGCGTGCCAGGCGGCTGGGCGAGGCGATATTCTTCACACTTCTATTATCAGAACCTCCCACTCCCGTATCCAAGATTTCTCCCGAGTCGCACCAGTTCTGGAATAAAAAGAAAGACTTCAGCTCACCAATGTCCTTAATATTGCTCAAAAATGACTTCTTAATGCTGGTGCACGGGAATATACCCTGGACTCCATAGGGCATATAGTCATACTCCAAAAAATATAGACAAAAAATTTACAGCAACCAACAAAATCATCCAACTAAAAATTAACTTTTAATTTAGATAAGTAAAAAGGTACAAAGCAACTCAGGTTCACAAACTAGATGACGGGTTTCAGGGTATAACACCCCCTAGTCATAGCATAGTTAACAACAAAAGTGAACTGACTTTTAAAACCAAAAGGAACATTAAGTCCCACCCTCCAATTAACTAACAAATTACCGTACATAATGTGATGTAAAAACCACAAGATATATATATATATATATATATATATATATATATATATATATATATAAATCTGCTTACTTACATTCATGTGAGGCTATACCGGTGTATCTGTACAAATCCACAATAGTATATGATGCCAAAAACATGGACGATAAACACCTCCGGGTTAAACCAGAAGTGAATACTAATCACGGGATAAAGTCACATGATAAATTCAAAAAATAAGGTGGAAAAAAGAATACCACATGATAAAATTGCCGGTATTGTATAAACAGTACAATCTCAACATGCAAAGATACCAGTCATCTCAATAGTCCTGTATAGCTCCAAATGAGAAAACAACAAACAAACACTTATTCCATAAAAATATAAATCATGTTTGAGCAATATTAAGGACATTGGTGAGCTGAAGTCTTTCTTTTTCTTCCTGGCATATTTTTGGACTTTGATTTCATGCTCCCTATACTATATACAGTATGTCTTTATAATAATATCAAAAGATTTGATGACTGTAAGTTAAGCATTACTAATGGTCTTTGGAAATTGACTTCTTTGTTTATTGAGATATTGATAAACGTGTTGGAATATGGCTACACCATTGGAATTGCAAGGTGATTCAACTAGTCGTGCTAACAAAATTGCTGCGGATTTGATCTTAAAGAGATTTCCAAACCAGATATTGATTTAGAGTGTAAGGAATTTTTTTATAAATATGAGAAGTTATCTAATCCAAGAATTAAAGATATTTTGGGATCATACTACATTACAGAAATATTTGCAAAATAAAATGATACCAAGGGGTTTATGTTTGAGAAAATATCCTACTTTTGATTATGATGAAAATTTTGAAAAATCATGGAACAGTATATTATCTGAATGTTCCTTCAAATTGATGGGAGTAATAGTGGAACATGAACAACAAAAATTGATTGGTATTCAACAAGAAATATCTATATTGAACAACCAGATAAAAACCTTTGAAAATACTACCAATCATGTGGAATTAAAAAATAAAATGTCCAAAAAATTAGAAACAGTGGAACAGCAAATTATGGACATTAAGAAGAAAAAATTCCTTCGAGATTCTGATGATTATACTTATATTTATTTATAACCACAAACCTGTGTACAAAGGATATACTCCTAAATCTATCCTTAAAAAACAACGGTATCAGCATGGAAGATTTCGTATTTTTTATAATAAACGCAAAGTTTCCTTCTGTTCTACTGAATTAGGTTCTGATTTCTCTAATTCCAATCATAGTGAACATTCTACAGGTGATTTAATGGACTTTTCTGATCCACAATTGAATTTTTCGTCCACTCTATACAACAGAGAAAACAGAACCATGAGAAAGGATAATTCTACAAGGTCAAAAAACGCAGACGTCGAGCGGGTCATAAACGCCACAAAAGATCGGAATCAACGATATCTGACCCACTCTCGCAGGAACTTTCATCTCAATGTGTTTAACACCTAATTCTTTGAATGAAGTTGTAAATTTATCATCTGTTACACTTAGTCAAGATCAACTGAGTGTGTTATCTAAAGGTTTAAATTTTGTACCTACAAGAAACTTCAATTTATTTGACACATTATTAGAGGTTAACAGATTTATGTGATTATTGATAGTTGAAAAGCATTTTTTTTTATATAGAACAAGATACAGCACGGTGGCTCAGTGGTTAGCACTGCAGTGCTGGAGTCCTGGGTTTGAATCCTGCCAGGGACAACATCTGCAAGGAGTTTGTACGTTCTCCGTGGGTTTCCTCCGGGCACTCCAGTTTCCTCCCATACTCCAAAGACATACTGATAGGGAATGTAGATTGAACCCTATATGGGACAGTGACTGACAATGTCTGTAAAGCGCTGCGGAATATGTGGCTCTATACAAGTAAGCATAATAAATACAGTGTTATGTGATGTATCCATGAATGTTACAGCTTCTGACTCTGATACACATGGTAACATCAAAGTTTCGGACTCTAATATGCATGATATGTTTTCTCAGGTTTGGTATTCAAGGAACAAGTTTGTATTATGGATTTAATGGCTCTGCAGGAACAAAGTAACGAACCTAGAGATTGCCTATCCATCTTACGAATGTTCAAACTAGTAATCCCTCTTTTTACACCCTTAAGTCTAGAGTTCATTTTTATGGACTGTTTCAACAAATGGAAATGACTTAAAAAATCTTAAGATCTTTTCTGACAGAACACATACTAAATATAATTTAAATAATGAAGAAAGAAATATGTTATCTAATTTGAAATATAATAAGGAGATCATTATAAAGATGGCAGACAAAGGGGGAAGATAGTGGTTATGAAAAGAGAGTATTACAGGGCTAGTTGTCTAAATATTTTAGAAGATACATCCACTTATCGTAAACTAGATAGGGATCCTTCTTTTTTTTTTTTTCAACTGTTTATTTTAAGTTTATGTCATACAGAGAGAATAACGATATACAAGAAAAATAATATAATTGAAGGTAACAAACATAGGACAGCGGGGATTACTCAGCATTCTCAATATATTACAAGGCTTTAAACAAACTGGCCAGAAATGGCCCCAAAAAGGCCAAGGAATCCAACAACAAACAGGGGCAGACAAGACAGGAGGACAGAAGGGTGACAGAAGGACATCCAGGAAGTAAGGGGCCACACAGCAGCCAATTCAGAGAGGCCGGCCGCCCCAAACTCATCCCATGGTTTCCAGATCAGGCAGAACCTCTCCTCCTCATTATTAAGAAGGGCTGTCAGGTACTCCAGGGAGCGCGCATCTTTTATCCTAGCGTATAACTCCTCCAGGGTAGGGGGGGCGGATGCCGCCAGTGTTTAGCAATCAGACAACTAGCGGAAGTAAGGGGAGCAACAGGGCTGGAGGCGGGCCTGCGCAAAATATCAGGGGGGAGGTTGAGAGGTAAGTCCTAGGGGACAGGGGAAGGCTAACACATAGGACCTCTTCCAGGAGACCCCGGACCTGGCGCCAATAGGCTGGAGCAGGGGGCAATTCCAAAGAGATGGAAAATATGTGCAGGGCGGGTGCCCGCCGCCAGCAGCGTCCGGGACATTCTTGTCAAAGAGTGAAGTGCAGCTGGGGTATGATACCAATGCATCAACATCTTAAAAATATTTTCTTTTTGTGTAACACATCTAGAAGTCCTGGGTGCTCTACTCCATATGAGGGAACAATCGTTACTCGATATGGGTGTCCCCAAATAGGTCTCCCACCGTGACATATAGGTATGTTGGTGCAAAGCATCTGGGCTGGGATTCGAAAGAAGGCGGTATATATCAGAAATAAGCCCTGTTGTCCCAACACCCATTTTACAAAGTTTCTCAAAAGCATAGGGAAGGGTGCTGTGGGGCCTTGAAAAATAGAGGAGGCCAGATGGGAGACCTGGATATACGTGAACTGAACTGGGGCATGCCAAATCCGGCTGGAGATCAGCAAATGGTAAAGAGCCCGGGTCCTATAATCAATGATGTCAGCGTACCGAAAAGGCCAGCTCTCAGCCAAGGACCCGCTCCGGCCCAGTGAGTCCAGGCGGGTAATTAGGGTGAAGAAGGAAAGCGATCATGGAGGAACACGAGGAGGAGAGGGGGAACGGGTACACTGTGCGCCAAATATCTCTCGTGAGTGCCATAGGGCCTAACAAGGCACTCCCGGGGGGTGAATGAGGACCAGTCCAAAGCAGGGAATTAGTATGTTGCGGAGCAAGCCACAGCTTCTCGGTCTCCATTCACTAAGCCTGGAGGGTGGACCAAGCCGGGACCCTGCGTGGTGGGCCGCCCAGTAGTATAAAACTAAATTGGGGAGAGAAAGGCCACCTCTCTCCCTAGGGGTCATCATAAGCTGTCTAGAAAACCTGTGTCTCCCTCCAGCCCAACAAATCAGAGGATTGAGCCCTGCAGCGCCCAGAGGTCCCTAAGGGGCACCGGGACTGGGAGGGTCTCAAAATAATAAAGCAGCTTAGGCAGGATAGACATCTTCACTGCGTTGATCCGGCCAAAGAGAGACAAAGGCAGTCCCAACCACTTAGTAAGGAGGGCCCGAATATGTCTAAAAAGGGAGGGGAAATTTGCCTGGTATAATTGGGAAAAGGATCCAGTTAAATATATGCCCAAGTATTTTAGCGAGGAGGACTGCCATCCATACTGAAAGGCGGCCTGAAGGCCAGCCAAGCTAGACGGGGGAATTCGAATAGGTAGGGCCTCTGTCTTTGAAGTATTGACCTTATAACCAGAAAGACGGCCAAAGCGGGAAAGGAGGCCATGGAGATTGGGAAGGGATACATGGGGGTTAGTAAGGGTCAGGAGGATATCATCAGCGAACAGGGAAAGCTTGAATTCTCGATTGCGTACACGAACCCCCGTAATATCAGGGCTCAGACGGATGGCCGCCGCCAGTGGCTCAATACAGAGTACAAAAGAAGGGAGATAGAGGGCAACCCTGTCTAGTGCCGTTGTGTGACGAAACGGGGGAGACGAGGCGTGAGGAAGCTTGACAGTGGCCGATGGGGAGGAGTAAAGACCCTTGATTGCTGTCAAGAAGGGACCCGCAAAGCCAAACGTGACCAAATAAAAGGGCCATCCCAGCGATCAAACGCCTTTCCGCGTCCAAGCTGAGTACCAAGAGTTCAGAACCAGAGCGGATGCCACGTCTATAAGATCGATGGTTCTCCTGGTATTTTCACCTCCCTGGCGGCAAGGTACAAAGTCCACCTGATCTTTATGGATGGCACATGTTAAGTCTGGACGCCAGAATCTTGAGATCCGTATTCAGAAGTGATATGGGCCTGTAATTCCTGCAATCTAGGTGGTCCTTATCAGGTTTCGGGATGAGGGTTAGAAAAGAGTGTGAAATAGAATGAGGGATTGGTTCGCCTGACAAAAGGCCGTAAATGGGAAACAAGATGCGGATTAATTCCACCCCAAATCCTTGTAGTATGGTAGGTGAGGCCATCAGGGCTGGCGATTTCCCATTAGGGAGTTCCTGGAGCATTTGGGAGACCTCGTCCGTCGTCATAGGTTTGTTAAGAAGAGCAAGGTCTTCCGGGGAAAGAACAGGCAAATTACAGGAAGACAGGAAGTCCTGTAATAATGCTGAGCGCGTCGCACGATCAGGGGGTAAGTCCGATGGGAGGGAGTACAGGTCTGAGTAAAAGGCACGAAATAGACGCGCAATCTCACTAGGGTCGTACACAACGGCTCCGTCACATCGCCGCAGCGCATAAGCCGAACCCCTCTCCGTTTGGTCTCGTAGTTGACTAGCCAAAAGCTTATGGGGTTTGTTGGCCCTATCATAGTACCGCTGCCTAGTGTAAAGCAGTAACTTGGTGGTCTTTTGAAGAAGGTTCTCCCTAATCTGGGCCCGAAGATCTATCAAGGTTTTAAGGAGGGCCCGCGACGGGCTAGACGCCTTGCGAGTCTCTGCATATTGTAGACAGAGCCGAAGCTCCTCAAGCCGTGCATTAGCGTCCCGTTTTAGTCGGGTGCCCAAGGCAATACAATGTCCCCTCATCACAGCTTTATGGGCCTCCCACAACGTCGCCACGGAAGATACAGATCCCAGATTAAGTTCGAAAAACGTTTTTAGGTGAGTACGGAGCTCCTCACGAGTCCGCGCCCTCTGAAGGAGACTCTCATTAAGTCGCCAATGACATATTCTGGTGCGGACCAAACCAGCACGCAATACTAAGGAGATTGGCGCATGGTCAGACTAGGTGATGGAGCCGATCGAGGCATCCCGAAGAAGGCACAGAGCCGGAGCATTCCCAAAAAAGTAATCTATTCTGGAATGGGTCTGATGAGGGGCCGAATAGAACGTGTAAGACCGGTCAGTCGGATAGTTAATCCTCCAGAGGTCATAGAGAGAATACCGACGGATTATGCGACGGAAGTGAGCTGAAAGTCTACGCCGGGAGAGGCGACGGGAAGTACCTGACAGGGAATGGTAATCCCTAGAGTCCGAAAAAGACATGTTAAAGTCCCCTCCAACAATAAGGGCAACAGGGGGTAAAGCTTCCAATTTATTAAGGGCCTTAGTAAGAAAATCAGGTTGGGAGGAATTAGGGGCATAGAGGTTAAAGAGGGTGATTGGCTGGCCCTCAAGCCAACCGTGGAGAACCACATACCGCCCCAAAGGATCTAGGACGGAGGTAGTGACCTCCAGGGGGCATGATGAGGAGATAAGAATGGCAGTCCCCGATCGCTTTTTAGAGTGAGTGGCCGAATAAATTGTTGGGAAAAAACGCAAGGCAAAGTTAAAGTTACAGGTGCTGTCAAAATGGGTCTCCTGGAGAAATGCTATATCAGCCTTAAGGGCACGCAGTTCCGTCAGGGCTAACCTACGCTTCACATTGGAGTTAAGGCCTTTAACATTAAGGGATACAATTTTAGCCATAACTCAGGATAAAGGGAGGGGCGCAAGGGGGACGAGGTCTACCACAAGGAGTCAACGAGGGTGCGGAGTCCCAGGGGGAGCAGAGTCCCGTGCAGGAGGCTTTCCGACATCTCGTCAGGATGAGTGAGGACCACACCTGGAGTACACAGAAAAGAACGAGAGGGGAGGGGGAAAGACAAGACAGAAAGCAAAACAAGGAAAGTAAGTTACAATAAAACAACACCATTACCAGGAAAAAGATCTCCCGGTAGGGACTAGGAGGGTATAAAGGGTTTAAGACCAATGTAAATCCGCCTATAACAAAGTGCCGTGTAAGCAGTTAAAAACCACGGCAACATACCCCTAAGGGGTGGGAGGTGAGGCTGAGGGGCCAGCTAGCAGCAGAGAGCTAGTCAATCAAGCCAGGAGAGACTCCCGTCGGCCTCCCCTGCCACACATATAAAATAAACATTAGCAATACTAATAAATCGAGCCAATAAGGTAACTGAGAGGAAAAACCAACCACACTTAAGAAATGTGCTGGAACCAGCATTAACTAACGCAGCATCAATCCTGTATGGAAGCAAAAAAGAAAGTCATCAAAGGGCCAGGTTAAATTAAGGGGGGGAAACCCGGCGTGACAAACGGGATGACCCAGCGCCAGAAGCTGAGTCCGGATATGGCAGGCGTCGTCTTCTCGGCTGGACAGTAGTCCAGACTGGGGCCGGAGGGGTGGGGGAGGGCAGCAGAATCCCAATCTTCAAGCGTAGGGAGGGGAAACATCCAGGACAGCACAGAAATCCTTCAGGTCGGCGTGAGATTTCAAAGTGATAGTGCGACCATTTCTCCTGACAATGAGAGCAAAAGGGAAGCCCCACCGGTACTGAAGCTGGTGTTCCCTTAGGGTTGAAAGGAGAGGTCGGAGCAAACGCCGTTTTTGCAAGGTGATCCAGGTCAGGGGAAAGCTGGACTTTGGCAACGTCAAAATCAAAATCTTTGTTAGAGCGGGCCTGGGCCATAATAGCTTCTTTGAGTTCAAAGTCCTGCACACAGCAAATAACGTCCCTTGGTGCAGCGGTAGCGCCTTTGGGACGAAGGGCCCTATGTGCTCTGTCCAATTTGATGCGGTGTTCAGGTGGCTTACCCAAAAACATATTAAAGATGGCCTCCAGAGTAGCCTTTAAATCCTCCTCCCCCGTGGCCTCTGGGAGACCGCGGACACTGATGTTGTGCCTGCTACCGCGGTTGTCCAGGTCCTCTAGGTGGCGAGTGGTTGCTTTAAGAATCTCGGACTGGGTAGCGACCACATAATGCATTTGGGAGACATAGTTATGGGTCTCATCCTGGGAAGACTCCAGTGTATCCACTCTGACAGCTAATTGGCGCAGGTCAGCGCACACCACGGCAAGCTCTTGCTTAAAGGTGTCTTTAACCTCATCAATGAGAAGTTTGAAGTCTTGCTGAAAGTCCTGCCTGGTAGGCAATTGCTGTAGTATAGATTGCCACTGTAAGGGAGGTTCTTGGACAGATTGAGGAAGGGGGTGGGGGACAGGTGTGGGACCTGATGACAGTGTGACCCCTGGGCTCTCCACCGCCAACGGCCTCGCCACCCCTTGGGCACCCGGAGGGAGGTGTACAGACGGCATGGTAGGCAGTGGCGCAGGGCCAGGGGGGCCCCCAGGGGGGAGGAAAGTCCAGTTTGGTGGTCCCAGCCACTCTGGGACATGGTAATGTTCTGCTGAGATGTGAAGGTGGGGGGAGGGGCTGCAGCAGACAGTACCTGCGAGTTGGCATCCCACCTGCAGGATGCATCTGAAGATGGTGCCCGGGATACACGAGGAGGAGACCCCAAGATGGCGGCCGCCCGAGGCCTATCCTGAAGGGAGCGCCGGTCCGGGGAGCGAGGAGACAGGTCAGGAGGAGCCGCGGAGGAATTAGCCGACAGGGGACTGCGTGAAGGAGAGCAGGAGTCATGGTGAGTGCGGGGGAGGGAGACAGTGCGCACGGTCCCCCGTGCTGTCGGGACCCGCGCTGAGGCCCTGGGCTGCCGCTGGAGGAACGGGTCCATAGTGGAAGGACCCCCGCTAGCTGCTGGGACCACCGGTGGCGTTTTAACAGGGAGCTTCTTCCCCATATAGCTGGTGCTTAGCGGGCTCGGTGAGCGGTAAGGCAGGGGAGACGGGAGCTCGCAATTATGCGACCATCTCCATTAACGTTCAGGCCATGCCCCACCGATAGCGATCCTTCTGATGATTTTTTTACACTCACTGCAAGATATGGTAAAAGAAGAGGTTAATTTGGGAGTTCTTTCTGACATTATTCCCATCTTTGGGCCCCCCCCCCTCCCCCCTTTTTGGGGGGGGGGGGGTTTGGGGGTGTTTGGGGGGGGGGGGGGGGGCCCCCCTTTTTTTTTTTTTTTTTTTTGGTTTTTTTTTTCTTTTTTTTTTTTTTTTTTTTTTTTTTTTTTTTTTTTTTTGTTTTTTTTTTGTTTTTTTTTTTTTTTTCTCTTCCCCCCCCGCCGGGCGCTTTTTTTTTTTTTTTTTTTTTTTTTTTTTTTTTTTTTTTTTTTTTTTTGTTTTTTTTTTTTTTTTTTTTTTTTTTTTCTTTTTTTTTTTTTTTTTTTTTGTTTTTTTTTTTTTTTTTGCGGTGGGGGGGGCCCCCGGGGGGGCGCGGGTTCCCCCCCCCCGGGCCTTTTTTTTTGGTTGGGGGGGGGGTTTTTTTATTTTTTCCTCACGCAATCCTTTTTCTCATTTTTTATATTGGTATGGGCGTTACATAGACGATATCCTAATTGTTTAGACTGGAGATGTACCGCCCATACTAAAGTTTATTGATTATATTAACTGTAATGACATCAATTTAAAATTCACTTTTTCTATACATCCTACCACCATATGTTTTATGGACCATCATGTTAAAAAATAATACAACGCCTGGATACCTCTTTATATGGGAAACCCACAGCCGGTAGTCATCATCCAAAGTATACACTTAAGTCCACTTCCTTTGGGGAATTAATAAAAACAAAGCAGGCTTGTTCATAAAATGTAGATTACAATGTCCAGAGTAAATTGACTATAGATAGATTAAGGAGGAGAGGTTACCCTAATTGGACTTTACAATGTGGCAAAAAAATTGTAGATAATAGAACTCGTTCATCATTGTTACTGGATTCAAAGTCTCAGAAGGATCAAACTGTACAGAATAAAATAGTTTTTTTCAACATCTTTCAAAACTTCATCCTTGCCATTATCGCTGAGGCGGTCACGTGACCGCCCCAGGCACATCTTCATAGTGTCCTGTGACGCTCCGTTTCTCCACTTCTGGAGTCGGGGGTTACATACTATATCCCCCCTCTCTCTCCTCCCATCCCCTCACTTCCCATCCACTCCCCACACTACACCCCTCCCCGTCTTACTTACCTTCCGTCCTGCCTCCTCCTGTCATGTGACGTCATCAGAGACCCACATGCAACTCGGCCATGGGCAATAGACTTCCCAAGCGATTGTGGGCTATTGCGCAATAACGCTACAGGGTCCTTTGGGTTCTGCTGGCATCTAGAGGAGGGCAGGGATCCTTGGGGTGCTTCGGGCATCTAAAAATGGAAAGAAGTTGTCTTTGGGGTGCTGCTGGCATCTAATGGGGTGCAGGGGTCCTTGGTTTGCTGCTGGCATCTATAAGGGGGTGCAGGGGTCCTTGGGGTGCTGCTGGCATCTAAGGGGGTGCAGGGGTCCTTGGGGCGCTGCTGGCATCTATGGGTGGGCAGGGATCCTTGGGGTACTGCTGGCATCTAAGGGGGCAGGGGTTCTTGCACTGCTGGTGGCATCTAAGGGAGAGCAGGGGTTCTTGGGGTGCTTCTGGTATCTATGGGGGGCAGGGGTCCGTGGGGGTGTTGCTTGCACCTATGGGGGGCAGAGATCCGTGGGGTGGTGCTGGCATGTAATGGCAGGTCTTGTGGGGTTCGGGTACCTGGGGGGCTGCTCATGTGTCTGTGTGGGATCCCTGGGGGTATTGATTTTGTGTGTGGGGTTCCTGGGGTATTGCTTGTGTAAGAGGGGGTTCTGAAGGTGGTCCCAGTGCGCTGTCACCTGTGTGCATGTTTGGGGGTCCCTGGGTTGCTACCTGTGTGTGTGAGGAGGTGCTGGTGGTGGTCCCTTGGGTACTTGCACCCGTGTGCATGTGGCAGAGGGTCCGAGGGGTGCTGCCGTGTGATGTGCTACCACTGGGGTACTACCTTCATGTAAGTGGGGGGTTTCTGTGGTGCTGCCTGTGTGTGCGTGGGGGTTGCTGGTGGTGGTCCCTGGGGTTCTGCCTGTGTATTGGAGGGGTCGGGACCCTGGGTTCTTGCCACCCATGCATTGGGTGCTGTGGAGGTGGGGAGGGGGGGCTCCAGTCCCTGGGGGACTGCCGCCTTTATGATGTTGTGATCTGGACATTGGAGGGCTGCTGCCTATGTGCTGTGCAGGGCTTATTGTTAGACATAGACCCTATGCTGACTTTCACAGAAAGCACCGATACCATGAACCTACCTATAGTAACTACAGAGTACACCGGGACCATGAACCTACCTGCTTGACATGAAAGGGATGTGTACTGTTGTGCTTTCTATTGTGCTTATTTACAACTATAACAATCATTATCGTACAGAATATGCATAAAAAAATGGACAAAAAGTAGTTGTAATACCAATTTTTTTTTTTTCAATTAGCAAAATTTTATAAAAAATATGTTTAAATTTGTAAATAATAGTAGACATAACATAATAAATACACCACGATACAGATAAGCATTGTACTACAACAGCAGCAATAAGCTTTAGAAAAATTTTTTATTTACAAAATGAATATAATGGCAAATTCGTTCAACTGTGTTATCTGGAAACCATTGGTTACAAAAAAATTTTCTCTTGTATTTTGAAAGGCTTCTTTGCTTTTGTTCACAGCACACAAGACGATAGTAGCACTATGTCCTGCTAAAAAAAATACGGGAAAGTAGGCTGGACAATGTCATGTAGGTGGTCAAATCAAAATGTCTGTAAAGCAAAAAGAAAATTGATGAAATCTTGATGTTCTGTGCAATATAAATCATAACAGCGTTTATTTATGGAGCTTTGTGGTTACTGTGTGACATTACTATTTGTAAACTATGGATTAGACATACAAAACAAAATAATCTTGAAACCGGATTGTGAATTGATAAAATGATTACGGTTATAGATGCTCAGGTCTTAGTGACATGAAAAACATCAACTACATTGCTGAGATCAGTATAAAGAGGAACATACAAGCCACAATGACATTGTAGCCATAATGTGAACTACTTACAGCAGGGAAAAGCAAGTTTGGATCTACAGCGTCATGTGAAACTACTACTATCAGTACACATCATTTCACTTCAATGGTAGTTTATGAGAGAGTTGAACAAGTTTGTAAACTATGATTTGTGGTTTTGCAACATCACATATGTGGATCACTCGCGTAATACATAGCAATGCCCACATATCTGACATGATCTGTGGCAATTGCCGAGAGCAATGGCAAAAATTATGCTGAAGCATCATTTTCTTATGAGTGTCATGAGTGCCATGCGTGCAGCCAATCAGCAGCCAGCCCTGTGATGTCACATCCCTTTAACCCCTTCGCGAGCGCACACGGCATTTTTGACTACTGCATCCAAGGTGTTAAATCCCCCAATCCGTTATGGAGCAGGGTGTTAGCTGTTTTTCACACCTTGGATGCAGCGGTCAAACATGACCGTGCCATCCAAGGGGTTCCGCCATTTTGACACCCACCCCAGGTCTCTGCAGCCAATAAATAGCTGTTTTTGTTACGCAATTCGCCTTGATTTAATTCGGATTGAATAGAATCGTATCGTGAAGTTCCCGAATTGAATTTTTTAGGACTTCGCTCATTTCTAATATATAATACAGTGCCCTGCAAAAGTATTCAGCCCCCTTGAACTTTTCAATCTTTTGCCACATTTCAGGCTTCAAACATAAAGATATAAAATTTAAATTTTTTGGTGAAGAATCAACAACAAGTGGGACACAATTGTGAAGTGCAATGAAATTTATTGGTTATTTTAAACTTTTGTAAAAAATAAAAAACTGAAAAGTGGGGCGTGCAATATTATTCGGTCCCTTTACTTTCAGTGCAGCAAACTCACTCCAGAAGTTCAGTGAGGATCTCTGAATGATCCAATGTTGTCCTAAATGACTGATGATGATAAATATAATCCACCTGTGTGTAATCAAGTATCCCTATAAATGCACCTGCTCTGTGATAGTCTCAGGGTTCTGTTTAAAGTGCAGAGAGCATCATGAAGACCAAGGAACACACCAGGCAGGTCTGTGATACTGTTGTGGAGAAGTTTAAAGCCGGATTTGGATACAAAAAGATTTCCCAAACTTTAAACATCCCAAGGAGCACTGTGCAAGCGATCATATTGAAATGGAAGGAGTATCAGACCACTGCAAATCTACCAAGACCCGGCCGTCCCTCTAAACTTTCATCTCAAACAAGAAGAAGACTGATCAGAGATGCAGCCAAGAGGCCCATGATCACTCTGGATGAACTGCAGAGATCTACAGCTGAGGTGGGAGAGTTTGTCCATAGGACAACAATCAGTCGTACACTACTCAAATCTGGCCTTTATGGAAGAGTGGCAAGAAGAAAGCCATTTCTTAAAGATATCCATAAAAAGTCTTGTTTAAAGTTTGCCACAAGCCACCTGGGAGACACACCAAACATGTGAAAGAAGGTGCTCTGGTCAGATGAAACCAAAATCGAACTTTTTGGCCACAATGCAAAACGATATGTTTGGCGTAAAAGCAACACAACTCATCACCCTGAACACACATCCCCACTGTCAAACATGGTGGTGGCAGCATCATGGTTGGGCCTGTTTTTCTTCAGCAGATCCAGGGAAGATGGTTAAAATTGATGGGAAGATGGATGGAGCCAAATACAGGACCATTCTGGAAGAAAACCTGTTGGAGTCTGCAAAAGACCTGAGACTGGGACGGAGATTTATCTTCCAACAAGACAATGATCCCAAACATAAAGTAAAATCTACAATGGAATGGTTCACAAATAAACGTATCCAGGTGTTAGAATGGCCAAGTCAAAGTCCAGACCTGAATCCAATAGAGAATCTGTGGAAAGAGCTGAAAACTGCTGTTCACAAACGCTCTCCATCCGACCTCACTGAGCTCGAGCTGTTTTCCAAGGAAGAATGGGCAAGAATTTCAGTCTCTCGATGTGCAAAACTGATAGAGACATACCCCAAGTGACTTGCAGCTGTAATCGCAGCAAAAGGTGGCGCTACAAAGTATTAACTTAAGGGGGCCAAATAATTCGGCACGCCCCACTTTTCAGTTTTTTATTTTTTACAAAATTTTAAAATATCCAATAAATTTCGTCCCACTTCCCACTTGTTGATTCTTCACCAAAAAATTAAAATTTTATATCCTTATGTTTGAAGCCTGAAGTGTGGCAAAAGGTTGAAAAGTTCAAGGGGGCCGAATACCTTTGCAAGGCACTGTATATATGTGTGTATTGACAATACTGGATTTATGTGTATGCATATAGATAAAGTGAGTGAGACGTACTGGTATATAGACACATATAAAGCTTTTGAAGGACCTATGACAGAAGGGTAATGCAGACAAACAAATATGTGTAGTACTTTACCATCATGTGTGTCCACAGGAAGAGAGTTCAGCAGGCATGTTATAGATCTGTCCTGGCAGCTGATACTATATCTTAAATGAGCCTATGTTCATGATTGAGAACAAGGAGTCTATAGATGGGTACTGAGGGTGTAGTGGGTGGGCTAGCTAAGGAAAAAGGGAGGGGGAGTGTTTTGAAAGGGAGGGGGACAGTGAGTGTGAGAGGGAAGTGTGGTGATTGAGATCTAGGATTCTAATGAAGGCTGCTGAGGGTGTAGTGGGCAGGCTAGCTAAGGAAACAGGGAGGGGGGGAGTGTGTGAGAAAGGGAGGGGGTCAGTCAGTGGAGAGAAAGGAGAAGTGAGGCATCATGGAGCTTGTAGGAAACAAACTACAGGAAGTTAGGGATGTAAACAAATGCAGAAGATGTAAAAAGCTCACTGAGAACCCCAGAAATTACTCAAAACACTGCTAAAGGTATTTGGTGGCATTTATTAACCCATTAATAGCACTAACAGAACTGTTTTGAAAAATGATTTTTTTGCCCGGAAAACCCCTTTAAGGGATTTTTTAAATGTGGCCTAAATAGGTGCGGAGCATGTAGATTTGCTAAGAAAACCACAGAATTCCATGCTACAGGGGATACACATCTTTATACTATTAAGAATTTTATGAATTGTAATTCCCACAATATTGTTTATATTATAGAATGCATAGCAGTATAATGTTGTAACTCTGTTGAAGATTTGTGGGTTGTGGTTTTAATGGGACATTTTAAGACGCAGAGGGAGAAAAAGGAATGGGAATATAAGTTAATGCAAACATTTCAGACTCTGCAATTTGGACTTAATATTCATGCCAGTTTCATGCCACACTATGTATGAACTGTGAGAGTCACAAATCACCACCTGATAGCAAACAGATAACAGCAAGAATTACTGATCCCTCCGTCACACCCCACAAGTTTCCAGATTGTTTATTTTTTGACCTGTTGTAAATAACTTCTCTACTTATATTGCATTTTGTTATTTTAAGGATTCTAAGATTCTTTGAAGTTCTTTTGTATATAAAAAGTCTGTGAATTTTCAGTTTCTTGTAGAACACCATGTCTGAAGAAGAGAGCTAGTACTCTTGAAAGCTTACTATCAAATATACTCTGTTAGCCTCTAAAAGGTATCACCTGATTTTTTCACTCTTCCACTTCTGTTATAGAATGCAGTCTGTGTAATTTAATATACAGTGCTGCCCAAAAGTATTGGCACCCCTGCAATTCTGTCAGATAATGCTCAATTTCTTCCAGAAAATGATTGCAATCACAAATGCTTTGGTAATAATATCTTCATTTAATTTGTCGTCAATGGAAAACCACAAAAAGAATTGTCAAAAAGCCAAATTGGATTTAATTCCACACCAAACATAAAAAAGGGGGTGGACAAAAGTATTGGCACCCTTTGAAAAATCATGTGATGCTTCTCTAATTTGTGTAATTAACAGCACCTGTTACTTACCTGTGGCACATAACAGGTGGTGGCAATAACTAAATAACACTTGCAGCCAGTTGAAATGGATTAAAGTTGACTCAACCTCTGCCCTGTGTCCTTGTGTGTACCACATTGAGCATGGAGAAAAGAAAGAAGACCAAAAACTGTCTGAGGACTTGAGAAGCAAAATTGTGAGGAAGCATGAGCAATCTCAAGGCTACAAGTCCATCTCCAAAGACCTGAATGTTCCTGTGTCTACCGTGCGCAGTGCCATCAAGAAGTTTAAAGCCCATGGCACTGTGGCTAACCTCCCTAGATGTGGACGGAAGAGAAAAATTGATGAGAGATTTCAACGAAAGATTGTGCGGATGGTGGCTAAAGAACCTCGACTAACATCCAAACAAGTTCTAGCTGCCCTGCAGTCCGAGGGTACAACAGTGTCAACCCGTACTATCCGTCGGCGTCTGAATGAAAAGGGACTCTATGGTAGGATACCCAGGAAGACCCCACTTCTGACCCAGAGACATAAAAAAGCCAGGCTGCAGTTTGCCAAAACTTACCTGAGAAAGCCAAAAACTTTTTGGAAGAATGTTCTCTGGTCAGATGAGACAAAAGTAGAGCTTTTTGGGAAAAGGCATCAACATAGAGTTTACAGGAAAAAAAAAAAAAGAGGCCTTCAAAGAAAAGAACACGGTCCCTACAGTCAAACATGGCGGAGGTTCCCTGATGTTTTGGGGTTGCTTTGCCCCCCCTCTGGCACTGGACTGCTTGACCGTGTGCATGGCATTATGAAGTCTGAAGACTACCAACAAATTTTGCAGCATAATGTAGGGCCCAGTGTGAGAAAGCTGGGTCTCCATCAGAGGTCATGGGTCTTCCAGCAGGACAATGACCCAAAACACACTTCAAAAAGCACTAGAAAATGGTTTGAGAGAAAGCACTGGAGACTTCTAAAGTGGCCAGCAATGAGTCCAGACCTGAATCCCATAGAACACCTGTGGAGAGATCTCAAAATGGCAGTTTGGAGAAGGCACCCTTCAAATCTCAGGGACCTGGAGAAATTTGCCAAAGAAGAATGGTCTAAAATTCCAGCAGAGCATTGTAAGAAACTCATTGATGGTTACCGGAAGCGGTTGTTCGCAGTTATTTTGTCTAAAGGTTGTGCTACCAAGTATTAGGCTGAGGGTGCCAATACTTTTGTCCGGCCCATCTTTGGAGTTTTGTGTAAAATGATCAATGATTTGACTTTTTTTTCATTCTCTTTTGTGTTTTTTCATTGCAAGCAAAATAAATGAAGATATTATTACCAAAGCATTTGTGATTGCAATCATTTTCTAGAAGAAATTGAGTATTATCTGACAGAATTGCAGGGGTGCCAATACTTTTGGCCAGCACTGTATGTGGGTTGCTCGATTAGAGAAATTAAAGTTCTCATATCTGAACATCTGGCAGATTGCACGAAAACTGTTCAGAATATGTCCAATGCTTCAAGACACTTTTCGCATATCCATCATGGTGATGTTTCCTCTTTTTTTTATTTTATACGATTGAACAGGTACAGAAACCACCACAGGATGGTAATTGGAGAAAAACTGCAGAAAAAAGAGAAGAATTTTGGATCTTACAACTTAATGCCAGATCCCCTAATGGTCTTAATATTAAAACAGATCTCTCTTATATACAGTCATGAATTTGGGCCTATTTTCTTTTTTGTTTTACCCTTCATTTGACTCTGTGGACCGTATTCGGTTGTGTTTTGACAATGTAATCTTACCATCCGGTGGCCACAATACTTATTTATCCCCTTTGAAATACGCCTGCGCCTGCTTCGTCTGGTGGGGTTTTTCTTCCCTTAAAACATTCCGGTTAGTTTGTGGTGCCGGGCCGCTATTACCCACGTGTTTGATATTGGTTGGGGTGGGTGGCTCGTTGTTTTCCTTGTGTTGGTGTTTGTGTGTTTGGTTTGTTTGTTCCTCCCGGGTCTTTCCTGTTTGCTTTTCTGTTGTGTTGGCATTCCCGGTGCCGCTTGGCCCCGCCCCGCTGTGGCCTCCACCTTTCGTGGGTGCGTGTTTTTCTTGGTGCTGTGTTTTTGCCCTGCTCCCTTTTTGTTGACCCCTCTCTTGTTTCTCGTCCCGGCCTTCTTCCTGGCTGGCTTGTCCAAATGTGCTTTTGCTCCTCGGCGACTCTGTTTGTGGCGTGCTTTCGCGCTTCTTTCCTCCTCTCCCTCGCTTCTCCTTGTGCGTGTGCTGTTTGTTGCCGTGCCGTGCCCTCTGCGCGTGTCTGCGCTCTTTGGGGTGGTCTGTGGTTGTCCTTGCTGTTCTCCCTTCTTCTTCTCTGCCTTTCTGATATTTTTCTTGGCCTGCCCTTCTGGGCTTCGCTGTCCCGTGGTCTTCCTTCCTCTGTTCCTCCGTGGACTGACGGTTAATCTCCGCCTTTTTGTTCCTTCCCCTGCCTTGTTGACTCTTTGTTTTCGTCTTTGGGTTGTTTTGGGGCCCTGTGCCCTCTTCGGGGTTCGGGGAACAACTTGCTTGGCCCCTTTACCTTTTCTCTGTTGGTACCCTGGCTCTGGTTCGCTCGTGGTCAAACCAATTTGTGCTTCAGTAAGTCGGTAAAAAGTGTTGGAGTATTCAATCTATGTAGGGTCCCAATTTTCCCGGCAAATGGTTTTGCTTTGCCTTTTCTGTTGTCAATAACCTCTTTCTCCTGTTTCTGTGTCCTCGTTTTGTTTCTTGTGGCTTTGCCCCCTTTTCTGTTGTTTGGGGTGCCCCTTTTCTTCTTTATTAATGTATGAGTTTATTCATTTAGATGTTTCTTTACAGTAATTGAAGTATTTTTGTATTTTAATGGAATAAGTGGGGTTTTTTTGTTTTTTTTATGTGGAGCTATACAGGATTATTGAGATGACTGGTATCTTTGCACATTGAGATGATGTATGCAGTCTTTTGTACTGTTTATACAATATTTTATCATGCGGTATTCTTTTTTCCACCTTAATTTTTGAATTTATCATGTGACTTTTTATCCCGTGATTAGTATTCACTTCCGTTTTAGCCTGGAGGTGTTTATTGTCCATGTTTCTGACATCATATACTATTGTGGATTTGTACAGATACACCGGTATAGCCTCACATGAATGTAAGTAAGCAGATTTATATATATATACTGTATATGTACAGTACAGACCAAAAGTTTGGACACACCTTCTCATTCCAAGAGTGTTCTGTATTTTCATGACTATAAAAATTGTAGATTCTCACTGAAGGCATCAAAACTATGAATTAACACATGTGGAATTATATACTTAACAAAAAAGTGTGAAACAACTGAAAATATGTCTTATATTCTAGGTTCTTCAAAGTAGCCACCTTTTGCTTTGATTACTGCTTTGCACACTCTTGGCATTCTCTTGATGAGCTTCAAGAGGTAGTCACCTGAAATGGTTTTCACTTCACAGGTGTGCTCTGTCAGGTTTAATAAGTGGGATTTCTTGCCTTATGAATGGTGCTGGGACCATCAGTTGTGTTGTTCAGAAGTCAGGTGGATACACAGCTGATAGTCCTACTGAATGGAGTGTTAGAATTTGTATTATGGCAAGAAAAAAGCAGCTAAGTAAAGAAAAACAAGTGGCCATCATTACTTTAAGAAATGAAGGTCAGTCAGTCCGAAAAATTGGGAAAACTTTGAAAGTGTCCCCAAGTGCAGTGGCCAAAACCATCAAGCACTACAAAGAAACTGGCTCACATGAGGACCTCCCCAGGAAAGGAAGACCAAGAGTCACTTCTGCTGCGGAGGATAATTTCATCCGAGTCACCAGCCTCAGAAATCGCAGGTTAACAGCAGCTCAGATTAGAGACCAGGTCAATGCCACACAGAGTTCTAGCAGCAGACACATCTCTACAACAACTGTTAAGAGGAGACTGTGTGCAGCAGGCCTTCATGGTAAAATAGCTGCTAGGAAACCACTGCTAAGGACAGGCAACAAGCAGAAGAGACTTGTTTGGGCTAAAGAACACAAGGAATGGACATTAGACCTGTGGAAATCTGTGCTTTGGTCTGATGAGTCCAAATTTGAGATCTTTGGTTCCAACCACCGTGTCTTTGTGCGATGCAGAAAAGAACGAATGGACTCTACATGCCTGGTTCCCACCATGAAGCATGGAGGAGGAGGTGTGATTGTGTGGGGGTGCTTTGCTGGTGACACTGTTGGGGATTTATTCAAAATTGAAGGAATACTGAACCAGCATGGTTACCACAGCATCTTGCAGCGACATGCTATTCCATGCGGTTTGCGTTTAGTTGGACCATCATTTATTTTTCAACAGGACAATGACCCCAAACACACCTCCAGACTGTGTAAGGGCTATTTGACCAAGAAGGAGAGTGATGGAGTGCTACGCCAGATGACCTGGCCTCCACAGTCACCAGACCTGAACCCAATCGAGATGTTTTGGGGTGAGCTGGACTGCAGAGTGAAGGCAAAAGGGCCAACAAGTGCTAAGCATCTCTGGGAACTCATTCAAGACTGTTGGAAGACCATTTCAGGTGACTACCTCTTGAAGCTCATCAAGAGAATGCCAAGAGTGTGCAAAGCAGTAATCAAAGCAAAAGGTGGCTACTTTGAAGAACCTAGAATATAAGACATATTTTCAGTTGTTTCACACTTTTTTGTTAAGTATATAATTCCACATGTGTTAATTCATAGTTTTGATGCCTTCAGTGTGAATCTACAATTTTTATAGTCATGAAAATACAGAACACTCTTGGAATGAGAAGGTGTGTCCAAACTTTTGGTCTGTACTGTATATATATATATATATATATATATATATATATATATATCTTGTGGTTTTTACGTCACATTATGTGCGGTAATTTGTTAGCTAATTGGAGGGCGGGACTTAAGGTTCCTTTTGGTTTGATGTCAGTTCACTTTTGTTAACTATGCTACGACTAAGGGGTGTTATACCTTGAAGCGCGTCAGCTAGTTTGTGCACCTGAGTTGGTTTGTACCTTTTTACTTATGTAAATTAAAAGTAAATTTTTAGTTATTTACTTTTTTGGATGATTTTGTTGGTTGCTGGAAATTTTTTATCTATATTTTTTTGGAGTATGACTTCTCTGGAATGCTCTACCCCAGACAATCAGATTAACTCCCAGTTTCTACAGCTTAAAGCGCAAACTAAAGACACATCTTTTCAGACAGGCCTACCACAACTCCTAATGTAAACCCTTCCGCAGTTAGAATCCCTAAAATTAACCCTCCTCTGGTTACGCTCCCACATTACCCCACAGCATATGATGCTGTATCAGACTTTAACTTTATATGTCCAGGCACCATCTCCATGTAAAAGGACTGCTGACGGCTCATACAGCTTTATGTGTAATGAAATTAACCTCTATCACAAAAAATGTCTGGACCACTGTATAAGCAATGCTACCTCCTATGTCGCCCCTGCTACTTGTGTCACCTTTTACCTCATAGATTGTAAGCTCTTGCAAGTAGAGCCTTCAGTCCCATTGTGTGAATTGACTATTTCTTTGTAATGTATCTTTTTGTCTGTACTTGAACCCTACAATTTGTAAAGTGCTATGTTGGTGCTATATAAATCAAATGTATTATTATTATTATCTGTGTATACAAGGAAGGTCATCAATCACTGAAAAAAAATGCCCAGAGGACGCCTATGGATAGAAAGAATAGGGATTTAACTGAATAATATACAAGTTATGCCGTATTCGCACACATGCATTTTGCAGATGTGTGATATCTGTGATATTCACAGACAGCACCCCACCCTTCTAATTTGCAGGGTTGATCAGTTTTTCATGCTTGTAAGTCCATGATTTTTTTTTTTCACAGACTTATACATTTAGCATTAACATGATGTATCAGTATCAGTGCAGAAAAAAAAAAAAACCTGCTTCAATTTTCTTTTGTGGACCTACCATCTCTGAAAAAACAGATGTTTGAATGAACACATTGAAATAAATGGATAAGTATGCAGTCCCCGAAAAATGCAGACTGCAGTTGTAGATGACATGTAGACGTGTGAATAAGGCCTTATGCTATAGTCAGACATACACATTTTATGGTTGATATTCACGGACAGCAATCCACTCTGCTAATTTGAAGCTGGTGTGCTGTCCATGGTTGATCTGTTTTTCACATCTGTGAAAAGCAAATCAAAGTTTTTTTTTTCATTTCATATGCTTTCTATGTCCCTGGGTCCATGAAAAACAAATGACACATGGATGTCAGCATTTTTTTTTCATAGAACCATAGACTTGCATTAATGTGATGCCTTTCTGATGCAGCAGTGAAGAAAACAATTCTACTTTTTTTTATGTCATCTGATTAAAGACATTGAAATATGTATGCAGTCCACAAAAAATGATGATGACACAGGTACATGAAATATGGACATGTGAATATACTGAATCTTGCCTACAAAACTAAATATCAATATGCTCTTTTTTTATCACATTCTATCTGAAAATCAGACATCATGTAAAATGCAGCAGCTTCCTTTTCAAAGTACACAGCCATGTTCATAAAACTGGGAAGGATGAGAGGTTTTCAGTATCATGCTGCTTTTTATACTGTACTGTATAATAGTTTTGTATCTATTTGTCTGAAGATCATTTCTCAGCAGTTCTGCATGCAGGGAAATATGACACATACAGTATACTCACTCTAATCATTTAAAGGTGACTTTACCTCATATAAATAATACTCTCAATTAGCAGTTGGTTACATGTTTAGTCATTTGATCATGAAGTCCTCACAACTTGCCATCTTGAAAATGAATAAGAGGTTGTCATATACTTGACTCATCACTGAAGCTATATAAGCTTGACTACAATTCTGCTCCCATGAACATAACCGTATTTATTTGTCCACAATTTAAATTTAAACATTCTTGCAAATGTAAATAATTTTACAAATATTAAAACTTCCTTTATTCTGTTCCACACAGACTCTTCACAGGGGAAACAGAAACTTCTGTCACTAACTACTGATGAGCAGATAGTTCCTGTCACACATCTATAATGAAGGAGCTCACGGCTCAGCCTCCCCAACTACAAATGTAGCATTTGTTAACATGACTTTTAACACATTGCCGGTGCAATAATTCTTAGCAGGAGCTGCTCGTAAATTCAAATGAATTGGCAGCAAGCGCCTTCCCTGTTCTCTTCCTGCCCCCTCCCTGTGGTCTACAATAAAAGAAAACATTAGCTGCATTGTGAAGCAGCATAAAATCATAGCGGAGCCACAGCTGCTACTAACCACTGCAGCCCTGCTATGATCTATCCCTGTGCAGTGACACAATGATGATAGAGTAAAGGGATAATAACATTGATGGCAGTGGGTAAAACAAAAAAAAGATAGTGGAGCTAAAGCGCTAGATTAAGATGGACCAATCATAGAAGAGCCAATGCTTCTATTGAATTCAATAGCAGCTACTTCTGTGATTGGCCCATTTGAATTTAGTGCCACAGCACCTACTTTGGCGCTAAATTCAAATGGATGAATCACAGGAGAGCCACTGCTGCTATTGAATTCATAGCAGCTGAGGTCCTGTTATGATCTTTAACTGTGTTATGACACTATGATGTCATAGTACAAGTATAGTAATAAAAAGATTGGTGTCAGTGGTTGAAAAAAATAGCCAAACAGATGGACCAATCACAGAAGAGCTGCTGCCGCTATTAAAGTTGGCTGCCGCTCCTGCTTTAGTGGTAAATTCAAATGGCCAAAGGGCCAATTCATAGTGGGGCCACCCCTGGCAGTAGTGCCGGCAGCTCTGATAAAATGTATTTTATTTTTTTTTAACACTACCACCAATGGTTTTTATTATTTTCATTGTGTCACAGCACAGAGATAAATCATAGCAGGGCTGCTGCAGCCAATAGAAGTTCCGGCAGCTCAGTTAAGATTTTATGCTTCTCACACTGCCTTCCATGTTTTTTCTTATGTAGACTGCAGGAAGGGGTCAGGGAAGGGGTGGAGGAAACAGGTTAACTAGTGCTACATGTGGATGTAGCTACAGTGCTGGCCAAAAGTATTGGCACCCCTGCAATTCTGTCAGATAATACTCAATTTCTTCCAGAAAATGATTGCAATCACAAATGCTTTGGTAATAATATCTTCATTTAATTTGTCTTCAATGGAAAACCACAAAAAGAATTGTCAAAAAGCCAAATTGGATATAATTCCACACCAAACATAAAAAAGGGGGTGGACAAAAGTATTGGCACCCTTTGAAAAATCATATGGTCTAAAATTCCAGCAGAGCATTGTAAGAAACTCATTGATGGTTACCGGAAGCGGTTGTTCGCAGTTATTTTGTCTAAAGGTTGTGCTACCAAGTATTAGGCTGAGGGTGCCAATAGTTTTGTCTGGCCCATTTTTGGAGTTTTGTGTAAAATGATCAATGATTTGACTTTTTTTTTCATTCTCTTTTGTGTTTTTTCATTGCAAGCAAAATAAATGAAGATATTATTACCAAAGCATTTGTGATTGCAATCATTTTCTGGAAGAAATTGAGTATTATCTGACAGAATTGCATGGGTGCCAATACTTTTGGCCAGCACTGTATAGTCTCTTAGGTTATCTAAAGTGTAACGCTCACTTTTTTTTTTTTTTTTGCTATTGTATCAGGGGTGTTTGGTGTAGCCATTTTTGTAATTTACTTTATTACCTTATCTAACTTTCTTTTTATTAAACAGGTGGTAACATTCTCCTTATCAATCTCTAACAGCTGTTACTAGGAAAAGTCTGCAATTATTTGTATTGTAAATATGCTGAAGAATTTACCAAAGGGGGGATGGGCAATTCAAATGGCTGTATCTCAAGTTTTATACTACCGAGAGAAATGGTTCCGTTATCACAAGAAAGCTGAGATTCTGCTAAGATTGAAATACTAGATATAACAGAACATGAGATATCACTAGTTAAAAACATAGTCGGGAATAGAGATCACATTCCCAACTGTTTTTTACTAGTGCTATCTCATGTTCTTGGCAGCATATGAAAGCTGAGAATTGTTTTTCTAGGTAGTATAAAATCGGAGATACAGCTATCTGAAGTGACCATATCCCCCTTTGGTAAATGCTTCAGCTCTACATGCTGCATTGAGTACGGGTATACAGACAGTTTCCTTGGCAATACTTAATTAGATTAGTGCTAATGGGAACTTTATAGCCTGTTTTCTATTAAAAAGATGTTTGATAGCATAATAAAGTATATTACAAAAATACAGGGATATGAGTGCAGTACACATGAAAGAAGCCTGATAAGTGAAAGACAATGTGGTGGTGAATGCAGGGCTAGAAGAAAAGTATTTTGAGTTGTTCTTGAAAGATTTTCTCTAACCATCTTTATTGGTGACTAGAGATGGGCGAACCTCTCAAGTTCGATTTGGGTTTGGGTGCCTCGGGTCCCTGATTCTTTTCGGGTCAAACAAATTTGGTATGAACTACACCTTTCTCAGGTCCCCAAGCAGAACCGAGGAACAGAAAGCTGAACGCTAGTGTAAACCTAGCATAATGTCCTCCTGGATGTCCTCCTAAACCAGTGGACATCCAGGGGACGGGCATCGAGATTGTCAACACCTATAAGTTCCTGGGTGTGCTCCTTAATAATAAGCTGGACTGGGCAGATCACATGGAGGTCCTGTACAGGAAGGGCCACAGCAGGAGGCTGAGAGCCTTTGGAGTCCAGGGGGCACTTCTTAGGACTTCTTTCAACTCGGTAGTGGCATCAGCCATCTTCTTCGGAGTGGCCTGCTGGGGGATTAGTATATCAACCAGGGATAGAAATAAACTGATAAACAATAAACAAGCTGATTAGAAGGGCCAGCTCTGTCCTGGGGAGCCCACTGGACCCTGTGCAGGTGGTGGGTGACAGAAGGATACTGTCCGTGGTGAGCTCCATGCGAGAGAATAAGTCCCATCCCACTGTGATAGTGCTGGGCAGTACTGTCAGTGACTGTCGACTTCACTTTAAGTGTGAGAAGGAACGCTATCGGAAGTCTTTCCTCCCCACGGCGGTCAGGCTGTACAACCAACACTGACCTAAGCGGAGATTAGTCCATACAGAGAACTGAAATATCTTTCTGTTGCGATAACACCCCCCCCCCCCCCCCGCTACTTCTTTATCTGTACTTTTCTGTCTGTCTACTATCAATGAAATGCCTCTACCTTGGAACGTCCTTGTATGTGTTGTATTTGTATTTGCTTATCTTTGCATTGCATATCTTTTCTTCTGTAACACACTGAATTTCCCCATGGCGGGACTATTAAAGGATTATTATTATTATTATTATTATTATTATTATTATTATTGTATTATTAGATGGTTAGAGAACATTTTTAAAATGCCACAAAATTTTAATTACTTAAAATAAAATCTTTAATTGCAAAAATTTAATTTTCTAGCACCAAACTGATTTTTCATACTGATGATTTATCCACAGTATTTGGCAAGTTTTTTCTTGTTTTCCATTTCAAAAAATATAACTTTTTTATTTTCAATCGGGCTTGGTTTTTGAAAGACGAGTAGAATTTTTAGACGTCATAATTTTTTGGTACATATGCAGTATGGGCCTTGTATGCCAAAAAAGGTTCAAATCCCTGCAGATCAGCTGTTCTGAAATAGTGCTGCGATCGGTAATGTTAACATGCTGGGAGCCATGCTGCTCTACTACTGTATGTAATAGGACATGTTTTTCCACAAAATCAGTGTCTTATTGATGTGATATAACAGGGTTAATGTCTTACTGATCAGTCTATATGTATTTCTTGTACATCTGTGAAGAAATCAGGTGATACCTTTTAGAGGCTAACTGAGTATATGTGATAGTAAGCTTTTGAGAGTACTAGCTCTCTCATTCAGACGGTGTAATACAAGAAACTGAAAATTCACACACTCTTTATAAACACACCAGACATGGATCTTCAAAGGATCTTGGAATAACAAAATGCAATATAAGTAGAGAAGTTATGTACAACAGGTCAGGAAATAAACAGTCTGGAAAACTTGTGGTGTGTGACAGAGGGATCTGTTATCTGTTTGCAATCAGGTGGTGATTTGTGACCCTCACAGTTCATACATAGTGTGACATGAAACTGGCATGAATATTAAGTCCAAATTGCAGAGTCTGAAATTTTTGCATTAACTTATATTCCCATTCCTTTCTTTTCCTCTGCGTCTTAAAATGTCCCAATAAAAAACCACAACCCGCAAATCTACAATAGAGTGGTCTTCTCCGGAGAAATGTGCGGCCAGTGGGAGATTTGTTCTGCTGTTATTAATGTTGAATCTGTGTGAGTTCATGCACTGACTAAGTCTCTGCCCTGCAGGGAGCTATTGTTTAGTTAGCTTCAGCATTGGACCATGAATGCGTGCCATGCCCCTCTGGAAGTAGTCAACAATTGGTATATATCAGTGCATGATATATAATGGGACTCCCCATCCAGTGAAATCTTACATCATTTGTAACCACAGCTAAGTATCATCTCTTTTCATTTATTAAACACTTATTATTTTTTTAGATTCTGGTGTGATTATAGTCATTCTTTGACCATCTTTGAGTTAACCCGTTTGCCCATACTTGGTGTCAGAGCCGTGGGATTGGTCTAAGAATCACTATAATTGGTGTGTTTTAATTGTGTTATATTGCAATCCCTGTGTTAGCAAAGATGTCTAGTGTAGGGGTAGATGATGAAAAACATAGAGCTGATGTGCCTTGCCAAAAATTTTGATTTTTGCCTCATCTGTCCATAGGACATTCCCCCAGAAGCTTTGTGGCTTGTCAACATGTAGTTTGGCAAATTATTTTTGTCAGATTCAAGTTATTTCTGTAACCATTGTGGGTTTTTCTTTCATTAAACGGGGGTATCAACAATTTTGTCCACATGTGTATATATATATGGAATTTCTGGAATGTGTGCAGTGTCCTTCGTTCGGTTTGGTTTTCTTTCCTCATTGTAAAGTCTTTATAATTGGATTAATGACACAAAATTGAGCTCATCATTGTTATGTTTATTTTACAGCAGTATAAAAATCGGTGTGAAGACGAAGGCACCTATTTACCTGTTTTTTTTCCCCCCTCAATATTTATTTGGGCAGGGGAATATAGATAAATAGATTGTAAGCCCTTGAGGGCAGGGCCCTCTATCCCACTGTGCCAGTTGGTCACTGTTAGTATTGTATTTGTTTCGTATATTTTGTGTACTGTATGTAAACCCTCAAATGTACAGAACCATGTATGTGAGAGCCTGTGACTGTGTCAGACACCATGATCTGTAATACAAGGGCACATCAGAATACAGTTCTTGCCCCTTTCCTCTTCACACTGTACACTGCAGATTTTAGGTGCAACTCATCTAGCCGTTACTTACAGAAGTATTCTGATGACTCTGCAATAGTAGGCCTCATCACAGAGGAAGATGACAGGGAGTACTGAGAATTGAACCGGGATTTTGTGGACTGGTGCCAGCGGAGCCACTTTAGGATTAATGCTGGGAAGACCAAGGAGATGGTGGTGAATTTTTGTAAGTGCAGATACCCTCCTAAACCAGTAGACATCCAGGGGACGGGCATTGAGATTGTCAACACCTATAAGTACCTACGGGTGCTCCTCAATAATACGCTGGACTGGGCAGATCATCTGGATGCACTGTACAGGAAGGGCCACAGCAGACTCTACCTGCTTGGGAGGCTTAGAATTCTTTGGAGTCCAGGGGGCACTTCTTAGGGACATTTTCAACACTGTAGTGACATCAGCCATCTTCTTCGGAGTGGCCTGCTGGGGGGGAGTAGCATATCAACCAGGGATAGGAATAGACACGACAAGTTTATTAGAAGGGCCAGCTCTGTCCTTGGGAGACCCTGGACCCAGTGCAGATGGAGGGTGACAGAAGGATACTGTCCATGGTGAGCTCCATGTGGGAGAATAACTCCTATCCGATGCATGAGACCGTGATAGCGCTGGGCAGTACTGTCAGTGACCGACTGCTTCACCCTAAGTGTGAGAAGGAGCGCTATCGGAAGTCTTTCCTCCCCGCTGCGGTCAGGCTGTACAACCAACACCGAACTAAGTGAAGATCATTCCATACAGAGAACTGAAATATCTTTAAGTTGTGGTATCCCTTCTACTCCTTTTTTTTTACCTGTACCTTTCTATCTGTACCTACTGTCACTGTAATGCCTCTACCTTGGAGCTTCTGTATATATTGTTTTTTGTGTTTGTATTACCTATGCTGCTGTAACAAACTGAATTTCCCCATGGTGGGACTATTAAAGGATCATCTTATCTTATCTTAGTTTTGGCTAGAGACACAAAGTCTCTTCTTTGTTTGCTCAAAAGCCTTTCCAGCCACATGTTTGCAGGAACCTCCTTATCATGAGTTTAGAATGGGTATGCTAATGGGACAACAAAAGGGTCTTGGTACAACAGAAAAGGCTTGATTAAAGAGCAGAAATACCACATTCCTGAAGCCATAAGGGTATATATGAACAAGTGATAATACACCAGAGAAAAAATACATAACTGGGGGTCTCTCATCATCACAATTATATACTATTGAGTTTGGTTAATACCAATTTGGAAGGAATTGATTAATCCGATATTATTGGTTAAGGGTTTATACTATAAAGCTATAGTATATGAAAAAGTTTTATCTGATACTTGTACATTGTTATTCAGATGGTCCTTCTGACCATAGGAGTGGCAATACTAGTAATTTAGGATCAGAGGATATGGAAAACTCAATAAAAGTGGGGTTTTTTTTTTGTTTTTTTTTAAATACCCCCTTCCCCCCTCCTTATCTCCCTCATGTGTCTTTCCGATTGTTTGTTCCAGTTGTGTGTTTTCCTGGTCTGTTCTGTCCGTCTATCGTTTCTATGCAGATGTTGTTCGTATGAACTCATATACCTGGGCCTTCGCCCCATTGTTAGTATATTGTGTTTCAAAACAGCGGGCGGGGGTTCGCCCCTGGCCTTTTGTATTAGGGGCGAGGCCTGCGCGCCTTTGTTGGTTTATATTGCCTTTTGGTTTCTTTTTTTCTTCCTCTACCTCTTATTTTGTATTGCATTGAAAATTCCTTAATAAACATGGATTAAACATAAAAAAAAAATTACAGATACCCTGTACATGGTCATTGGCTTCCTGTAGTTGCATTTATCTCAGTTTTGACTTTTCACAGTGTTGATTTATTCCTTAAAACTTTGGTCTATAATATTCCTTGGCTTCACCTAACAGAACAAATGACTACATCAGTGTTGATGCTTGGCTGTCACATTTATTGTGTGGAATAGGCAAGAACATAGATGTCCTTAGTACTGCAGTCCCATCTTATCTTCAGCCAACTATTGGAAGATGAGGAAAGGTGACACTCATGCAGGAAATTGTCCATATTACTTAATCATTGATGATAAACCCAAGGTCTTCTTAATGGACGCCATCCTACAACAAAATTATTGGGAAAATTACAATAATTTAAAGCATAAAAGAGTTAAGCACTATAGGAGATAGTCTATGTGACCTTAAGGTATTAAATTGTACACAAACTGCATTATGACCCCAAAATCTGCTATGTAAGGCTATCTTTAATTTTTATCTGGCCTGGTCAGCTTATGACTAAGGCTTAAGGATACTCTATTCCCTCTTCAACAAAAACTCTCAAATCATGTAACTGTTATACCCCATGTTTTGGTGTCCACTTTCATATAGACATTACCATAAATTTTAAACTTTTAATGTTTAGTTACTTTGAAATGGTTGACAATGTGCTATGTTTATGTTGGTTTAGAGTACTTGTATGGGATTTATTAAAAAAAAAAAGCATTTAAAAAAAAAAGAGCATTTTTCATCATATATAAGATGTACCTGATTAGTGTCCTCTTCTGCGTCCCCGTCTTCTTCTACGTCTTCTTCTTGTGGATGGAGAGGACTTGAATCTGTAGCTGTAACCAGAGCCACAGCTGCTGTACCTGCTTCTTCTGCCTCTTGCCATGTATCTGCGGCTAAATCTCTCCATGCACATTTTTAGAAGAGCTTGGTTAGCTGGATCCTTAGGTGGAAACTAATCCTGAAGGGGACTGAGATTATGAAAGACCTGACTGAACCTTCCTATAGCTTGCTCTAACAGAACCTTCTGTGACATCACTCAGAAGCCAGGGACTACTGTGACATCATACAGAAACATGAAACATGACTCGACATATTTTTTTTATTTTAAATTATGCTTTAATAACATTCATATAAAAATAAACTCGCTGACACCATGTTTGATTTGGAGTACAACACTAAGGTCAGTTTTTTTTTCATTTCTCTTTCCTGTAGAGAAACACTTGATAGAAATGCTTATTTTAATGACTTCTTCACATGTCATGGGTGAGAAGGAGTTCCAGCAAAATCCTGTACATGTATATCTAGGTGATCATGAAGAGCAACCACAACCACTATGGAGCCCAGCCAGCCAGGCTCTCTTCGTAACAGCCTGGTCATTTCCAACTGTGGTATCTGAGGGGTTCGTAGAGGTTGAGGGCTCCTTCCATAACTGTTTCAGTTCCCTCTCCCCCCCCCCTTCACTTGATCCTAGCAAAGACTTCTATGGACACCATTTTAGTAAATCTATTAAAATCTCACTTAAATAGATGTCTGTTAATACTATGCTGACAGACACATTACACTGTAAGGCTGGGTTCACATCTGTTGGAGACTCCGTTGCAGAAACTGCCAAAAATCGACAGAGAAAAAAGGGACTTTTTTTCTCTGCCCTTTCAGTTTAGAAACAGTGCACACCTGGTGGACCCAATTATAGTCAGTGGGGTCCGTCGCTGTCCGTGTGTAACTGCTGTTGTTAGTGTTCTGGCTCTCCATTGTTTGGGTCCCCCGAAGGACCTGAACGACGGATAGCCTGGCAATTGTGTGGACATAGGACTGTAGTAGCGTAAGCCTGGGTTTCACATGTTATTTTGTTTGTGTTTTTCTGACATTTTGTTTACTCTGGTAAAAAAAAAAAAAAAAAAAGGCAGGTCACTGATAGCATATAAGAATGTTCAATGGCACCACTAACAGTCAACATAGACAGCAGACAGGCACATCAGAACCATTAGGAGACGCCAACTGATTGCGCAATAGCTAGCAAGGGTGCACCATCTCAGTCTTTAAGGTGCGCCATGCCAGGGCTGAGTCTAATATACTGTCACTGTTACATTGTATTATATAATGCCCTGCAATAGGGCATTATAGTGTGTGGAGGGGTCACTATGGGACATTATAGTATGTGGAGGGGTCACTATAGGACATTATACTGTATGGAGGCCACTGTGAGACATTATACTGTGTGGAGGGGCCACTATATAGGGTAATATAGTGTGTGGAGGGGCCACTATGGGGCATTATACTGTGTGGAGGTCACTATGGGACATTATACTGAGTGGAGACAACTTTGGGACATTATACTGTGTGGGGGCCACTGTGGGACATTACACTGTGTACAATTTGGGACATTATACTGTGTGCACTATAGGACATTATTCTTAAAGAGGTTGTCTAGGAATTTGATCAAAATATTAAACCTTTTGGTCCAAAATATTTTTCCTATTTTCCTCCTAGAACTAGAAATGTTCAGTACAGAGAGTATTTTACCATCTGACCAGCCCCTTTGGTTGACAATTAAAATCAAATTAAATTAATTTTGCATTAAAAAAGGCAAAAAACCCCGCTCAAACTCAAAGCAAAACACTATACTCACAAATATACACACAATCATGTATTCATGTAGTGCGTTATTATACAACCAGAGGTCAAATGCAAATAATCAAGATTTGGTGGCAATTTGAGTCAGATGACATTTTCACGGCTCCATTGAGGAAAAAAAATGTGTATACTCACAGATAGTGTGAGTACAAACTATGTATGCATGTAGTGTTTTATTATACATTCAGAGGTCAAATGCAAATAATCAAGATTTGGTGGCAATTTGAATCAGATTTCCACCATAAAGGAAAAGATATACAGTGTATGAAGCACACATCTTATAAAACCGATCATGAAGGAATGATGACATCCATACTATTGAGGTAGCCAGACGTGTGGGCAGGTAGCGGGAGATTAGGTCGGAGATATATGGAGGGGACAGGTTGTGGATGGCTTTTAATTTGAACTCTATTTGCTGGGCAACGGGGAGCCAGTGAAGGGATTGGCAGAGGGGAGCGGCCGATGAAGAACGGGGGGAGAGGTGTATTAGGCGAGCAGCACAGTTTAAGATGGACTGGAGGGCGGCGAGGGTGTTAGCTGGGAGGCCATAGAGAAGGGTGTTACTGTAGTCTAGGCGGGAGATTATGAGGGCGTGGACTAGCATCTTTGTAGATTCAGGGGTGAAGAAAGAGCGGATTCGGTGGATGTTCTTGAGTTGGAGGCGGCAGGAGGTGTTGAGGGTTTGAATATACGACTTGAAGGATAGGTCAGAGTCTAGGGTTATCCCAAGGCAGTGGGTCTGTGGGACTGGGGTGAGAGTGGTTCCATTAATTTTGATAGATGGGTCAGGTAGGGGGGCCATGCGAGGAGGGGTGAAGATTATGAATTCTGTTTTCTCCATGTTGAGTTTGAGGAAGCGGGAGGAGAGAAAGGAGGCTACGGCTGCTAGACATTCTGGGACTCTGGACAACAGGGAGGTAATGTCTGGACCAGAGATATATATTTGGGTGTCGTCAGCATAGCAATGGTAATGGAAGCTATGGGATTTTATGAGTTGGCCAAGGCCTAGGGTGTAGATTGAGAACAGGAGGGGTCCTAGGACGGAGCCTTGGGGGACACCTACAGAAAGAGGGCGTAGCGGGGAGGTGCTGTGCGAGTGGGAGACGCTGAATGTGCGGTTGGTGAGATATGAGGAGATCCAGGAAAGTGCCAGGTCTGAGATGATAAGGGATGAGAGAGTTTCTAGCAGGAGGGAATGGTCGACTGTATCAAAGGCAGAGGAGAGGTCAAGGAGGAGGAGGACAGAATAATGACGTTTGGCTTTGGCGGTTAGAAGGTCGTTAGTGACCTTGGTTAGGGCACTTTCTGTGGAGTGATGGGGTAGGAGGATAGTTCGGAATGGACGTGTTGCTCTAGTAGTTTTGAGGCATACGGGAGCAGTGAGATGGGGTGGTAGTTGGCTGGAGAGGACGGGTCCAGGGAGGGTTTCTTAAGTATAGGTGTGACGGTAGCATGTTTGAAGGCGGAAGGGAAGGATCCATTGGTTAGGGATAGGTTGAAGAGATGGGTTAAGGCAGGAGTAATGTCTTCTGAGAGTTTTGGGATGAGATGTGACTGGATTGGGTCGAGTGCACAGGAGGTGAGGTGTGATTTAGACATTAGGGTAGAGAGCTTTTCATCAGTGACGGTGGAGAAACAGGTTAAAGATGATGAGCACCGAGCAGTTGGATAGAGTGGTTGTTGGGGGTGTAGGGTGAGACTGTCTCTAATGGTGTCGATTTTGCTTTTGAAATAAGAGGCAAAGTCATCAGCTGTGATAAGTGATGTCGGAGGGGGCGCAGGAGGACGGAGGAGGGAGTTGAAGGTAGTGAATAGCATGGTGTAGTAGTAGTAGTAAGATATCCCAAACACATGGTATAGTGAATAGGAGAAAAACGTGCTACCAAGCTATGCCCGAGTAAACCGGCTTAAATAGGATAACTCTGCCCTTCATAAAAGTAAACACAAATTAGACTAACCATCTGCAGGAAAAAACACCCATAGAAGGCACCCCTCTAAGTAACACTTACCTAAAAATACGTCTGGAGCTTCCGGGATCTATGCAAGCACATGTGCCGTTGGAAGAAGAGGCGCCAACGTCATCTGGAACGTCATTATGCATTCCAGAGGGCATCTAATGCATGCTACAGTCCCCGCATGCGCAATAGCAACCAAGGATATAGACTTTGCTAACCGATGTTTAACTTCATGCCCCCAGAAGAAGCCTTTGGCGAAACATACAGTACGTTGGGGTTTGTGTCCATATTTGGGTTTGGTTCATATTTGGGTTGATTTATTTATTTCTCTATGGATGTATATTGAGGAGTTGTTGCTCTTATTTGCATGACATTATAGCACTTTTGCTCTTCATGCATGTTGCATAAATGGACAGATTTTGCTAAGACTACTTTTAGCCTTTCCATCCTGCATTTGGTATTGATTACATCATTTATGTCCCTATATGAATTTTTCATCCCCCTGATTTATCATTTTTTGTGGTATTCCCTGTATTTGTATGCCCCCCATTGTGATCATGTTTTAATTTTTTGTTTTATTTATTCTAATAAATATGAATTTATTTTATTGCTTTGTGGGCTTAAGTTTTTTGTGTACTGATGTCTAACTATATATTACAGCTGTATGCATTTATCCGGCAAGCGATGCATATTATCATCCCAGTATATACAATATCAATAATGTAGCTTTATACAATTAGATGAGAACAAAACTAATAAATTAAGAGGGGGTTATAAAATGAATGAATTTATGTGACTATATCTGGTCCTTTTCTGTGAAGTTTTGTTTTCATAGTTGCATGAGTTTTGCTTCAATGTGTCAGCATGGCCCCTGTGTATTTTGTATAGTAATTATAATGCGCAATCTGTAGCTCGGGAAAAGTCCCAGGTGCTAATTCAAATGTGGTCACTCTAATTAGCAATCAGGTATGACATTGTGACTCTGGATCATCTGAGAGCTTACTGATCAAAAGCCCTACATTTCCCACAAAGGAAAATTATAACAGCCCAGTCACAGGTGCGAAGTTTAAGAAAGTAGGTTGGGATGAGGGGTCCATAAAAACCCGTGAGCAACATGACCTCTTTGTCAGATTCTTTGGAGCCACATCTAGTGTGGCGTGTGTGCCTGTCTTTCTTCTGCAGCGCTTCACCTCCAGACTTAAACAAACAGGTCTGTACATTATGCCCTTTTTATTTTGCATTTTGTATGTATGTTTCTTTTATTATTACATATTTTTATTGTTAAAGCACTGTACATTTTGTGTATAGTAAATCTAACATTTGAGACTTCTTTGGCTCTAAATGTCCCCACAATTCCGAATAGAGTAAATATTGCTTAGTTATATTACCCTTTTGTGTGCTATTGTGTGTGAGAGAGACTGATTTGTGACCCCCACAGAATAAGTTGATGTGTTATTTATAAAAAAGTAAAAAATGTAAAAAAGTGATGGCGAAATAACTATTTTTTTTCCATTTTGTTTCAAAAAGAGTTAAAGGGGTATTCCAACGAACATAACCATATTTAAATTTGCAGACAATTAAAATTAAATATTTTTGCAAATATTTTTAAAATTTTGCAGCGTTTTAGAGATTTCCTGCCTGATAACCTGTCCATAGTAAGGAAATCATGGCTGGGTTTCTGACAAGTCCCAGACCACAGAAAGTTCCTGAATTATGGTCGTATCCATTGGCAACTGACCAAGACAACAGTCTGTCACCACTAAGATGAATAGAGAAAATCTTTAAAACCCTGCAAAATTTTTAATTAATTAGTTGCAAAAATGTTTAACTTTAAATATAACTATAAATTTAAATATATATTCATGGAAAAATCCCTTAAATAAAATGTAATGAATAGGCTACAGTATACATTTAAAAGTTCTGGATTTTTCAAGAGATTGTGCCACCAAGACTCTTAGAATATTTGAATGAAGGATTAGTCTGCCTGTTCGACCAGCACTCCACTCAATGTGGCTGACTGTGATTGCGGTCCTCATAGAGATAAAGTGTTTTTGTTATACAATCCTTTTAAGTATCAAACTACCCTGTGTTCTTAAAGTGAATCTGTCAGCAGGAAAATCGTAACCAAATTAATCCTAGTACCTTGTAGTGCAAGCATTCAACATTACAGCTCCATTATCGAGAAAATTGCTGTATTATTCATATAAAAACTATGCAAACTAGTTAAAAAGGGTTTCCTAAGTGGCATCCAGCTCTCTAGGGGGTAGGGCTGTCAATCAAAAGATGGTGAGTTTAGCAGCAGTTCGGAAATCTATAGCCTGGGAAAATTAAGAAATGTCTCAAAAAATGTTTTCACCTAATTTGCATATGAATAAAACAGCAATTTTCTCAATAATGGAGCTGCAATACTGAATAACAAAGGCATATTTGGAAAGTGTATAAGGAGCACTACAAGGTACTGGAATTACTTTGATTAAGATTTTCCTACTGACAGACTACCTTTAAGGTGTATCTAAGTCCCATGCCAAAAATGGCTAAGATACTGCAAATGAGTGTAATGAACTAATTTATGGTGACCAAACTTATGTAGGCCATACTTTTATGTAATGCATACTATTCAAAAGATGTGTGCCTCTTGTGAGACTCTCTAACCATCCACCATTTGCATCAACTGAGAACTCTGTAACCATCAAGCTTGTTGCCTACTTCTAAGTAAAGTTCAATTATTCTACCTAAAGGTGAAGATTAACTTCTTTTGGTTTGGTAACCTTACAGTGCCTTGCGAAAGCATTCGGCCCCCTTGAACTTTTCAACCTTTGCCACATTTCAGGCTTCAAACATAAGGATATAAAATTTTAATTTTTTGGTGAAGAATCAACAAAAAGTGGGACACAATCGTGAAGTGGAACGAAATTTATGGAATATTTAAAACTTTTGTAAAAAATAAAAAACTGAAAAGTGGGGCGTGCCAAATTATTTGGCCCCCTTAAGTTAATACTTTGTAGCGCCACCTTTTGCTGCGATTACAGCTGCAAGTCTCTTGGGGTATGTCTCTATCAGTTTTGCACATGGAGAGACTGAAATTCTTGCCCATTCTTGCTTCAAAAACAGCTCGAGCTCAGTGAGGTTGGATGGAGAGCGTTTGTGAACAGCAGTTTTCAGCTCTTTCCACAGATTCTCTATTGGATTCAGGTCTGGACTTTGACTTGGCCATTCTAACACCTGGATACGTTTATTTGTGAACCATTCCATTGTAGATTTTGCTTTATGTTTGGGATCATTGTCTTGTTGGAAGATAAATCTCCGTCCCAGTCTAAGGTCTTTTGCAGACTCCAACAGGTTTTCTTCCACAATGGTCCTGTATTTGGCTCCATCCATCTTCCCATCAATTTCAACCATCTTCCCTGTTCCTGCTGAAGAAAAGCAGGCCCAAACCATGATGCTGCCACCACCATGTTTGACAGTGGGGATGGTGTTTTCAGGGTGATGAGCTGTGTTACTTTTACGCCAAACATATCGTTTTGCATTTTGGCCAAAAAGTTCGATTTTGGTTTCATCTGACATGAGCACCTTCTTCCACATGTTTGGTGTGTCTCCCAGGTGGCTTGTGGCAAACTTTAAACCAGACTTTTTATGGATATCTTTGAGAAATGACTTTCTTCTTGCCACTCTTCCATAAAGGCCAGATTTGTGCAGTGTACGACTGATTGTTGTCCTATGGACAGACTCTCCCACCTCAGCTGTAGATCTCTGCAGTTCATCCAGAGTGATCATGGGCCTCTTGGCTGCATCTCTGATCAGTCTTCTCCTTGTTTGAGATGAAAGTTTAGAGGGACGGCCGGGTCTTGGTAGATTTGCAGTGGTCTGATACTCCTTCCATTTCAATATGATCGCTTGCACAGTGCTCCTTGGGATGTTTAAAGTTTGGGAAATCTTTTTGTATCCAAATCCGGCTTTAAACTTCTCCACAACAGTATCACGGACCTGCCTGGTGTGTTCCTTGGTCTTCATGATGCTCTCTGCGCTTCATACAGAACCCTGAGACTATCACAGAGTAGGTGCATTTATACGGATACTTGATTACACACAGGTGGATTATATTTATCATCATCAGTCATTTAGGACAACATTGGATCATTCAGAGATCCTCACTGAACTTCTGGAGTGAGTTTGCTGCACTGAAACTAAAACAAAAGTTTAAAATAACCAATAAATTTCGTTCCACTTCACAATTGTGTCCCACTTGTTGTTGATTCTTCACCAAAAAATTAAAATTTTATATCCTTATGTTTGAAGCCTGAAATTTGGCAAAAGGTTGAAAAGTTCAAGGGGGCCGAATACTTTCGCAAGGCACTGTATACCCAGGGGATAAACTGTCCTAGGCCAAACTGTACCCCGGCCCCCCCCCGGTTAAGCCGCCCTTCCCCTCCAGGCCAGAATATACCCCTCTAATGTGGAACCCGGGTATAGTCTGGCCCAGGCCACAGTATACCCCTGGGGATAAACTTTATGCCTGGGGGTGTAAAATAGCCTGCACCAGGAATATATCTCTCCAGGCCATGATGTTATCACTTCACTGGTTTTCTCACCCTGTCTCTAATTTGTTAAAGTGTGCAGATCTTGTTTTTTATCATATTCCTGCACACAGCTTCTTCCTCTTGTTGGAAAATACAGCACAGTGTTTACATTGAACTGACTTTAGATGGCGCTGTTCCAACAGTGCATAGTAACTTTTTATATATGTTTCTCTCTGCTCTCTATGAAACCAAACTTTTGACAACCATGGAAGACCAAGTGTATGACCAGTTTTTGAGATTCTACATTGCAACACAACAAAAGTACCCCCAGTGGATCTACGATCTACCTCCAGAGAAACGTGTAAATGCCAAGTTCCAGATCAGACAAACAGCTAAGCCATATCGAGCAAACTGAGGGCTTCTTTACCATGGGGAAAAGGAGGTTCTCACTAAAAGCCGACTGACAAATACCCTGAATGCCTGTCATGACAACCCAATTTCGGGTGGCCATTTTGGCAGAAATAAAACGTTTGCCAGAATCTCTGACTGTTATTACTGGAAGGGAATATATTCACCAACATGTCAAAGCCTGTCAAAACTGCTTTGTTGTAAATCCCAAAATCAGCAAAGAAGCTCCACCACTCAACAGTATACCAGTGCTAGGAAAAGTATGGAGCTTAGTCGGGATTGATATGATCGGTCCTCTTCAAGAAACATCAAATGGCAACAAATATATAGTTGCTGCCATTGATCATTTCTCCAAGTGGACTGAAGCAACAGCTGTTCCAGATAAGAGTGCCAAGTCAGTAGCAATTTTGTTGTACTCCGTTATTTGCCACCTTGGCTGTATGGACACTCTTATTAGCGACCAGGGACAAGAGTTTGTGAACTCGATCATCGACATCCTGATGGAGCATTTTCAAACAGATCACCGCATTTCATCTGCCTACCACACACAAACAAATGGCCAGCGGGAACGTGACAATCAAACACTCAAAGAATCTCTTATTAAGCTTGTCAATGACCAAGGTACAACTGGGATCAGTTCATCCCTGGTGTTCTGCATGCATCTTTGCATGCCACAACCAAGTGCACTCTATTTGAGGTCAAGTATGGATGGAAAGCCAAGCTTCCTATGGACATCAATCCCTCAGAATAATGACAATGTGGACCCCATGCCCGTTTCAGATGATGCCAACCCTGATGTGCTAAATACACTGACAACAATTCTTAAAAAGCTCCGCTCAACTGTCAGTACCAACATCCACTCTGCCCAAGAACACCAGAAGCACGCCTTTGATCGCTGACACAGCAGAGACAAAGAAATCACTGCTGGCACCATTGTTTATATCAAGAATCATCACCGTATTCATCGCATGGGTTCAAAGATGGAACCACATTAGATTCGACCCTACTTAGTTGTGGAATCCTTGACCAAGGGACGAGTAAAACTTAAGAACAATAAGACTGGCAAGATATTGAGCAACACCTACCACGCCAGCAACCTTAAGATTTACCAGGATGAAGAGACTTCTTCATCACCCCAGTCTCATAATAATTGTCCCAGTGACCCTGCCACACAGAAACACAAGCAAACTAAGACTTTCAACCCACTACCAAGTTCAATAAGGAAGTATCTTAGCACCACTCTTGGCCTTACGTTTGGTAGGGTTGTATACTATGGATGCACAAGGGACCTTGGACAACCACGGCGTACATATAAAACCAAAGGTGATGGCAACTGCTACTTCCGGGCCATCAGCTACATCCTGACAGAAACAGAGGACAACCACTCCCTTCTCAGAGATAAAGTCATCCACCGCATGAAAATTGACTTGACAAAAAAACTACAGGACTACTTGAACCAAAATGTGAATGAATATGTGAACATCTCATGTATGGCTCATAATGGAGTCTGGGCAACTGATGCAGAGATCATGGCCACAGCAAATCTGTTGAGATGCGACATTATCATCTACACAAACATTGGTGACTCCATGGATTGTTTGACATATCCTGCAAACTTCAGTCTGCAGTCAACAACAGAACATGCACTTTATCGTGAAAATAAGCTTTATCATTTTAACGTTATCAGTGTTCCCCTTTAAACGCATATATTGTAGCAAGGACTTGCTAGTGTAAAGGTCCTAATACACAGGACGAGTATTGGGCGATTTGTTGTCCCTTGCATTGAGTGATAAGTGACTTATCACTAACGAGAAATCGCTGAGAAAAAAAAAATTACATACTCACCGCTCAGCATGTCCTGACCCTCCTCCGTCCCTTCTCCATGTCTCCACCAGCAGCCATTTCTTGCTTTTCTGGATGCAGCTTTTGAATTTCTCCTATCCCCGTGGGTCCTCCGGGTCATTTGATCAGTGTATGACACATCATGCACTGATCAGGTGACCCATAATCAGCTGATAATGGCCCCATGTAAAGCCATTTTTATAAGTTGAAGTTTCAAGACTCTATGACTTGTATTATATTATAAACAGTCAAGTTTTTATAGTTGAAGTAATAAAAGTCTATGTGTTTAGAGTTTTAACATTTAAGTCAGCTTTTTCAACATTTTATTGGGGATTCAGCTTTGTCTGGGAAGTTAAGTAATTTTTGTGTATATCACTTAATGCTAGTGATGGGGGTATAATATGGCCTGATGGGTATGAATTGGCCTAGGCTAATTTATACCCTGGAGTATAATCTAGTCTAGGCAACTTTAACCCCGGGTATAGTCTGGACTTAGGGTATACTCTGGCCTGTTACACCGGGACAATGGAACCTTCTTAGCTGTGAGACATAACATCAATGTCCTGTTTCAAACGGGATAACTTGTCCTGCAGGAGCTGAAGGATGTGGTTAGAATAAATCAACACTCTCAGAAAAGGGAGGCACGACACCGGACCCTCAGCCTTATCACTTGCTAAGGGAATTCCAAAGTATTCTACAAAGAAATGAAACATGTTAAGCAAATAGAAACAGTGAGATGAATTAGGAGGACCAACAAATAAGAAATCGTCCAGATAATGTATCACCGATGAGAACCCCGTTTCTTGCTGCACCATACACTCCAAAAAGGTACTGAAAACTTCAAAATAGCGGCAGGAAATGGAACACCTCATAGGTATACACATATCAAAGTAAAGCATCCTGATCAACTGACATCCCAGCAAATGAAAACAGTCATGGTGTACCAGTAAGAGACGGAAAGCTGACTCAATGTCCGATTTTGCCAGAAGAGCACCACGTCATGCCCAGATCACCAACGACATGGCTCTATTAAACGAAACATAGTACACCGCTGTCTCTTCCTTGGGAATGCCCTCATTCACTGACTCACCCAGAGGGAAAGAAAGATGATGTATGAGCCTGAATTTTCGTTCCTCTTGCTTGGGGACCAGAACCAGGAGGAACACTTTAAAATTCGGAAATGGAGGCTCAACAAAGGGGCTCGCCATGTGGCTCAACGCTACGTCTTTATTTTTTTCTGAGCCGTAACCATATCCTTTAAAACTAAACATAAATTTAACTGAAGAACTTTGAACATGAGGTATATAAAAACCCAATGAAAAAACACTAAGGAGCTGGTCTGCTTCCTGCCTCCTGGGGTCCCTGTCAAGCCAGGGCACATCTTTGCTACGCTCACTGGCGTCCTCTCACTTACCTGGTACCTGCTTTGGTGCTCTACCTCATTTCGAGCAGCGCAGTGCTGAATGTGCTCTACCACAGATGAAGCACTCATACTTAAAGCGACATGATGCAAAAAAGCAGCAGTGTCCCTCATTAATCATCCAGCAGGCTCCTGGCCTGTGGGTAGCCGCTGCAGACGAAGTTGATCCTGCAACGGCTGCAGATTGAAAGGGTGGCCCTGATGGTCTTGGAGTCAGCATTAGCTGAATCCTTATGTCAGTGGCTTTGGAAGCCCAACCCACCTCTGTACTAGACGCCGCTGGAACTCCTCATCGTATACAAATAACTCTGCTGATTTTTCCGTCTTGGCCTGGCAAAGGATACACAACAAAGTGACGAAGGCCTGCAGCCAATTGGCAAAGGTCCTTGCCACTTTCGGCTTCCTATCCTCCCCTTTACTAAAGGCCCGCTCCTTATCAACTGTGAGCTGATCTGGCAATATCAATGACCAGATGTCAACTAATTCTCCTCTTACAATTTTTTTCCTTAAAATCCTTTGGCACGTGAGTGCCCAACGGAGCCACACTGCAAAAATAAGCATCCCTAAATAACAAACCAGGGGTAGGATGAGCCGGCTCAGGCTGTGGCACAACCACACCTGGAATTAACACAGAAGGCACCCTACCTTCCACTTTGTTCAACATTGCCTTTAAGACATCTGTAAGTATGTGAGCCAGAGGGCGCTGTTGAGCGACCCAGGCCAGGCCAGAAAAGGCTCTCAGCCACGCCTTTGGGTGGTGGCACGTAACTCCAGAAGGGCTGGAGTTTCCTGCAGGAAGCAGGAAGTGGTGGACCAGCTAGGACAGAGAGAAGCTCTGTCCCAGAAGGGCTGGGGTCCACGGACCAGCTAGGACAGAGAGATAGGCTCTGACCCAGAAGGGCTGGGGTCCACAGAGGACTGTTGCTGGAGCTGAGCAATAGTCAGGACAGTTAGGGGCTCAAGGAGTGAGTTAGGACCCTAACTGTGGTCTAGGTTTTTTGTTGTTTTGCTGTGTTGCAGTTAAGCTGAATAAAGCCACTTTTATTTTACACTTGGACCGTCTGAAAACTATCTTTCCGGCGCCCAGTACCATGAACCACCGCTGTCCGGACCAGGAAAAGCCGCCATTTTGACTTTAATTCCCCAAATTATCACATATGGTGGAGAACGAGCGCATAAAGAGATCCACGCAAGTCCTGGAAGACAAGTGATTGGTGACTGCAGTACTGCTAAGTGTGCATTGTGGCCTACAGCTGGAAGAAATCTGTGATTTCAACTGAGAAGCCCAGGAAGGGGTGTAAAATAATAACTGTCCGTAAACTATAAAATAGTCTACAATTGAATGAAATCCTTACTCACGTGTTGACCCCTAAGGTAACATTATTGGAGGACTCGGCTTCATATAAAACATGGAGATTTATTGAAGTCTTCATGGTTAACAGATACATGGAAAACTTCCAGCATAACAGAAATATCAGTCAATGTCTTACATTTCTTAGGAGAAGTGTAGCGTTAGGTTTCTTCAAGGTGGTTCTCTTGCATCATCTTGGCTCAAGCTTATTCATCAATGTGTGTTGGTCTTCTGCAGGACGACTCTGCCATTCTTCCAGGGTCTTAGAGGAAGTAGACACAGGTCAGACGAGGGAGACACCCAAAGTGAGAGACAGGGACAGATCCCCACAGGGAGAGGGAGACCCCCACCGAGAGTGAGACCCAGACATGTGTGTCTGTCAGTCATTTATATACATGAAAGGGGGTGTTTCCCAACATCTTCATACTTTCTACTACTGTATTTGGCCAATACCAAAATAGTCATACTCTATCCACACCCATGCACCATAAGTTACAAGAGTTATGTCAGCAGAATACAATTAACCCTTAAAGGTCTTGAATATTGTAGAATAATACTATTTAACATTTCCCCCTCTTGAGGGTGATATACATCTGTTTGAACCCTCAAGATACATATCATTAGACAATATTCATTAGACTACATCTTCTTTCCTCTTTTTTGGATACTAGAACTTAATTAATTGTTCATATAACAATAATTTTATCAAATTGCAATAAATTTTGACATTAATAAATGTTATGGTAAACCGTGATCAAATATGAAAAATTATTTGATATACTAACTAAACTAGACTTCTAGGCATCTTTCATCATCTTCTTCTGGTCATCTTCTTCTGTCATAATAGAAGGTTTAACACAAATATTCATTGTTGAAGGTTTTGACTTTGTTAACGTAAAGTCCTTTAGTTTATAGATTTCCGTCATATTGTGCAGATATTATCACATTGTCCAATAAAGTTCATATTATGAAGATATTGATATAGCAACACAGTCCATATATTAAGTATGTATTCCTTATGATAACTTGTCTGGAGACACAGACTGTAGTGACATTCTTCTTCTTTCCCTTGACCACTTGTCAGTTGTGGAGCAGCTGTGACACTTCCGAGGCAGCACTGCAAAGTGTTAATTTTGACACACATCTCTGCTGCTTATTCACTTCAGCTCATTTAACAGTCTCAAATAAAGAATATATGTAGTAGGGTTCATTATCCATTACCCTTTGCTTACCAAGCAACTTTTCCTTGAAGTTTTTCAGTTGATGGGACTCCATAAGAATGTTGATGAAGAACAATCTTTATAACTCAGTCCAATTTTCATCAGTAACTGTTAAATTATGAACACATTCCCTGGCATAACCTTACATGTGTAGCTTTAATACCTTTTAAGTTGTTTCTTTCTGCACATCTTTTTCTTCTTGTAACTGTCAAAGTCTTTTATTAATATTTGATATCAAACTTTATCATAATCTTGGACTTGATTGAAGATAAATTTCCTTATGCCTAATATTCACCCAAAATTTGGTGATTTACTACCATAATAATATCACAGTGTACCATATCATTTCATAATAATAATTATCTTTATATGGCAAATATTAATATGATAATAACAATTATTGATATTCATATTTTATCAAATGATCACACGATACTTCTTTGGATACAATTAATACATATATATATATATATATATATATATATATATATATATATATAAACAATATATATTAACATATATACATATATATACACACACATATATATATATATATATAAGATATATACACATCTACGCTATACATATTAACATATATATACTTTAGTTCACTTGTGATGACAAATTGCAACATAATTTGAAACATAATGTGATTTCATTATTAATTACCATTTTATAGAGAATCCCAATATTTATTCTTTGATCATAACTTAGCATACATATACTAAACATCAATATGTTCCAATATGAATGTGTTATCATACTTATTCATAAATTTTTAAAGTACAATCACTTTACAATCCTTTTTAATAAAGAATTACCTTTATAATCAATATTACTTACTAAATATTATTGTGCTCTTTATTTAAAACAGGATATTCAACTTTATTCATTTAGTCAAAAGACATATGAATAATATCACATCTTACAATTGCTTTGTCCTTTCTTAATAACTGGCTCTTCTCAGAAAACTGTGACCTTTAACCTTTAAATACCATCACTCCCAGAATAGTATAAACTGATTGACACTTGTAAAATGTGAACAACTTTTGACTGCTCAGAATCACTTAAAATATACATCCTTTACCTAATTAAATGTGTATATTTTTGTGTAATGATTGTATATATGTAAACACATTAAACAACATATGAAATAAGTATTATAAAACATAAATATTCCAAAAATATGTCACATATTATAATCAGAAGTTTGCAAAATAAACAAAGAATATATCTCTTGATATAACTTCTCTTTGATCTTAATATTAATTGTCCTTCATGAAGATGATTAGCTTATCTCATTTACATATAAGACAACTATATTTTCCCAATGTTTGTAGATGCTGATTGTACATAAGTGTGTGTGTGTACCCTTGTAAGAATACATAATCAGTGATACCATAAGACAATCCTTGTTATAGATCATATCCAGCTTTACACACTATGAATAATATATTTATCATTCTTTGATAAAATTACCCCAATAAACCTTTATCATTTTAACCAAATATATTGGAAAGCTATCTGTATTATGACTATTCATGAAATAGATGTACTGTTCAGTCTCTCTCTACATGTCTTAGCAGCTGTCACTTACACTCAAACCTTGTTTGTGCTTCTGTAGCTTTTAAGAACATATGTGTTGAGATTTTCTGTTTTACATCATATGAGCTTCTTTTTGATGTATCTTAAATATTTCTGCTATTTCCCAATGAACATTCAATAATGGATCACATAGAACAAAAAATAAATATAGACGTCTTTAGATGTGTTATACTTTTTCCTTGGATGTATCCTGTTTTTTCTTAGGCCTATTTTTAACATCACAGAACTGCAGTTACATACATACATGGACACTTACACTTCACTACAATGGACCAACAGGATCACGTCGCCATTTGTTCCTTGTCAATCAACTGACCACACTTAAGTCACACTGATGCTCTCATGCTTTCAGAGTTTGCATGCTTACACAAAATTAATCTGTTTATCAAATTAATTGTTAGATAACTCATGCATATATTGGCCTATAATGAAAAATTGATGAGTGATTCAACTGTTGCTTTTTCATATATGAAATATCTAAGGAGAAAAATAGATAAAATTTTAGCAGAAAAATCAAATTGATATGCTAACAATTTTTAACCAATGGAAAGTTTACTTTCTTGACTTCTAATACTATATGATCATATTATAAATATATTTGGTTTGCACATTCTCTGTATCCAGAGTGGGATGTGAGCAAAATATATATATCACCACTTAACAGAGGAAGATCAAGTTACTTTTACTTGACTCTCATGTACAGTCATGGCCAAAAGTTTTGATACAAATATTAATTTTTACAAAGTCTACTGCTTCAGTTTTTCTAATGGCAATTTGCATATACTCCAGAATGTTATAAAGAGTGATCAGCTTAACAGCAATTACTTGCAAAGTCAATATTTGCCTAGAAAATGAACTTTATCCCCCAAAACACATTTCAACATCATTGCAGCCCTGCCTTAAAAGGACCACCTAACATCGTTTCAGTGATTGCTCCATTAACACAGGTGTGGCTGTTGAGGAGGACAGGGCTGGAGATCAATCTGTCATGATTAAGTAAGAATGACACCACTGGACACTTTAAAAGGAGGCTGGTGCTTGCCATCATTGTTTCTCTTCTGTTAACCATGGTTATCTCTAAAGAAACATGTGCAGTCATCATTGCACTGCACAAAAATGGCCTAACTGGGAAGAGTATTGCAGCTAGAAAGATTGCACCTCAGTCAACAATCTATCGCATCATCAAGAACTTCAAGGAGAGAGGTTCCATTGGTGCCAAAAAGGCTCCAGGGCGCCCAAGAAAGACCAGCAAGCGGCAGGACCGTCTCTTAAAAGTGTTTCAGCTGCGGGATCGGGCTACCAGCAGTGCAGAGCTTGCTGAGGAATGGCAGCAGGCAGGTGTGAGTGCATCTGCACGCACTGTGAGGCGGAGACTCTTGGTGCAAGGCCTGGTCTCAAGGAGGGCAGCAAAGAAGCCACTTCTCTCCAGAAAAAACATCAGGGACAGACTGATATTCTGCAAAAGGTACAGGGAGTGGACTGCTGAGGACTGGGGTAAAGTCATTTTCTCTGATGAATCCCCTTTTCAATTGTTTGGAACATCTGGAAAACAGCTTATTCGGAGAAGAAGAGGTGAGCGCTACCACCAGTCTTGTCTCATGCCAACTGTAAAGCATCCTGAAACCATTCATGTGTGGGGTTGCTTCTCAGCCAAGGGAATCGGCTCTCTCACAGTCTTGCCTAAAAACACAGCCATGAATAAAGAATGGTACCAGAATGTCCTCCAAGAGCAACTTCTCCCAACCGTCCAAGAGCAGTTTGGCGCTCAACAATGCCTTTTCCAGCATGATGGAGCACCTTGCCATAAAGCAAAGGTGATAACTAAATAGCTCAGGGAACAAAACATAGAGATTTTGGGTCCATGGCCTGGAAACTCCCCAGATCTTAATCCCATTGAGAACTTGTGGTCAATCATCAAGAGACGGGTGGACAAACAAAAACCAACAAATTCAGACAAAATTAAAGCATTGATTCTGCAAGAATGGACTGCTATCAGTCAGGATTTGGTCCAGAAGTTGATTGAGAGCATGCCAGGGAGAATTGCAGAGGTCCTGAAGAAGAAGGGTCAACACTGCAAATATTGACTTGCTGCATTAACTCATTCTAACTGTCAATATAAGCTTCTGTTACTCATAATATGAATGCAATTATATTTCTGTATGTGATAAAAACATCTGACAAACACACATAAAAACCAGAGGGCAGCAGATCATGTGAAAATATAATATTTGTGTCATTCTCAAAACTTTTGGCCATGACTGTATATTATAATATATTATAATATGATGTATACATATAGTATTATTATCGATATTATAATCAGGACTATTGTATAAACATCACCTAACTATCTGAATTATACCTGATCATTTTAATTTCTCCTCATATGAAAGATTCTTTCTACAGCCTGACTAGTAAAATGATGCCAATAGACAGTCAGTAATATAGCAATATTTTTAAGCTCGACCTATGACCTTCCTGTCAATAGCATCCACCAATAGGTTGAGTAATGTTCTGCCATTTAGATATTCTAAGCCTTCTGACATTCTTCTGATCAGGAATTGATCAGATGTCAAGGATGGGTTGCCATGACAGTCTAACATTTTGGGAACAGCCGTTACTCTGTCAGGATTGCTATTTTGTGCATTCTTTCCTATGTTACTGATTCTATCTATAGCTTTGACTGGCTTAGAGGTTGACACTAACACTTGCTTATTTACAACTGATAATGGGGTTTTTATGAATGGAACTTCTTTCATGAGATATGGCTTATATACTACGTGCAATTTTCTACGTTTCTCATAGATTTCCTCACTATTCTTTCTATGAATGGGTGACACTGTAATCTGATTTGACAGATTTCTTTTAGATGGTTTTATTCTTTGATTTGTCCCTGTTTGTCTTACATTTGTCATCTGTCTCTGATGTCTTCTGGCCATGTCCAGTAAACTAGCAGCTTCAAATAAAGACTTTTTATCTGATGCAACAGCTAAAGTTATTGGATCCAAAAATCTGAATTTCTTCACAAAAGTTCTCACCATCGATTGAGAGTTTACTTTGCTGACTACAGCCTTATAAGTCCTCTCAAATCTAGACATAACTGAATATGTAGATTCAGCTCTGCCAATTTTTATTTCATTCAGATTTTCAGATGTTGGCATGCTGTCACCTGTAGTACACCAAATTAATTTCTTTAATCGGTCTACATCACTGTCCTGTAACCATTCATTTGACTCATTGTCATAAGACATCTTTGCTGATAGACATCTTGCAAAGTTTGCAGGAAGCCAAATTTTAAATAAGAGATTCTTCTGTTCAGAAGATAAATCATATTTACCTGCATAACTTTCAAATATTTCTGAGTTTCTACACACATGGATATTTACATCATATGTGGGAATGTCCTTACGCAGATTGATCAAATGTTTCTGCAACTTTATTTTCTGCTTAGTTTCTTTAATTTGTAATTCCTTATATACTGACATATCTGTGTCTGTGCTATTATTATCTTGGACATTCAGAGTCTTTACAGATTCCATTAGTTCACTAGTCTGTGTCTGTGATGAGCTATTTATAGTCATCACAGCCACGTGACTTATGTCATCATGCTGAGATTCCTGCAAATCTGTTTGAACAGCTGTCTCTTGTGTGTTAACAGAAATTACATTACAGACTTGTAGATCTGGTAACTTTTCTGTTATAATGCTATGGAATACATTAACCATATGCATAATATTCCTCAATTTCTCTTTTTCTTTCATAACACACAACAATTTCTTAGTCTCTATGATAGAATATGCGTGCAAACACTGTGCATACAGATTCTGCCATATATTCTGTAACCCTTCACTAGGCACAAACTTAAACTGTAAGTTACACTTTTTAGACAACGACTGTATAATTTTCATAATTAAATGTAAAATTTTTACTTACAACCGTAGGAAACCGTCACCTTGTAACTTGTAGCTTCTCCTTGGAACAACTGCTTCCTTTCATCAGCACGTCTCAGTACGTCTGGCATCTGTTGTCCTCCTTTATTGCTTGTAGTGTAAGAGCAAACATTCTTCTGTTCCTCACAAGCTCTCCTTACACAGGCTTGTCTGTAGAGGATTTCTTACTAGAACACGTGCAACTTTCAGCTGTAAGCTATTTCATTCATCTAGGTAATTTTCGAAATTTCCTGAAGCTTGCAATAAAACCTGCAAAATACTCTCTCTTCCCCCTCTTGCAAGTAGAAGGAATGAGAAAAAACAGGCAAAAATCGACTGGGCTGGCTCACCAATGTAAAATAATAACTGTCCGTAAACTATAAAATAGTCTACAATTGAATGAAATCCTTACTCACGTGTTGACCCCTAAGGTAACATTATTGGAGGACTCGGCTTCATATAAAACATGGAGATTTTTTGAAGTCTTCATAGCAAACAGATACATGGAAAACTTCCAGCATAACAGAAATATCAGTCAATGTCTTACATTTCTTAGGAGAAGTGTAGCGTTAGGTTTCTTCAAGGTGGTTCTCTTGCATCATTTTGGCTCAAGCTTATTCATCAATGTGTGTTGGTCTTCTTCAGGACGACTCTGCCATTCTTCCAGGGTCTTAGAGGAAGTAGACACAGGTCGGACGAGGGAGACACCCAAAGTGAGAGACAGGGACAGATCCCCACAGGGAGAAGGAGACCCCCACTGAGAGTGAGACCCAGACATGTGTGTCTGTCAGTCATTTATATGCATGAAAGGGGGTGTTTCCCAACATCCTCATGCTTTCTACTACTGTATTTGGCCAATACCAAAATAGTCATACTCTATCCACACCCATGCACCATAAGTTACAAGAGTTATGTCAGCAGAATACAATTAACCCTTAAAGGTCTTGAATATTGTAGAATAATACTATTTAACAAGGGGTGAGTGAATTGCAACATAGCAAAGTCTGTGCAAAAACTAGTGAAAGTAAAACTCTGGAAGAGGAATCCAGGGAATGGACTTTGTGTATATTGTGGCACAGAAGTCTGTGAAGTGTTTGCTGATGGCAAGAAAGTAAGCAATGTGTATAGAAGCTGGATATTGCAAACAAGTCTATGTGAAAGGCTATGGTGCCATGTTGGTATTTTCTGTGGAAGACAGAAGAAAATGCTGGTTGTTGTAGTGCCACATAAGTTAACTGTTTGAATACATGTGACTGCAGAAGATAGCAAGAAAAAAGTTGCTGCCGGTTGAACCCAAGGTTGCTGTGGAATATTGTGTAATCTTGTTAGTAAACCATGGGCAAGAAAAAGAGAATTTCAGCTTGTAAAAAAGCAGAGAAGTTATGCACAGGTTTATTAGTGCAGCAGTCTGAATGCAGAGAGACACAAAACCCGGAACAGATCATGTGGAATGCAAGTAAAGATAAAGGGTTGCATGATGGTGACTCAATTTTTCTAAAGCACCTCTGTTCTATGATGGAATATGTCCCTGCTGACTGTATGTCTCATAATGGAATGCATGAACATGCCAAAGATGAAAATGTTAGGGTGCAGCAGCTTCAAGATGAGAATAAAACCATCAGGTTAATGTATGAGAATGAAATATCTGATTGGAAATGGCAACTTTTGGCATCAGAAAGAGAGAACCTTAAGTTGAAGGCAGAGCTTGACTCTATGAAGAGGTTATATCCTAGTCATTGTGAAAATGTGGTACTGGGTTTGCCTGGAATGGACTGTGTCACTAAGAAGGAGTTTGCAGAAATGAAATGTGCTCTTTCTAAGGAAGTTATACAGAGTGTAGAGCAAAAGCAAGGGCTTGAGAAGCAATTGCAGGATTTAAAGTAGCAGCATGTCCAAGACTCCATTGCCAAAGAGAGTGTCATTGAAAAATTAAGAGATGACCTTGAAACTGCTAAACATGAGAGAAGTGAATTTTTGCAGAGTCAATCAGAATGTCTGGATGACCACGTTAGGATGTGTGAAAAACTTTCCGCTGCATTAACTGACAAAGAAAATGAAATTGCAGAGCTGAGGAAGCATGTGTCTGACCGAGAGAGTGATTTAGAATCTGTGGTGCAGACATTGCAGTCAGAGCAAAACTTGCATCAGGTTCGCCTAAATGGTGAAATCCACGAATGGCAAAGTAAAGCTGGAGTTCTGGAACAAAGAGAAAGGGAACTCAAAGCTAGAATATGTAGCCTGGAGAGGGCGCTGTCAGGATCTTGTGAAGATAATGAGAAGTTGTCTGTTTTGGTGCAAAATAAAGACAAAGATTTGATGGATGTCGTCTGTCCTGCCAGAGGGGCCCCGGGGGGAGTGGCCCTTCTGTGCACAGTCACAGAAGGGGAGTTTCAAGGAACTGCAGTCTGTCCAATAGACTCAAGGTGGAATTGAATAGTGTCACAGGGCTTCTTTCCAAGCAACAGCAGAGTCTATCAAACTTTCCAAAGATTTTTCTACACTAGAATCTCAACTTCAGGACACTCAGGATTTTGCAAGAAGATGCAACTTGTGAGAATCTTGACTCAGCAGAACTAAACAATGGAAGACGAGAAAAATGGTTTCATTGAGCAGAACTAGAGGAAGAGGAGATAGCAAAAGAGATTTGACAAAGCAGATTTCAACACTACGGCCAGGCCCAACTGATAAGAAAAAAATGGAAGTACTAAAGGATCCATTGGACTCTGTTGAAGAACTAAAGGAAAGGTTGCAAAAGGAGCTAGAAGCTACAAATCAACGGTTTGAGGAGAAGGTTAATGCTTATGACAAGCTGGAAAAGGCCAAGAGAGAATTGGACCTCCAGATAGAAGACATGAAGATTCAGTTTGAGGGAAACCTGTCTGCTGAGATTGTAGATCTAAAAATGCTTGTTGCTAAACTAAAGGTGCAAGTGAACCAGCAGGAGGAAATTGCACGCATCAAGAAACAGCTGGAGTTTCAGATGGATCACGTGAAGCGCGAGTCAGAAATAAAGTTGGAAGAGCGCACTGTTCAGATTGAACAGTTAAAAACCGAAGTGGAATCTAAAAGAGAAGAATTGGATCGATTGCAGCAGTCTCTATCCAATACTGAACAGTCGGCATCTGCCCTATCTTCAAAGCTGGCAGCACTAGAAGCTGAGAAGGATTCACTGCAGAGCCTGTTAACCTCTAAAGAATCAGAGCTGCAAGGTGCACTAGTAAAGACTGAGATGGAAGTGGCACAGAAAAATGTCGCAGTGAAGAAAGTTCTGGAGCTGGAATCAGAGATTTGTGCGCTACAGAAGGCGTTAGAATTGGAAAAAGCTGCCAGCATAGAGGCAGAGAAAGGAGAATCATTAAGTCAGACAGACATGAGTGACCTGTCCACTGATGTTGATACCAATGATCAGATTATGATGAAACCACGTGATTCGGTAAAACGTCAAGTAGAGGGTATAGTTCCCCAGGAAGATGCTGCTAAAGGTGGACTTCCTGCAAAATGTGAGGAGGCCAAAGAAGGTCCAACAGAAGAAGAAACTGTGATTGGTCACACACTGCCTGTGACAGAGTGGGTCCAGCCTCAAACCAATGAGGTCCAAAGCCTAGAGGGCAGTGAGATGGTAAATAAGGTGAAGGGTCATCAAAAGTGTGGAACAAGAGTCCATAAGAAGACTGACCACGCATATGTTGTCCCAACAGCTAAAGTGTCTGGAGCCCTTGTGGATAAAGGTGTTGCTGTGCCTGTCTCTAGCCAAATGTCTGGTGGACAAACGGTGAATAATGACTCCATGTTTTCTGTGAAGGGGGAGTCAGGAAGTAAGAGATGGTTACATGTCACCAAGGATGTGACAGTTGTTAAAGACATGCCAGAAAATATAGTTCAGCGTGATCTATTATGTGAGGGTGTACGGTATGACCCTCGTGCAGAAGGAGAAGATATTGCAGTACAGAGATTGTGTATCTCAAACAAAGAGGAGAGCAAGCAGCCTATGCCTCCTAAACTTCTAAGCCTTGATGGTGATGGCAAAGTTTGCTTTGAGATGAAGGTTACGGAAAAAGTTCCCGTGATACAGTTATACTCTAAAGACATTGATGTGCATGAAGTACGTGTTAGTTGGTCTCTGAGCTCCTGTGAATTCATGATAGGTGAAGATGAAGATTTTTATGGCTATTCACTAAAGGGATCAAAGTCATGCAATGGGATGGCTGAAGACTATGGCGAGAAATGGGATGAAAATGATGTGATCCCCTGTATGGCGAATTGTGAAGGTGATGAAGAAAAACTTGCCTTTGCACAGAATGGCCAGGATCTTGGTGTAGCAGTTAAAGTGATGAGAAACCGAAAGTGTCGAGTAACCGGAATCTGGAAGAAGAGACCGCCAGATTGGGACCTCTGGAGAGACACTGGACAGGCATACATGCTTGAAGAGGGACTTCATCATAGGATGTCTCGTCCCATTGTAGCTCACCCCATGGGTAGTGAGCTGAGGGGGAGGGTATGTAAGTATGTGAGCCAGAGGGTGCTGTTGAGCGACCCAGGCCAGGCCAGAAAAGGCTCTCAGCCACACCTTTGGGTGGTGGCACGTAACTCCAGAAGGGCTGGAGTTTCCTGCAGGAAGCAGGAAGTGGTTGACCAGCTAGGACAGAGAGAGGCTCTGTCCCAGAAGGGCTGGGGTCCACAGACCAGCTAGGACAGAGAGATAGGCTCTGTCCCAGAAGGGCTGCGGTCCACAGAGGACTGTTGCTGGAGCTGAGCAATAGTCAGGACAGTTAGGGGCTCAAGGAGTGAGTTAGGACCCTAACTGTGGTCTAGGTTTTTTGTTGTTTTGCTGTGTTGCAGTTAAACTGAATAAAGCCACTTTTATTTTACACTTGGACCGTCTGAAAGCTATCTTTCCGGCGCCCAGTACCATGAACCACCGCTGTCCGGACCAGGAAAAGCCGCCATTTTGAGTTTAATTCCCCAAATTATCACACATCTAAAACATCACTGTGCAGGAGGACTGTGCAAACCATGTTTGAGAGCATGCCAACTCATCAGTCGGGATGAGGGCTGGTTGCACCGCATGGCAGAGGGTGGAGGCAGCGGAGGTGGTCCAGGCTCTGTGGCAACAGGCACAGATGACATGTCCTGAGCAGTCCTGGGTTCCCTTCTATCGCTCCACCTCCAAGACCTCCTGTGGTCATGCGTCCACTTGGACCTGTAAGAATCCTTGGGAAGAGGATGAAAAGCACGACGCCAACAGCCCTCTGTCAGAGCTACGGACGTGCCTCCTTCTTCACCTGCCTGGCTGTGAACTATAAAGACTCCGCTGACTCCCGGGGTGCAACCTACTACGGGACCTACGCCATCTACTGTATAGTGGGAACCCTTACGACTATGAAGGCAGCTACTGGACCTAATGTACCCAGAATCAGCCTCAGATCTCCTGTAGGAGCGGGCCCCGGAGTATTGGAAGTCGCAGGACACTGAATGCAGCCATAACCCTTGAAGCACATGATGTGTACCCGGAATGTATTTCAGCTCAAAAAAGTCCTCATCGCTGTCTGGAATGATGCTTGGGGAAGCCACTGTATTCTGTGGCGCATACCCAAGGGTATCCAGTTTAAGAATCAGTATGTTTTTGGCATGTGGGAGGGAACCCATGCAAACACTAGAACATCCATGCAGATGTTCCCCTGGTCAGATTCAAACCCAGGACCACAACAGGCAACAATGCTGTGTCAACCACTGAGCCGCTGTGCTGCTCTTCTGCACTTCTTACATATGCTATAAAAATATAGTTTGTACACTGGGTTTATATTCTAAGTGAATGAAAAAAGATATATCACTGCATACAGGTCACATACATGCCAAAATCAAACCCTTTTTCCTTATATATGTGGACATCATAGCCTGTGATTATGCATACAGTGGGGGAAAAAAGTATTTAGTCAGCCACCAATTGTGCAAGTTCTCCCACTTAAAAAGATGAGAGAGACCTGTAATTGACACCATAGGTAGACCTCAACTATGAGAGACAAAAGGAGAAAACAAATCCAGAAAATCACATTGTCTGATTTTTAAAGAATTTATTTGCAAATTATGGTGGAAAATAAGTATTTGGTCAATAACAAAAGTTCATCTCAATACTTTGTTATATATCCTTTGTTAACAATGACAGTGGTCATACATTTTCTGTAAGTCTTCACAAGGTTGGCACACACTGTTGCTGGTATGTTGGTCCATTCCTCCTCGCAGATCTCCTCTAGAGCAGTGATGTTTTGGGGCTGTCGCTGGGTAACACGGACTTTCAACTCCATCCAAAGGTTTTTTATGGGATTGAGGTCTGGAGACTGGCTAGGCCACTCCAGGACCTTGAAATGCTTCTTACGAAGCCACTCCTTCGTTGCCCTGGCAGTGTGCTTGGGATCATTGTCATGCTGAAAGACCCAGCCACGTTTCATCTTCAATGCCCTTGCTGATGGAAGGAAGTTTGCACTTAAAATCTCACGATACATGGCCCCATTCATTCTTTCATGTACACGGATCAGTCGTTCTGGTCCCTTTGCAGAGAAACAGCCCCAAAGCATGATGTTGACACCCCCATGCTTCACAGTAGGTATGGTGTTCTTTGGATGCAACTCAGCATTCACATTCCTCCAAACATGACGAGTTGTGTTTCTACCAAACAGTTCTACTTTGGTTTCATCTGACCATATGACATTCTCCCAATACTCTTCTGGAACATCTAAATGCTCTCTAGCAAACTTCAGATGGGCCCAGATATGTACTGGCTTAAGCAGGGGGACACGTCTGGCACTGCAGGATCTGAGTCCCTGGAGGCGTAGTGTGTTACTGATGGTAGCCTTTGCTACTTTAGTCCCAGCTTTCTGCAGGTCATTCACTAGGTCCCCCCGTGTGGTTCTGGGATTTTTGCTCACCATTCTTGTGATCATTTTGACCCCACGGGGTGAGGTCTTGCGTGGAGCCCCTGATCGAGGGAGATTATCAGTGTTCTTGTATGTCTTCCATTTTCTAATTATTGCTCCCACAGTTGATTTCTTCACACCAAGCTGCTTGCCTATAGCAGATTCAGTCTTCCCAGCCTGGTGCAGGTCTACAATTTTGTTTCTGGTGTCCTTCCACAGCTCTTTGGTCTTCACCATAGTGGAGTTTGGAGTGTGACTGTTTGAGGTTGTGGACAGGTGTCTTTTATACTGATAACAATGTCAAACAGGTGCCATTACTACAGGTAATGAGTGGAGGACAGAGGAGCCTCTTAATGAAGAAGTTACAGGTCTGTAAGAGCCAGAAGTCTTGTTTGTTTGTAGGTGACCAAATACTTATTTTCCACCATAATTTGCAAATAAATTCTAAAAAAATCAGACAATGTGATTTTCTAGATATGTTTTCTCATTTTGTCTCTCATAGTTGAGATCTACCTATGATGTCAATTACAGGCCTCTCTCATCTTTTTAAGTGGGATAACCTGCACAATTGGTGGCTGACTAAATACTTTTTCCCCACTGTATACATATTGTTCAGTGAAGAGAATATGCCAAAATCAGGTCCTAAAGCCCTCTATTGACACACATAGTTGCACTATTTCACATTTTTAGCAGATTTTTCATTTTCTGTATTAAGAATTCCAAAACAAGAAATGGTCATGAAATTTTATTTTTTGCATTTTTCCACACCTAACAATTATTATATTGTTCTCAGATTAATCATATACTATGAATAAAGTTCACCTCATTACAATAATTACAATCTCATATTTGCCTGTACACTTTGTGCAGTTTGGCTAGAAACCGAGTGCCAATAATTGCAAATTGCCATGGTTTTACAGTGGGTTTCTTGGGCATTCAGCTTATGTTATTTATTTTTTAGAATTGTACTTACTGTACAGCTGAAAAGCACGGTGCAAAGCTGCTGAGGTTCACAAGTAAATGGTGTGCAGTTATTATTGCATGTTAATAACCATGCACTATACAACCACAATGTATACAGGCTCCAAGTCCAAATGAGTGGGTGTTGCATGGGGATGCACTCTGAATTGTCAGCTGCTGTTATGATATATTCACATATTACATTTTTTACTTCATTGTTTAATTTTATGTGCTGTCTTCTGGCATTAAAGCTGGATTCTGGTAGGTGTTCTGAACCACGATGACCTGTAGTATATGTAAAGAAGCACAATGTGGTAAATCACCACAATAATCTCAGTTATGAAAACTACAGATGTGTCCACCACTACCTTATCTCAAATTTGGTTAAAAAGGAGTTATGTGGGGAGAGAAAAATTGTCCCACTGTGTTCACCTCATGTATATATGTATGGATGTTTATCCAGTGCAGTGAATGAAATTTAACAATTTTTGTCACTCTACATAACACCTTTAAAGGGGTTGTCCAGTTTTAGCAAATACATGTTATTGTCTCAATAATGAAAAGTTTTACAATTTTGCAATATACTTTCTGAATCAATTCCTCATGGTTTTCTAGATCTCGCTTGCTGTGATTCTTTGTTTACTTCTAGTGGTGGAAAACCAGTCTATGGCCATGTGACGTACAGTCCATGGACACACACAGTTGCAGTGTAAAGGAATTGCTAGTAGAGCAGTTCCCCAGTAGCTGCTAGTGAACCCTGGGAGGAGGGGCACGACAAGACATTGAGTCCTAAGCTGAACCCTCCCCTGTCCCTGCCTATTTTCCTCACTGCCCTAGGCGACAGAAGACAACTGGGCGGAAGTCCCTTCTTATGATATAAGTGATGACACAGACAAGACAAGCAACAACAAAAGGGAGGTCAGCTACCCAAGGGGTCGGAACCAGTCGAGCAGCGCAGTGTAGAATCAAAATCCAAGCCTTTGATTGGAAAAGAGGCTGTCAATCACACAGGTAAGGCTAAGACTGACTATTAGAGGAGCGGAGGGAAACCAAGGTGAAAAAGATGGGTGTGGTGAATATCAGTTACAGAGGTGAAGGAATATGACAGTATTCAGACAGTACAAGAAGAACCAAAAGCAAGGAATCATAGCCGGACACGCCTCCTGTGCTGTAGCCAAAGGATGGCGCCGAAGCCCGAATGGGCAAGGATGTTACATGAAGTTCTCTTAATTCCTTGGAGCTGACACCATGTTATGGTCTATATACTTTAATTGAGAAAGGCAGATCATTAATTATTTGGTGGTTTATAATTGACCTTTCAAACTTGCAAATTATCATCACAGATGTTCAGAAACAATTAGAATTAGAATTTGTCATTGAGCCTTAGAGTATCATCAGTGTTCTTTAACCCCTTAACGACCCAGGGCGTAATAGTACGTCCTGAGTCGCATGACGATGTATGGAGAGCGCTCAGGAGCTGAGCGCTCTCCATACACCGCGGGTGCCGGCTGTATAATACAGCCAGGACCCGCAGCTAACAGCAGCGATCGGTGCCTGCACTGATCGCGGCTGTTAACCCTTTAGATGCCGCAGTCAAACGGCGTCTAAATAGCGGAGCCGTCATGGGCGCCGCCATTTTTACCTCATCGCCGCCCTCCAGAACGTCATCGGAGGGCGGCGCTTGGTTGTCATGACAGCCGGGAGCCTATTGAAGGCTCCCAGGCCTGTCATTACAGTATAGCTATTAGACGATGCCAGAGGCATCGTCTAATAGCAGTGACGGCATTTTGCTATTCACTGCGATACAGTAGTTTCAAGGTCCCTAGGGAGTCTGATCACACAAGTAAAAGTAGAAAAAAAAAAGTTTTTAAAAGTATGTAAAAATAAAAAAAAACACAAAAGTTCAAATCACCCCCCTTTCCCTAGATCAGATATAAAAGTAAATAAACAAAAGTAAGCATAAACACTTTAGGTATCCCCGCGCTCCAAAATGCCCGAACTATTAAAATAGTGGGATTTTTGTGTACTCACCGTAAAATCCTTTTCTCGTTGTATTCACTGGGGGACACAGCACCATGGGTATAGACCTGGTCACTAGGAGACAAGACACTAGGAAAAAGCAAAAGCTGTTGGCTCCGCCTCCAGGCTATACCCTGCCACAGCCACTGTGCATGAATCAGTTTGTACCGTAGCAGTAGGAGAGAGACACAAAGGAACATGGAACCAACAACCACCAACAATGCCTGAACCCAAAAAGGAACCAACACAGTTCGGGCAGGAACACTGAAAAAAACAAGGGAGGGATCTGTGTCCCCCAGTGAATACAACGAGAAAAGGATTTTACGGTGAGTACACAAAAATCCCACTTTCTCGTCTACTTCACTGGGGGACACAGCACCATGGGATGTCCTAAAGCAGTCCCAGAGGGTGGGAATAACACGGCCATGCAAACCTGTAATACTCAAACGCTTCCAGAAACTTACAACCCAAACTGACATCAGCAGAGGCCACAGAATGGATCTGGTGAAACTTAGAGAAAGAGGATGGAGGCCCAGTGCGATACTTACAGACCTGGGAAGCAAAAGCCTGATGCCGGAGGCCCCGGGAACTCCAACAGCTCTAGAGGAGAGAGCCGTCACACGGGAAGGCAGAGCCTTACCCTTAAACCGATAGGTCTCCCTAATCTCAGACCAAAGCCATCGGAAGATGGGAGCTCTGGAAGCAGGCAGGCCCTGGCAAGGGCACTCAGGGAGAATGAGCAAAGCGTCCGAACAAGAGAAAGGATCCGTGAGGGACAGTATACACGCAAATTGCCCAGGCAACAACCGGGCAGGGAAGAGCAAGCACTCACATGGACGCCTGGGGACCGAGCAGAAAGAGGGCAAGACCAAGTCCTCGAAGTGGAAGCAGGAAAAACACCCTAAGAAAAAAAGACTGTGGCAGACAGAGGAAAACCTTATCCTTGTGGAGGACCAGAAAGGGAGGCTGCCGAAAAAAAGGGGCAGCCAATTAGGGACCCCTGCGGATGGAGGTAATGGCCACCAGAAACTCATTCTACCAGGACAAAAGGCAAAAAAAGGGATATCATAGGCTCGAAGGGGAGAACCTGAAGCACCTTAAAGATGAGGTTAAGATCCCACGGATCCAAGGGTTCCAAAGGAGCACAGAGTGGCACTCCTGTAGGAAAGTCCTTTAAAAAGAAAGAAGACTAAGACCTTGATCCAGACCAGACTGGAGAAGATCCGATGAGAATCGTTACTCTTCCAATGGTGGACGTAAGCCTTCCACGTTTGATGGCAGATCTAAGCTATCTGGAATTTCCGGGCCTTGAGTATGTTAGAATAACAAACTCCGAAAAAAAACCCACGATGCCTCAAACCTCGGATTGAACAGCCACGCCGTGAATGCAGCTGAGTCAAGGTGGGGAGGAACAGCAGTCCTTGAGACAGAAGGTCGACCAGCAGAGGAAGAGGCCAGGAGCATCCGCCAACAGGAAAATGAGATCCACATACCAGACCCGGCAGGGCCAATCTGGTGCCACCAGGATAGCTTGAACCCCCTTGGTCTTGAGATTCTGGAGGACCCAAGGGAGAAGAGGAAGTGAAAAACCGAACTTACAACAGCGCCAGCGGTGATGGCTGGAGGATCCAGAGACCTGGCAATTTAGCCGGGGACCTTGTGGTTCCGGCGGAGGCTAAAAAGGTCGACGTTTGTCACACCACAGCGGGAACACAGTGGATGGAAGATCTGCAGATAAAGCGACCCTCGCCCGGAGCAATATTTTCTCGACTCAAGTAGTCTGCCACCCAGAAAAAGGTTGACCACCGAAAGAGCTGGAACAAGGCGCTCCACCCAAGGAAGAAATTGTGAGGCTTCTAGTAAGGCCGCACGGCTCCTGGTGCCACGCTGAGGGTTCAAGTAGGCGACCATGGAGGAGAGGTCAGTCTGGACTGTGACAGATGTCCTTGGAGAAGAGAGGTCCAAGGAGTAAGGGCAAATAAGATAGCCCTGCGATCCAGCAGGTTGAACCAGAGGGAGGAATCGGCCCTGGACCACAGGCCCTGAACAATCAAAGCATCGAGGACCACTCCCCAGCCGGGGAAATTGGTGGCAGTGGGAATCACTTACCAACAGAGGGGAAGAAGGACTTCCCTTGAGAAATTCCTGGGGAGGAATATACACTAAAGAATCTCTCAGTGAACCAAGGTGGAGAGAGAACCAAGCAGATGAGGCTGTCCGGAGATTTGTCCCAGCAGGTCGTAATCTTCAAGAGGAAAGAACGACAGAGTGAATGAAAGGTACAGCCTAGAAGGTTGAGGCGATCGTGCGCAGGACCCACATGCCGATTCAAAGACAGCAAGGAGAGTACCTCCAAAGGTGGGACACTCAGGATCTTGGCCTCCGGAGGGAGAATCACACCCTGGAGCGAGCAGAGGATCATGTCCCGGATTCCATGTGCTTAGAGGACACGAGACATCCTCATAGATGAGCCAGCAGAACCGGCGAAGAACATCCAAGGTGAACCACAAGCTGGTCAGATTGTCTGACCTGGAGGGGCTTCACCAGGAGGTCGTCAAAGTCTGAAAACACGGCAGCACCTCTGGCGCAGAGGATGGCCATGAGAGACGCCATCACTGAGGGAAAAAACCCCCGGTGGCAGAGGCCAGCCTGAAGGGGAGAGAGACAACTGGAAAGGTCAAGGATCCACAGCAAAACGAAGAAACCGCTGACGGCACAGCGAGATGATGTAGATGGATGAAGAATTCGCCCATCTCCAGGGATGCCACCACAGACTGCATAGACTACAACGGAGCCTGCAGGCATGGAAGAACCTGTGGAGCCCTTTCAGGTCCATGATGGGACAGAGGAAGCCGTCCTTCTAGGCGAATGGAGAACAGGTAGGAATAGTAACCCCAGATACACTCTGCAACGGGAACAGGGACGCTGACTCCCTGCCGCTGGAGATTGGAGACAGCCTGGATTGTCCGACATAGCGAAGGCAAAAAGACTCCAGCGAAAACTGGAGTAGCCGGACGACACCGCCTCTCAGGCCCAGGCTCCAGACGTCCCGCCATTTGAGATGCCCAGAGAGGGGAAAAAGCTTCATGCCGAGGAGGCTAGGAAGAGGAAGACCTGGACGACCTAGTGCAGAACCGCCAGGGAGGCCTGGACTTGAAAAAAGCTTTCTGGAGCAGGAGAACGGCTGACACATAGGACGCCTCTGAGGGAGGAAGAATCTATTCCCCCGTGGCCTCAGGGATAAGCTTCTCGACGCCCTTAACAAAAAATTTGGCCCAGGACGACCTGGAAAGGGAGAAGGGCTGTGTTCACCTTCTTGGAGGCGGACCCAGTATTCCACAACGGATCCCAACGGTATGGCAGATAATCACTGCATTGGCGGCCGCCTTAGCAGATTTGGGAGGCATCTCTAGTTATTGGGAAGCGTTCAGGATCCCAGAGACGAGCGGCTGGAGGGAAAATGCATCAGGGAGGTTTGACTGAGGCTGTTTGGCCCAGGAAAAGAAGGCCTTGATGACCCAAGAGGCAGCGAAGGAGAGCCGCAGGGAGAAACCAGCCACTACGAAGGCCACCCTGGTGAGGGAAGCCACTTTCTTGCAGCAATACAATAGCCAGCATTTAGGGCAATGCAATGTATCAGTTCTGCATTGCAAACAATACAACAGATGCGATCCGATCTCACTCCGAGGGATCACTGAGGTAGGCAAAATCCGCTGAAGGCAGACTAGAAGCCTTGGAGAGCTTAGCTATCATGGGATCCACCGTGGGAGGCTCTTAGTGATAGGAAGGGACACATGGGGCGGCTCGCTGACAAAATGTCAAGTAGGCCAGCTTGCACTCACTAGTTACTGATATCTAAGTACCGTGCGCTAACCGATTGCACCACTGGAGCAACCTGCTTCCCTTACCTCGGATGTTCATCATTGCCAGCCAGGGAGAGCTAGAGACGTGTGTCACAGCATAGCCTGGCAGAAACTGCCCGAGCTCATCTTCCACTTAGAGACACACAGGTCAAGGGAAGGGATGTCCGATTTCCTAGTCGAAGACAGAGGATGGTCCAGGGAGAAGTCCCTGTGCCCTCAAGATGATATCAAACATCCAGTGGCAGAAAGAGATGTCCACTTGAGAGGATGAGTCCGGGTCCTCAGAGATCTGTAGGGTCTCTATCGCATAGATGACTCCCGCGTAGCAGCAGATATAGATGAGCCTAGCTGAAGCTCCGAGTCGGAGTCAGAGGCGTCCCCAGTTAAATAGACCGAGCAGGGGGAGGGAGGTATCCGCCTGTCGGAGTGGAGCCGTGAGCTGAGTTCCTATCTGGGGAGTACCCAGAGGAAGGGGTGGCGGACCGTGAACCGTAGGAAGACTTCCTGGTCCTTTTGAGGCTCCTGGAGCTGCGACGGGAACTATGAGGGTGTCCAGGGAGATCCCTAGAAGCAGCCGACTGAGCGGCGATCTGGGAAAGCAGCCATTCCAAGTTTCCAGCACTGACCAGTTAAGTCTGGTAAGGACACCATGGCCAAGGTTAGGGAGGCCGCCCAATCCGGGGGATGGAAGAACCGGAGAGGGGCCAGGAGGTTACTGACTGGCTGAGGCGGAAGGCAGAGAGAGCACATGGGCTCGGGCTGTCCGCATGGCAACTGTTTTTGATACAGCGGGTGCACGTATAAAAACGTGACGCAACCAGAGGGGCCGGAGGGGGAGCCCAAGAAAATTAGGGTAACCCAGGGGGTTAGCCTACCAGACTGCAAAAGATGGCCGCTCACAAACTGCTGCAGCAAGGGTTCCGCAGGTGCAATGTCTCCCAGGGAACTGGGAAGAATCCCTGCTGTCCCAGCAAGCCAAAAAATAAATAAATAAGCCAATAAATAAATAAATTGAGAATATGAGGAGAGCAAAGCTCTTCCCCTGGTAAATACAGGCTCAGTAGCTACTGGGCAGGCTGGATGGCTTGCCAGGACAGCCCCCTGGCCAATGGAAGGCCCTAGGCGGAGTCTGGGTACCAGAAAAGCCCGGGAAAGGGACGGGCCCGTTGCGGCCTAGTTCCCGGCCAGGCCTCGGACTCGCGTACAACGCGGCCGACCGCGAGGCACCATCGGCGGCGCGGCGCGACCGCGAACTCCGGAGGTTCCGCGGAGGCCTGGGAAAAGGTACCGGGGGGCCAGGAAAGGGGGTCCCCACACGAGCGGGGGGGGGGAACCGGGTGCCCCCCCCCCCAGGGGCCGCTCGGTAGGAGCGACCAGAAAACCCAAAAACGCCCCAGAAAAAAGGGGCTTATTTACTAAGATTTAAGGCCCAGTTCAGGGGAACCCTGTGATGCCCCCCCCTAAACAGGACCCATACCATTGTCCCCCTGGGAAATGGCACTAAGGGGCTGAGGGGAGGTGGAGAGGGCCTGAAGGGGAGATAGAAGGGGGCTGAGGTAACTTACCTGCCTTCTATTCTTCTCATACTCACCAGTCTGGCGACTTCAGGCGCCGCAGGGTCACCCCCTCGGTAGGACCTCGCACGTGGGAGTGGGGTCACCGGTACTCCGGCCGCTTTCGGGGTGCGGCAAATGGTGAGTGGGGACTGTGACCGGCGAGGCTGCTCTTTTGCAGAGCGCTGCGCCCGCAGGAGGGTATGACTAGTGTGGCGTACACGCTGACTACCCCCTGCACCTGAAAGAAAGGTAAAAATAAAAACGATGCAAGACAGAAGACCTGAGTCAGGTCGTGTCTGCCTCCTATGACACTAGGTTTCAAACTGATTCATGCACAGTGGCTGTGGCAGGGTATAGCCTGGAGGCGGAGCCAACAGCTTTTGCTTTTTCCTAGTGTCTTGTCTCCTAGTGACCAGGTCTATACCCATGGTGCTGTGTCCCCCAGTGAAGTAGACGAGAAATTAAAATATTTATCCCATACGGTGAACGGCGTAGCGGGGAAAAAAAATCAAAATGGCCAAATAGCGTTTTTTTCAACACTTTGTCTCCTATAAAAAATTGAATAAAAAGTGATCAAACCATCAGATCTTTCCCCAAGTGGTATCAATAAAAACGTCATGTTGTCCCGCATAAAAAGACGCCTTACCCAGCTCCATACATGTAAATATGAAAAAGTTACAGGTGACACAATATGGCGACGCAAAATTTTTTTTCTATTTAGCAAAGTTTTTAATTTTTTAAAAGGTATCAAAACATTACAAGTACTATATAAATTTGGTATCGCCATGTTCGTACTGACCCGCAGAATACAGGTAACATGTCATTTTTACCACACAGTGAATGGTGTAAAAATTAAACCCATATGAATTTGGCGCAAATGCAGTTTTTCTCCAATTGCACCTCATTCTGAATTTTTTTCCAGCTTCCCAGTACATTGCACAGCATATTGAATAATGACATTACAAAGTACAATTTGTTTCGCAAACAATAAGCCATCATGTGACTCTGTGAACTGAAAAATGAAAACGTTATGGCTCTTGGAATGTGGGGAGGGAAAAACGAAAATGCAAAAACGAAAAATGGCCGGGTCCTTAAGGGGTTAAAATATACAATAAATAAACCTAAAAAATTCAATTTAGCAAAAAAAAAAAAAAAATTACACACATTACAGTGTTCTCCAGAGATAAACTATTTTATAGGGTTCTATTCAAAATGGAAGTGAGGAATAAAAGTACCCAGTCTCTTATGTTAACTTTGAGTGCCACATGGCTTTTACTGTAGACAGAACCACCACTGGAAGAGAAAGGAGGCGATGAGAAAATGGATGTCTCCTGAGACATATATTTGAATGTTATATTGGATTATAAAAAAAAAGGAAAAGGATATTATTTTTTTCTCCATAAATTCTTATTTTCTTATGCATTGATATATCATTACTAACCTGTGGGTTATTAGAAGTCTTGTCTTGTAGTGAGCAAATGCTGACTGCAAAGGCTGTAGTAGATATGCTGAACTGCAGTAAAGTGATCAACAGTAGATGGATAAGAGTGATCAGTCGGATGATCTAAAATAAAATAATATATGGTTAATATGCTAAAAATAATTTTACTAGTTAGTTATCAGTCCATGAGGCTTTCCATGCTGGAACCAACTTGGGCTTGTATGACAAAAGCTTGAATGAACATAAAACATTAAAACTACAGACATTTTAATAGGCCTAACCTAGGTTTCCAGTCACTGTGACTTAGGCCTCTTGCACACTACTGTGTGCTAGGTCAGTGTGCTATCAGGTTTTTTCCATATAGCGCACAGACCCATTTCTGTCAGCCCATGCACACGACCATGTATTACACAGTCCAGTGTGCGGGCCAGCAGTCTGGGTGGCAAAACTCAGGACAGGTCCTATTCCTGTTAGCTTTTGCAGTCATTGAATGAATGGGGCCGCAGAAACATAGGCGGCACACAGATGACATCCTAAGAGGCTGAATTTGCCATACATTCTCTAATCTATCATCACAATTCATACATCTATGCCTGATGATCTGAACAGAGCTGTCATAAATGCTGGACACATTCTGCTACAAGATTCATTAGGAAACAGCTGGGAATCTGGATTCCCTGTAGTCATGTACCTTTTAAAGAAAAGATATATTTTCCAAAAGGTAGCCTACGCTTTGAAGATGCTCATACATTAGGCAGAACTTGGCCAAACTTACTGACTTTGGCAAGATGGTGAAGATATTAATGTAAGGAACCCTGGTGGTCTAAGGCAGTGAAGGGAATAATGTATGTGTGGAAGTCTAGAGCAATGAATTACTATATCTTTGGAAGTCTAGGGCAGTGAAAAGGTTAATGTAAGAATCCCTGGAGGTCTAGGGCAGTGAAGGGGTTAATCTAAAAAGCCCTGGTGGTTCAGATGATTAAATTTAAGATAATTGGTTGAGTGGTGTGAAAAGGTTAATGCTGCATACCTTGGGTCACCTCTCCAGGCTTTAGATTTGTCCTGGTTGTAGCAAAAAGCTGGACAATGATACTTCAGCTCCATGTTCTGATTATAGCATATGGCTGAAAGATGGGGATAGAGAGGGCTGTAAAACTGTAGCTGTAGGGCTGCACAATCCACTCTATGACGGTTATTCAGGAGCACTGCGTCCAGTCACTAAGGGGAGAGCACCAAGAAGTCTGTGCAGGCGCACTGGGGAGTCTTCTGATCTGTGCGGCCACACATTGGCTAGAAGTTTATACAGGACAGTGACCACAGAATAAAATACTTACATCTGTTGACAACATACTGTACATTGGGCAGCAATTCTCATTAAGTAGCAATTCACCTGTTTGGCATTCAGCAGCTTGGTTAGTGTGTATTTACAGCAAGACTGCATAGGACTCAGATTTTATGCAGTTTTTGGTGCCATTTTTATTTTACAGATGAAAAATATTAAATGTGTTTCATCTGTAAAATTAAAAAACTGGACCAAATCTGCATTGTTTTTTCCAAGGCAGTTTTAACTGCACCTTTGCTGAGATGATAGCGGAGCAGAATCTTGAAACAGTGGATCAGTGAAATGAAAACAATATTACCTATAAGTAATCACTCTGGAAGAACTAATGACCTACCTACTGGGTTAAATCAAATTATCCATAACTCCCCTTCCCCTCTGACTAAATTAGAGCAAATTTATGTAAGGGTCCTTGCACATAGTCTGATAGCAAGTCCCTAACAAGCACTTATCGACAATGTAGAAGGACAAGTGATTGTCTGTTACATGGAGAGACACTGCTTCATGAAAGTCTAGATTAGCCAACAAAAGAACATTTGCTGTCAGCTGATCTTGCTCTAGGTCAGTAGTTGGGAAAGAGTATTCATGTGAACGCTTCTTTGTTGGATCATTGGCCCAAGTAAAAGGGCCTTTACTGGGTTCCACTTTCAGGCTGCAGACTGCCTTGGCAGACTATAGACTTTAGCAGAGGGGTATCTAAAGATTTGAATTTTCATAGTTCATTAAAAACACATAAGACATTGAGAGATAATAGTGTTAAAGGAAATATAATTTACCAGGATGGTGTCTTGGAACAGAGAACATGGGTTTGTATAACATGGTCCATAATTAAAATAATATGTATGAGCAAGATCAATTATGACCAAAGAGACTTCACATAATGCGACTAGAACACTGATGACATTTGTACCTAAAGCTCCTTTCACCTAAAATGGTAAGAAAAGAAAAAAAAGGAAAAGTTTTCAGGCAATGTCATTAATGCCGTAGTAGGGATCTTAGATCTGCTCATTTGTCCTCGTTCCTACACTTTGTCTACTAATTAATGAATCATTATAGATTAAAAAAAAACAAAAAACAACCTGTCAGGCAGTTTCGAGACATTAAACCACCAGTATGTCCTTATGGACTGATGGTTTAGTTTAGTGTCCCAAGTCTATTGTAAGCTTGTCTGCTCCATGGTTGTTTATGAGGAGTCCACAACGGAGAAATGCACATGCTCCATCTCTCAGGGTTCAAGAGAGCAATATTTAAACAACCCTGGTCTGGACAAGTTTAGGATATAAAACTACTGGTTCATAAGGACATGCTGGTGATGTAGTGCCTCAAAACAAAGGGAGCAGAGCAATAGCCATAGCATTCCTAAGCTTTCCCTTTATTGAACACAGAACGACTCATCTTTCTATATAAAGTAGATCCATTCTGTATATAAACTGTAAAATCATGTTTAATGAGCTCCTTTCACCGTCCCCACCATCTGCAGCTCTTTGTATTCTTTCAATACTAATTCCTGTGCAGTTGGAAATTTTCCCTTAGCCCCCACCCCTGCAATTTGTGCTGTTAGTTTCAGCACCCAATATGCTAATTAGGTTCCCTACTGTCATCCATCCCATAACCACTGAACTGACAGTAGGAAGCCTAATTATCATATGTCTGAAACTTGCTGCACTGGAATTAGTGAATGCAAAGGACAGGAGTTGGTGAAGGTGGTGAAAGATCCTCTTTAAAGTTGAACCAGACTGGGTTCATACTGCTGTTGTGGTGTCCATTGTTCTGATTCATCAGGGGATCAAAACAATGGACATTAAAGTTGCCAGATTTCCATTAATCTGGCAAACTTGGGTGTCTGTTGCTCTGATCCTCTGCCAGCCCAATAGTGTGAAGGGAGCCTTCAATTCATTTGTAGTATTAACAACTGTGTGATATGATTATAGCTATTTAATGGGCACTGGTATATGGTGGTCTGTCTAGCCATCATTCTATCTAGTTACAGTGGGGAAAAAAAGTATTTAGTCAGCCACCAATTGTGCAAGTTCTCCCTCTTAAAAAGATGAGAGAGGCCTGTAACTGACATCATAGGTAGACCTCAACTATGAGAGACAAAAGGAGAAAACAAATTCAGAAAATCACATTGTCTGATTTTTAAAGAATTTATTTGCAAATTATGGTGGAAAATAAGTATTTGGTCACCTACAAACAAGCAAGATTTCTGGCTCTCACAGACCTGTAACTTCTTCTTTAAGAAGCTCCTCTGTCCTCTACTCATTACCTGTAGTAATGGCACCTGTTTGACATTGTTATCAGTATAAAAGACACCTGTCCACAACCTCAAACAGTCACACTTCAAACTCCACTATGGTGAAGACCAAAGAGCTGTGGAAGGACACCAGAAACAAAATTGTAGACCTGCACCAGGCTGGGAAGACTCAATCTGCAATAGGCAAGCAGCTTGGTGTGAAGAAATCAATTGTGGGAGCCATAATTAGAAAGTGGAAGACATACAAGACCACTGATAATCTCTCTCGATCAGGGGCTCCACACAAGATCTCACCCCGTGGGGTCAAAACGATCACAAGAACGGTGAGCAAAAATCCCAGAATCACACTGGGGGACTTTGTGAATGACCTGCAGAAAGCTGGGACTAACGTAACAAAGGCTACCGTCAGTAACACACTACGCCGCCAGGGACTCAGATCCTGCAGTGCCAGACGTGTCCCCCTGCTTAAGCCAGTACATATCCGGGCCCTTCTGAGTTTGCTAGAGAGCATTTGGATGTTCCAGAAGAGTATTGTGAGAATGTCATATGGTCAGATGAAACCAAAGTAGAACTGTTTGGTAGAAACACAACTCGTTGTGTTTGGAGGAGAGTGAATGGTGAGTTGCATCCAAAGAACACCATACCTACTGTGAAGCATGGGGGTGGCAACATCACGCTTTGGGGCTGTTTCTCTGCAAAGGGACCAGGACGACTGATCTGTGTACATGAAAGAATGAATGGGGCCATGTATCGTGAGATTTTGAGTGCTAACCTCCTATCAGCAAGGGCATTGAAGATGAAACGTGGCTGGGTCTTTCAGCATGACCATGATCCCAAGCACACCGCCAGGCCAATGAAGGAGTGGCTTCGTAAGAAGCATTTCAAGGTCCTGGAGTGGCCTAGCCAGTCTCCAGATCTCAACCCCATAGAAAACCTTTGGAGGGAGTTGAAAGTTCGTGTTGCCCAGCGACAGCCCCAAAACATCACTGCATGGAGGAATGGACCAACATACCAGCAACAGTGTGTGCCAACCTTGTGAAGACTTACAGAAAACGTTTGACCTCTGTCGTTGTCAACAAAGGATATATAACAAAGTATTGAGATGAACTTTTGTTATTGACCAAATACTTATTTTCCACCATAATCTGCAAATAAATTCTTTAAAAATCAGACAATGTGATTTTCTGGATTTGTTTTCTCCTTTTGTCTCTCATAGTTGAGGTCTACCTATGATGTCAATTACAGGCCTCTCATCTTTTTAAGTGGGAGAACTTGCACAATTGGTGGCTGACTAAATACTTTTTTCCCCCACTGTATGTTTCTTCTGACCTATGCGTTTCCTTCCTTGCTCATTTGAAGAAAAAAAAATACTTACCAGACCACGAGAATTTTTGGTCGCTGCTGCAACTACCAGTGATCCAGAAATAATGTACTGCAAAGAACAGAAGAAAAACTAATAATAATAATAATAATACATTTTATTTATATAGCGCCAACATATTCCGCAGCACTGTACAACTTGTAGGGTTCAAGTACTGACAAAAAAGATACATTACAAAGAAATAGTCAATTCACACACTGGGACTGAGGGCCCTGCTCGCAAGAGCTTACAATCTATGAGGTAGAGGGGGTGACACAAGAGGTAGCAGGGGCGGCAACAGATACAGCATTGTTTATACAATGGTCAGACAATTTTGTAATAGAGGTTACTGTCATTACACATATATAAGCTGTATGAGCCGTCACCAATCGTGTCCTTTAACATGCAGATGGTGCCTGGACATATAAAGCTAGTCTGATACAGCATCATATCCTGTGAGGTAATGTTTAAGCATAAACAGAGGAGGTTATGTTTTAGGGATTCTAACTATGAAAGGGTTTACATTAGGAGTTGTGATAGGCCTGTCTGAAAAGAAATGTCTTTAGTTTACGCTTGAAGCTGTGGAAATTGGGGGTTAATCTGATAGTCTGGGATAGAGCATTCCAGAGAAGTGGTGCAACTCGGGAGAAGTCTTGTATACGAGCGTGGGAGGTTCTGATAATAGAGGATGTTAGTCTTAGGTCATTGAGTGAACGGAGAGTACGGGTTGGGCGATAGACAGAGATGAGGGAGGAAATGTACGGAGGTGCAGCATTATGGAGAGCCTTGTGAATGAGGGTGATAAGTTTATATTGTATTCTGTATTGAATAGGCAGCCAATGTAGTGACCGGCACAGACCGGAGGCTTCGCAGTAGCATCTAGACTGATAGATGAGCCGCCGCATTCAGAATAGATTGTAGAGGGGAGAGTTTAGTAAGGGGAAGGCAGATTAGTAAGGAGTTACAGCAGTCAAGGCGAGAGTGAATCAGGGCAACAATAAGTGTCTTTAGTGTATCTGTGGTAAGGAAAGGGCGGATTCTGGAGATGTTTTTGAGGTGAAGTTGACAAGAGCGTGCGAGTGATTGCATATGGGGGGTAAAGGAAAGGTCTGAGTCAAACAAAACCCCGAGGCAGCGGGCATACTGCCTAGGAGTTATGGTAAGGCCGGAGACTGCAATGGAGATATCAGGAGCAGATCTATTAGATGGTGGAAACAGCAGTAGTTCAGTCTTTGAGACTAAAACTTTCCCCTTGACAGAGTATTCATTTACAGTGAGTTTACTAACCAAACAAACAATACATAGTATACAGCCTCAGACCAACCCACAGGTGAATCTTCGGGTGGGCCCCAGAGCCAGCTGCGCTCCAGCACACCTTGTCATAGCATACCTATTGTACTTAATACAGATACTCATTGTACAGCATCTCAAGAAGGCTATGTATCAGTATCATACTGGGTAGATTATTTAATAAACTGCTCAGTTTATTATTATATACTCAATACATTGGGAGGTACAGAGTAAACCTATATTCACATTCCTTACGCTGCAACGTATCAGGGATCCACGAATGATGGCAGCTTCTCAGGTGGAAGATGGCCATGAAAAATGGATGTTTTTTTCCCAGTCATTTTGCACCACGGTCATGTACATGTACCCTTGCTGCTGCCTGAGGCTGTGTGGGCACATATCCCTTGCTCACAGAGCTAAGAGGGCTCTAGTTCAAGGCAAGGACAAGGTAGCAGACAACTGAAAGGACCCCTGGACAGACACAATCAGAGGCAAGGGCTAGGCAATAATCTACTACTGGAAAATAAATGTTTGTTGATGACATTTTAGGAACTTGCAAACAAGTGTCAGACAATATTTGCATTTAGGTGTATAGTGGCCCCCAGTCCAACACTGATAGAATGTTGTAATAGCTAAAATTACCGACCCTTGTCTATATTATTATTATTGTTTATTTATATAGCACCATTAATTCCATGGTGCTTTACATTTGAGGATTTACATACGGTACACAAGATGTACAAAACAGATAATACTAACAGTGACCAACTGGCACAGTGGGATAGAGGACCCTGCCCACAAGAGCTTGCAATCTATGAGGGAAGTGGGAGAGAGACAGAAGGTGGGGGTAGAGGCTGTAGAGATGGTATGGTGACAGTAGTGTTATTGGAGGTTGTAGGCCTTCTTGAATAGGGGAATCTTCAGGGCCTTCTTGAAGCTTGTGAGGGTGGGGGACAGTCTGATGTGTCTTGGTAGCGAGTTCCAGAGTATGGGGGATGCACAGGAGAAGTCTTGGAGATGTTTGTGTGAAGAGCGGATAAGAGCAGAGCGGAGTAGGAGGTCTTTGGAGGATTGGAGGTTACGTGTGGGCAGGTAGCGGGAGATTAGGTCGGAGATATATGGAGGGGACAGGTTGTGGATGGCTTTCTATGTCAGCGTTAGTAGTTTGAACTCTATTCGCTGGACGATGGGTAGCCAGTGAAGGGATTGGCAGAGGGGAGTGGCCGATGAAGAATGGGGGGAGAGGTGTATTGAGCGAGCAGCACAGTTTAAGGTGGACTGGAGGGGGGCGAGAGTGTTTGCTGGGAGGCCAAGAAGAAGGGTGTTACAGTCGTCTAGGCGGGAGATTATGAGGGCGTGAACTAGCATCTTTGTAGTTTCAGGGGTAAGGAAGGAGTGGATTCGGTGGATGTTCTTGAGTTGGAGGTGGCAGGAGGTATTGAGGGTTTGAATATGTGGCTTGAACGATAGGTCAGAGTCTAAGGTTATCCCAAGGCAGCGGGCCTATGGGACTGGGGTGAGAGTGGTTTCATTCATTTTGATAGATGGGTCAGGTAGGGGGGTCGTGCGTGGAGCGGTGAAGATTATGAACTCTGTTTTCTCCATGTTGAGTTTGAGAAAGCGGGAGGAGAGAAAGGAGGCTACGGCTGCTAGACATTCTGGGACTCTGGACAACAGAGAGGTAATGTCTGGTCCAGAGAGATATATTTGGGTGTCGTCAGCATAGCAATGGTAATGGAAACCATGGGATTCTATGAGTTGGCCAAAGCCTAGGGTGTAGGAGAACAGGAGGGGTCCTAGGACGGAGCCTTTGGGGACACCTACAGAAAGAGGGCGTGGCAGGGAGGTGGTGTGCGAGTGGGAGACGCTGAATGTGCGATTGGTGAGGTATGAGGTGATCCAGGAAAGGGCCAGGTCTGAGATGCCAAGGGATGAGAGAGTTTCTAGCAGGAGGGAATGGTCGACTGTATCAAAGGCAGAGGAGAGGTCAAAGAGGAGGAGGACAGAATAATGACGTTTGGCTTTGGCGGTTAGAAGGTCATTAGTGACCTTGGTTAGGGCAGTTTCTGCGGAGTGATGTGGTCTGAAGCCTGACTGTAGTCTGTCAAACAGCACATTGGACGAGAGATAGGAGGACAGTTCGGAGTGGACATGTTGCTCCAGCAGTTTAGAGGCGTATGGGAGCAGTGCAGTGAGAGGGGCGATAGTTGGCTGGAGAGGACGGGTCCAGGGAGGGTTTCTTAATTATAGGTGTGATGGTAGCATGTTTGAAGGCGGAAGGGAAGGATTCATTGGTTAGGGATAGGTTGAAGAGATGGGTTAGGGCAGGAGTAATGACTTCAGAGAGTTTGGGGATGAGGTGTGACTGGATGGGGTCAAGCACGATGGAGGTGAGGTGGGATTTAGAGATTAGGGTGGAGAGCTTTTCATCAGTGACAGGTTAAAGATGAAGAGCACAGGACAGTTGGGTAGAGTGGTTGTCGGGGGTGTAGGGTGAGACTGTCTCTGGTGTCAATTTTGTTTTTGAAATAAGAGGCAAAGTCTACACGATGGGTAGCCAGTGAAGGGATTGGCAGAGGGGAGTGGCCGATGAAGAATGGGGGGAGAGGTGTATTGAGCGAGCAGCACAGTTTAAGGTGGACTGGAGGGGGGCGAGAGTGTTTGCTGGGAGGCCAAGAAGAAGGGTGTTACAGTCGTCTAGGCGGGAGATTATGAGGGCGTGAACTAGCATCTTTGTAGTTTCAGGGGTAAGGAAGGAGTGGATTCGGTGGATGTTCTTGAGTTGGAGGTGGCAGGAGGTATTGAGGGTTTGAATATGTGGCTTGAACGATAGGTCAGAGTCTAAGGTTATCCCAAGGCAGCGGGCCTATGGGACTGGGGTGAGAGTGGTTTCATTCATTTTGATAGATGGGTCAGGTAGGGGGGTCGTGCGTGGAGCGGTGAAGATTATGAACTCTGTTTTCTCCATGTTGAGTTTGAGAAAGCGGGAGGGGAGAGAAAGGAGGCTACGGCTGCTAGACATTCTGGGACTCTGGACAACAGAGAGGTAATGTCTGGTCCAGAGAGATATATTTGGGTGTCGTCAGCATAGCAATGGTAATGGAAACCATGGGATTCTATGAGTTGGCCAAAGCCTAGGGTGTAGGAGAACAGGAGGGGTCCTAGGACGGAGCCTTTGGGGACACCTACAGAAAGAGGGCGTGGCAGGGAGGTGGTGTGCGAGTGGGAGACGCTGAATGTGCGATTGGTGAGGTATGAGGTGATCCAGGAAAGGGCCAGGTCTGAGATGCCAAGGGATGAGAGAGTTTCTAGCAGGAGGGAATGGTCGACTGTATCAAAGGCAGAGGAGAGGTCAAAGAGGAGGAGGACAGAATAATGACGTTTGGCTTTGGCGGTTAGAAGGTCATTAGTGACCTTGGTTAGGGCAGTTTCTGCGGAGTGATGTGGTCTGAAGCCTGACTGTAGTCTGTCAAACAGCACATTGGACGAGAGATAGGAGGACAGTTCGGAGTGGACATGTTGCTCCAGCAGTTTAGAGGCGTATGGGAGCAGTGCAGTGAGAGGGGCGATAGTTGGCTGGAGAGGACGGGTCCAGGGAGGGTTTCTTAATTATAGTTGTGATGGTAGCATGTTTGAAGGCGGAAGGGAAGGATTCATTGGTTAGGGATAGGTTGAAGAGATGGGTTAGGGCAGGAGTAATGACTTCAGAGAGTTTGGGGATGAGGTGTGACTGGATGGGGTCAAGCACGATGGAGGTGAGGTGGGATTTAGAGATTAGGGTGGAGAGCTTTTCATCAGTGACAGGTTAAAGATGAAGAGCACAGGACAGTTGGGTAGAGTGGTTGTCGGGGGTGTAGGGTGAGACTGTCTCTGGTGTCAATTTTGTTTTTGAAATAAGAGGCAAAGTCATCAGCTGTGATAAGTGAAGTTGGAGGGGTGCAGGAGGACGGAGAAGGGAGTTGAAGGTAGTGAATAGCTGTTTGGGGTTGCAGGATAGGGCAGATATTAGTGTGGAGAAGTATATCTGCTTTGCAGAGGTGAGTGCATTCTTGAATGTGAGTACTGCCTCTTTGTACCTAAGGAAGTCCTCCTGGGAGTGGCTTTTCTTCCAGAGGTGCTCTGCAACCCGTGAGGCATGTCTCAGTTTTTTAGTCAGGTCAGTGTGCCAGGGTTGCCTATTGATTGGTCGGCTCTGGTGTTAGTGAAGGGGGCTACAGAGTCAAGGGCTGAAGTAATGGTGGTATTGTAGAAGTCAGCGGTGGTATCTGCATCCTGGAGTGAGGATATGTCAGCAAGTGGTAGGAGAGAGTCTGAGAGCATGCGGATGTCAAGGCAATTAAGGTTTCTGCGGGGGGTGTTGTTTTAGGTGTTGGAGGGTCTATTACAGAGGAGAGGGCAGAGAATGTCAGCAGGTTGTGGTCAGAGAGTTAGAGAGGTTAACTAGAGAGCAGAGGCGGGTGAATATGAGGTCCAGAGTGTGTCCCTTTGTGTGGGTGGCAGAGGAGGAACATTGAGAGAGACCAAAGGAGGCAGCGAGGGACAGGAGACTGGAAGCGGAGGGGTGGTTTGTATTAATGGTAATGTTTAAATCACCCATGATGATGGTGGGGGTGTCAGTGGATAGGAAGTGCATTAGCCAGGTGGTGAAGTGGTCGATAAAGGCAGTGGTAGGTTGGAGATTGGAGGGTGAATAAATGCGAACAGAGTGCACTTCAAAGGAGGGCAGGGTATATACAGTACATACACATACATATAGAAATCATCAGAAGTAGTAGAGCTTAGAGTTATTGTGCTGCAAAACCACTATAACAGATGAAAAATGTGATGTAAAGTTGTAGTGAAGTATAGTGAAATGTCCTAACATGTTATAATAATGGAGCAGAAGAAAAATTTGATGTAAAGTTGTAGTGTAGTATAGTGAAATGTACCAACATGTTATAATAATGGAGCAGTGGCGTAAGTACTGGGGTAGCAGTCGTAGTGACTGTCACAGGGCCCGGGACGGTTACCTGCTGGAGTAACCCCAGCAGATAACGGGTCCTATTTACTTACCGATCCCCAATCCTGCTCAGGGCCGCCTCCGCTTCCCCTTCTGCATTCCATATCACATCGCTGGGGCCCACTGGAGGGCAGAAGGGGAAGCGGAGGTGGCTGTGAACAGGAGTGGGGATCAGTAAGTAAGGCTGTGGGCCTGCGGCAAGAGTATTTGTTGGACGAACAATTATTATACTGTGGGGTCGAGTAACACTGGTTTTTATGTTTGTCACCTGTTAGGATTCAGATGCAAGGTAAGAAATGTACGAGTCTATAGGAGAGCAGTAGCAGAAATGGGCTAACAACTGCGAGCAGTAGAAAATGCTACTTAAAGGCAAAACACTACTGCGAACCAAGACCGGCCTCAGACACCTTCACCAGAGCGCCTCGCAAGAAGAGGTGGCCTTTCGCTGAATCTGAAGACCGGAATTGTCACCAGAACAGAAAGTGTATTACAAATAAATGCACTGCAGTAGGAGCCTACACCAAATCCGCACACTACTCACAGGGACAGAGAAAACAGAATGGTCGACAATCATGGGTCAGCAGCTGAGGAGGGCAACACAGATCCAAATCATGAGACGTAGACAAATCCGGGAAACAAAGCCAATAGTCAGAACCGATCAGGAATGCCAGAACAAAATCGCAAGATAAAAGAGGAATCCATGTACACAGACACAGGTCAGGTATAGGAGAAGTCAAATCACAGTCAGGCGCTTAGCAGGAGTTTAGGAAACTGATTAGCCAGCACAGCTGAGTGATAGGGAGGGGTTTAAAAAGGCTTGCTCAGGAAGCTTTCCTATGTTGTCATGGCAACCTTAAAGCAGCAACCACCAATCCTTCTTTATGTAGACCCGGCAACTTTAAAGCAACAACAGATGTAACATCCCTGACATCACCTCCCCTGGGTCTCTGATCATTATACTCTGGGATTTGAAAAGACACATAATATTGTGTGCAGGGGCCACTGTGGGACATAATACTGTGTGCAGGAGCCACTGTGGGACATAATACTGTGTGGAAGGGCTGCTATGGGACATTATACTGTGTGGAGGGGCCGCTTTGGGACATTATACTGTGTGGAGGGGCCGCTGTGGGACATTTTACTGTCTAGAGGCTGCTATGGAACATTATAATGTGTGTAAATGGGGTGGTATACTGTGTGGAGGCCAGGGAAGGGGGCACTATGCTGTGGGGGGGGGGGGCAAGTCAAAAGATTGCTGGGGGACCTAGTCTTTGTTAGTTACACCCCTGCAGTGGAGAAATTTCTGAAATTTGCTGATTTCAGTGGGAAACATGGCACTGACATTAAACAAAGACATGGTGCTCAAACCTCCCCCCTCCACAGTAATATTTATCATTGCTGGAGCTATGGATGGATGTCAACCTGTTCTCCAAGATAAGAGTCTACTAAATAAGGTTCCTGGATAATAGGTTGTCCTGCAGGAATATTATGTAGACTTATCCCCAAATGTACTGTAATCTAAAAGTGAACAAACCAGTGCTATAAATGGAGGTTACAGTATATGGCTAGAGTATGTAATATGGGTAATATAAAAACATGTGGTTCTCTAGACCAACCAGGAGAGGGCAGTGACATGGATGTAGGTAAAAAAAAACAAACTCAGTTTACCCCGTTATAGGGAATGTAAACCATCGTCTGATTTCATCATCCCTCTCCCGCTTCCTCCATTTCCACTTTTGTTCCAGCACTTTGGTGGTATACTGAAGAAGACTGACTAGCTCGGTTTTATAACTAAGACAGCTACCTTTTTTCTTTAGCCATCTGTCACAACAAGGGGTATGACTTAACTATTAGTCTGAGTCAGCCAGTCAGTCCCCCTTCAAGAATGTCCCCAACAAAGCCCGAGAATAAAATGAAGGAAGTGGAACCAAGAGATGGGGCCTGAAATAGGATGATCTATGCAGATCCGAACAGGCTAAATTACAATAGTAAATTCAAATATTTTACATTTCTTTAAAAATACATACAGAGGGAGGCAAAAAACCATGAACAACCCGCCATAAAAGGAAAAAATATTACACCCTGATCCCAAGTGGCAGACTAGATCCTATACATCTACAAGTGTTCAGTATTGTTTTAAGAGGATATATAAGCCTTTCAGAAAGTGATCAATAGTTTGTACTAAAGCCAGCTGTAAAGTAGTCTAATCCCCATGGATTCAGTAAAGAAGCCTTATCGTTCCTGGAAAATTAACTCAATTCGGTGAACTGTGTTTCCTTTATTCCAGTGGGGGAAGGCATATTCGACAGTATGACATCAGTTTAAGGCTAAATAGGAAAACACACTTTAAGGCTAAGGCCCCACATAGGGGGTCTTCCTGCAGCACTTTTCACAGAATGTCAGCAGAGTTTTACTCTACCGACTTTCTGCTTCAATTATATTTATAGGGAAAGTGCCAGCGATTCCATGGTATAATTGATATGCTGCGATTTCCAAAAACGCAGCATTTCTGCTACGGGTATTTTTCTTCAATGTAAAGGGCCATGATTCGCTAGACTGTAGGGCCATGATGGCGAAACTATGGCACGCCCGGCGTCGCCCTGATCGCTCACTAACAGGGAATCCGGTACAGGATTCCCCGTTAGTGAGCGATCGCTTCTTTCAGCTATATGTGCAAATGCACATACAGCTGAAAGCTGTCAGTGTAGGCTGCGGAACCGCGGCTTACACTGACTGCAGAGTGTGACCTCTGCCCCGATGCAGGCGCGATGACGTCATTCATCAGCACCTGCAGTCAGAAGAAGGATGCTCTTCGTGGGACTTCAGGTAAGTAGTAGATAATACTGTGTTGGGGACCAAAGTGGAGTATATAATACTGTATGGGGGGCCCACTGTGGAGCATATAATACTGTATGGGGGGCCACTATGAAGCATATACTACTGTGTTGGGGCCCACTGTGGAGCATATTATACTGTGTTGGGCCACTGTGGGCATATAATACTGTGTGGGGGCCACCATGGAACATATAATACTGTGTGGGGGCCACTGTGGAGCATATTATACTGTGTGGGGCCACTGTGGGCATATAATACTGTGTGGGGGCCACCATTGAACATATAATACTGTTTGGGGGCCACTAAGGAGCGTATAATACTGTGTGGGGGCCACTCTGGAGAATATAATACTGTGTGTGGGCCACTGTGGAGCATATAATACTGTCTGGGAGCCACTTTGGAGTGCATTGTACTGTCTGGTGGACACTATGGAGCACATTGTGCTGTTTGGGGGATCACTGTGGAGCGCATTGTACTGTGTGGGGGCCTCTTCGCTATTTATATCACACAGTATCTGTTTTATAGCAGACGTGATATTATTACAGACTGTAGTAACATTGCACTGTCGCTATAAAACCGATCCTTTGCAATGTAAATATTTTGCAATATTGAATGCTCTGTAAAGCTCCATTTTGCAGGTACATAACTGTCCGCAATTGTGGATCCACACAGTGGATTAAGTTTAAATTGCCGTGTTGGCTCTTTGCAATAGTTTAGTGGGTTTTGGGTTGCAGTTTGGGCACTCGGTCTCTAAAAGGTTCACTATCACTGCTGTAGGGACTGTAAAACACCATTGTTTTTGCAGTGGCATTTCCACCGTCAACAAACCGTGGTATTTGCACCATGTGACCTAAGGGTCAATAAAACTAGCTATAGGTCATGGGCCTCCTCTGGCCGTTGGCCCCCGGATACTGTCATAATGATCAATCCATCACTTGGGACAACCCACTTTTCTTTTTGGTAAAAGCCAGAAAAATTCCACTCTGTTTCAAAATACCACAGATAATAATATGAAAAATAAATAAACAATGTATCAAAATAATAGGTCACTAATATCAAAAGAGAGGTGCAATCTTTACTTACAAAGACAACTCCCCAGTAAAAAATGAAGCTGTATACTGTCACTGAGGTATAGGCATTCAATGTGTAGAGCAGAACAGTGCCTGCTAACATTTGAACAAAGGCCAATGCGATCTGAACAGCCTGCAGTGGGTTAAAAAAAAAAAAATCCATTATACATTTGCTTATATATTCATGAATATGCACAGATTCATGGGTAACAAGGGTCACATTGTATACACAACAGGCCTGATAAAGTCCAATATTTCAACATTCATTAAATTGTTCTCTGCAGCAGTAATGATAGAGACTAAGTGCTTATTTACTCGACAGTGAAATACAGTCATGTGACAGCTGTTTTGAAAACACATAGGGGGTTATTTATTATCTTTCCCTTTTTTTGGCCATATTTTTTGCAGGTTCACCTTTATGATGTAGACGTGCCTCCTTGTTAAATGTTGTGCATGTGTTAATTTAGATGCACCTTTATGAGTTATGTTCACTTTACCCCTTTTTTGTTAAAAAAAAGTCACAATTGTCTCTTTTTCGTATAAAAAAAAAAAATACTGTTACTTTTTAATACTGTGTGACTTAACAGGCTTTTTATTTTTTTGCACCTTTTTTTGCCCCTTATTAAAAAAGTGCAAGTCATAAATACAATGTTAAAAGGATCTCCATTTAAGCCAACTACCCTTTTCCCCACAAAAAAACAAAAGTGGCGAGGGCAGCATAATATCTGGAAAAAAATGCACAAACTGTCGCATCCATAGCCCTTCTTCCAACTTTTACCTCTTTTGTATTCTCAGCTTTAGGCCTGTAATTGACAGACTGCTGTGTATGCATGTAAACAGTACACAGAAACCTGACAGCCACTGCAAACAGAGTTGGGGGATTACTCTCTACATAAATATCCCAAATTCATATACAATCTGTCCAGTGTATTCTAGCCTAATGGAGAAATGGCATCTCATTTACTATGGGAATATGTATGTAATACAATATGTATTATGAAAAAATAGTGCCTTTACATAGGATGTAATATTAAGCTGCCAGATCTGCCAGATTGTAGCTTTGTTGGGGGAAGTAGTACTGGAGGAGCTGCTGGGGAGGTGACCATAAAGATAGAGGAAGTAAGGCAATTGAGTTGATAACCTCTCTGATGTATTTGCCTAGGTTCTCTCAAGGACAAGTTAAATCTGAAAAGCAGAAATATTAACATGTCCTATGCTATTCTGTTTTATCTTTTTTTACAACACAGTAGTCAAATTCAACTGATAAGGTACTATAAAAGTCTGGCATAAAATGCATCCACATTCTAACACACATCTAGCATCATGTACATGTATTTTACATACAATATAACAAGTCCTGGGATTTTGCTTCCACTGACTTGAATGGGACCACAGGAGATAGCAAGTGCTGTAATTCGGCTATCTCTGGTTCCTCCATTGAATTAAATGGGAGCCTGGATGGGTCCCATCCACCAAGTGACATGCCTATATTCAGTATGACTCCATTCAGGCCGAATGCATAACAAGGGTAAAATAACTCTACTCTCATAATCCTTGGGTGTCTCAGCAGTCAAAGGATAATATTATTTGTTGCATAATCCCTTTAATAAAAAAATTGTATGCATTAACGTCAGATTAAACTCACCCCTAAAGCTTTTGGTTGTCCCTTCAGGAAAATTTTGTGAAATGATGATGTCTGTTCCACTGGAAAGCTTGTAGTATTACCCTGTGGGCCCATGGTAAAGGCTCCATTTGTGGTTGTAAAAGCCATAAGTGTAGTTTACTGAAAATAAAACAAACTACTTAAAGAGGACCTTTCATGTCCTCCTGCACATGCGGTTTTACATACCGCTAGAAAGCCGACAGCGCGCTGAATTCAGCGCATTGCCGGATTTCCTGGTATGTGCTCCGGGGCTGGAGATATCGGTGGTGTAAGTTTCACGGTTTACTATAAGAAAGGCGTTCCTGACAGTCTAGCGGCGCTGTGAGGAACGCCCTCCCTGACTGTGCTCGTTCTCATAGACTTGTACTGGGGGGACGTTCCTCACAGCTGAGCGTCATCGCCGGCCAGTAAGGAACGCCCCCTCTGACCGTACAGTGCTATAGACGAGTACAGAGAGAGGGGGCGTTCCTCACAGTGCAGCGATGATGTTCAGCTGTGAGGAACGCCCCCCCAGTACTAACCTATGAACGAGAACTGTCAGGGAGGGCGTTCCTCACAGCGCAGCTAGACTGTCAGGAACGCCTTTCTGACAGTAAACCGTGAAACTTACACCGCCGATATCTTCAGCCCCGGGGCACATACTGGGAAAGCCGGCAGTGTGCTGAATTCAGCGCGCTGTCGGCTTTCTAGCGGTATGTAAAACTGCATGTGCAGGAGGACATGAAAGGTCCTATTTAACATAAGACCCACTATCCAGGAATATAGAATTAACCTACCACTATTTAATTAAGGCTGCATATGCAAGTATAAGAAGAATATAAGCTAACAGTACCTTGCAGGAGAGTACTGAGGAATACCTTTATTTGGAAACAAATAAAAGCAATGAGCTAATTATTATCTACTGTTATATAGGTTTTAACACTGTGGCTAATGGGTGATATATCTCTGTATAGATATACAGTAGTATTGGTCAAAGCCTTCTTTCAGAGGTATAAATTTGGGGAATACTCCTCACAACAAGTGTTGTAAAAAGAGCATGGACTGTATAAGAATGCACAACAAACTCATGTTTTGTTTACAGTGCAAAAAATGTATTTCGAGTGCTATACATTTCCTTAAACAGTGTGGCTAATAGGGGATGCGTGTCACTGCATGGAATTGCATTGGTGTAAAGCTGGCCATACACAGCATACTTTAGACTACTGAAGTGGCAGAGGCTGAACATTAGTTAAACAATCAATCAATTTTACATAATACTACAAGCATTCATCCCATACAGCTGACCATCAACTAAAGTTAGTCACAACCAAAATCAATTGTTTTGCAATCCAAAATCTAATGTGTATGGCCAACTTTATCCTTTTAGAGTACTCCAAATGGGTATGTCTAACAGATGGCCACTTACTTTCTAGTGTTGTAATATAATTTGTGTATTTTCTTTACCTACAACTAAAATAAAATATTTAATAAAATTTGGACTCCTATAAGATTAGAAAATGATTTCAAATGTGAAAAATATGTTCATAAAAATTTTTAAGTGGGATAGTCACCATAGATATGATTTAGAAAATAATAGCTATCTTTATTGGATATACAAATGAATTTGCAATGGTTCCAAAGATGGACCCATTTGCCAAATTTGCCTACAGATAGCTGTGAACCAGGCAAAGGCAGAAAATTATAATCAGGGCTAAAGGGGTGCTGTTTAGAGCATGAGTAGGCCACAGAGTGGAAAGGTGACATAATGTGGAGTTGGCAGCAGCATGAGGAGGACAGGAATGACCAGGTGACAGAGTGGGGAGGTGGGCTGCACAAACACAAACCCACTGACGGTGGCTGTAAGACGGAGCACTTGACATCAAATGTGTGGCATCAGGCGGGTGGCAGCATCAGAATAGTAGCTGAGGCAGATAGCCAGAAGAAACCGGTCTCTTTACAAGGTTTGGGTGAGGCAGCATGGATGATTTAATCTGATGCATCAGGCATTGGTGGTTGGAAATCCTGGATGTTCCACGCCTGATTCATCTTGACAAAGGTCAGTCTCTCCACATTTTGGGTGGACAGGCGAGTTCTCCTTGGGGTAAGTATGGCCCCCGCAGCACTAATCAACCACTGTGATGTCACAATACTGGACTGGCAGGACAGCTTTTCCAGGGCAAACTTGGCCAGTTGTGGCCACAAATCCAGTTTGGCTGCCCAGTAGTCCAGTGGATCTTCGATGACAGGTGGCAGGGTGCACTCTAAGTATGCCACCACCTGCTGTTTCAGGTTCTGCTCTGTGCCTAACTGCTGATGAGCAGTTTCTTCACTATGTGGGTGAAGAAAGCTGTTCATCAGTGACTCTAGGCTCATGCTGCTGCTGATGGAGCTGATACTGCTCCTGCCACCCCCCCACCCCACAGCTGCAGTGGCATTGCAAGGTGTATCCTCTCAGTGGGTGTAAAAAAGGCCCACATTTTTGACCCGTAGTGAGGGTTTAACATGGTGGAGAGCCAGTAGTCATCCCTCTGCCGAATGGTGACAATTCGGTTGTCACTACGCAAGCAAGTGAGCATGCATTGGGCCATTTGCGCAAGTGACTCGGAGGGACTCCCTGCATCCATCTCCACTGCATACTGCCACGGTGTGTCTGGGTCATCTGCCTCGTCTTCCTCATCTCCCTTTTTCTCTTCCGGCTGCTCCTGCTCCTCCTCTTCTGTCACCCGTGTGGAAAAACCACCCATTTCGCTACACATTGCTTGTGCTTCAATGTCCACCTCCTCCTCCAGTTCAGCCCCCACAGGGCTCATGTGGCTGTGAGATGTAGGCACCACGTCTCCAGTCCCCTGACCAGCCAGATTTACAAGCATCTATTCCAGGAATCAGTGGAATGACGTAGTCCTGGCGACTGACTAACAAAGTGGCCTCCTCAAAGGGAATGAGCAAACGGCAGGTGTCACGCCTGAGCTACCACTGGCTAACATTTAAGTTACACAGGGGAGTACCTCTGTCCGCTTGGATCATCAAGAAATTGGTTATGGCCTTTCTCTGTTCGTACAGTTGGTCCAACATATGGAGGGTTGAATTCCAACAGGTGGTGTGATGATGAGACCCTCAATTTATGTATCATTCTTTATTCGTATCAGTCACATATCTGTAGGAATATAGAGCTGTGTTTACATTGGTGGTCAATTCGCTCCAGTGGTTTTATGTGCATACCATGGAGAGAGGGCCTGTCTGACCCGTCAGTGTGATATCCCAGATGTCCAAAGGGGGGAGGGTGGGCTAATGACCTGCAACTAATCCAAGGCACCCATCTTTCCTTCTAACCGGCATAGATTCCTCTTTCCGTGAGGAGAGGGCTGGCTGGGGGGTGAAGGGTGGAGCTGGCCAAGGGTCTTCACACTGGGGTGGGGTAAGGTCTTTTGTCTTTGTGTGGAGCCTGAAAGAGACACAGCTAAGAGACTGAGGTCTGGTATTCCTCTATGCTTTATTTCCATTTTTGCTTTATGTGCTGTATCATTGCTCTTTTGCTTGTATGTTTATGCTGTCTGCTCACGGGTTGTGAGTGGAAGGTTTAGAAGGGTGATTGCAGGTACGCCAAGAGGCGTGGCAAGGCGACATTCTTCACAGTGGTGGCAGCGTTGTGGGATCTTAGGATAACAGTGTGTGGGTGTGGTATCACTCAGACACTGAGGATTGTGGCAATCCTATGGAACGAGCTTGGTATGAGATCAAGCTTAAAATACGGTGAAAGTTTGGTACACTACTGTTCCCTCCCTTCTTCTTTTTTCTGTCCTATCTTTTATTTGGCAACGACTTCTAGTGAATGCCTTGCACTCTGAGAAGTGGAGCTAGGGGACGTCAGCAACTGACTGATACAAACGCTGAGCAGATGGCTGATATGGAAGGTTCTGCAGCTGGGCAGGACGAGGAGCAAAGTCCTGAGAGGCTGGCACAAGAAAACATCACCATGCCAGACGGTTCAGCAGGTGCCCGGACCCCAGAGGTAACTTTGCCTGGAGGGACCAGTAGCCCCAGTTCTGTGGGGGTAACGGACTTATACTTGCAAATGGCCTTACAGCAGATAGATGCCGGCGACTCTGACACCCGTCTGCAGGTGATTCACCAGTACCAAGCTGCTGCTGCAGAGCGCCGGGCGGAGAGAGAAGCTGCAGAGCGTCGGGCTGAGAGAGAGGCTGAGCGAGAGGCCCGGGAACGCCAGGCGGAGAGGGAGCATCAGCTTGAGCTAAAAAAGCTGGAACTTCACCAGCAGGTGCAACCTTCCCCTGCACAAACTCCAGGAGCCCAAGCACTAAAGATCCGATCCGAGGACTTTCCAATCTTGGAAGATAACGGGGACTTGGACTCGTTCTTGCGGGGATTTGAGAGGGCGTGTAAGCAGCATCATATTCCCCAGGCAGAATGGGCCCGTTACCTGTCTCCCCGGCTGAAGGGAAAAGGCCTGGATGTTTCCACGAGCTTACCAGAGGACGCGGACTATGAGACCCTCAAAGCGGCACTGATCCGGAGATACCGGCTCACGCCGGAGGTGTACCGCAAAAAAGTTCCGGAATATACAGCGGGGTCCCACAGAGAGCTATGCGGATGTTCTGCACCACTTACAGGCTACATTCTGGCAGTGGATCAAAGGACTTACTGTCACCACGTTTGAGGGACTTGGGGACCTTATGATAAAGGAACAATTTCTCCAGGTGTGCCCTCTGGAGGTCCGCCAGTTCGTGTGTGATTGGAAACCCAAAACAGCAGACCAGGCTGCAGAGATTGCTGACGACTATGTGTCCACCAGGGAGCAAGGGGCCAAGAGAGGAGCCACAATGCAGAGACCCTCAAGCTGGAAGGAGGGGCAAAGCTGGAGTTCACCACAGCCTGCGGTCTCCAAGTGGGGTAAGACAAACTCTGTCCCGGGTGCCCCCTCTACTTCCCCTGTCCCAAGAAATCTGGGCGCCCTGGGGACCACCTCCAAGTCCCAAGGAAAGGTCCGGCGGTGTCACACCTGTAACCAGCCAGGACATTTCAAGGCGGAGTGCCCCAACCGCTCTAAGAACCCCCCCTGTTTCCCCAGCCACGGCAGCTGGCTCATCTGTATACTTGGTGGGGAGGGAGGGGTTGCAATCCAATGCCAACCGTCAACAGGTCACTGTGGGGGATAAAGTGGTCATGGGATTTCGGGACACTGGGGTGGATGTTACTCTGGTGCAACCTGACTTGGTCCCTCCGGACAGTATTATCCCTGGAAAAACTCTGACCCTGAGGGGTATTGGACAAGAACGCTTAACTGTGCCCATGGCTTGTGTCCATTTGGACTGGGGTGCGGGAAAAGGAATGCGTGATGTGGGGCTAATGTCTAATCTGCCTGCCATTGTACTATTGGGAACAGATTTGGGGCCCTTGGTGTCCCAATATGGGGTGGGAGCAGCCCCACCTCGCTGTGACAAAATGTCGGTACTGAAGGATGATTTTAATGTGGTGTTGAAGCCTGTCACACAGGCAGAGGGAGGAGTCAGTAGCTTGTTTCCCCCTGCTGTGTGCCCAGCTAAAGTAATCAGTGAGCATGTGAATGAGGGACTGTGGAATGTTAACCTGGCTGTAGCCCCGCCCACATCTGCGGGTGGTGAGAGCCCCCTCAGTGTGACCCTGGCTGAGCCATTCACCCATGAAGTTCACTGTGAATCAATGACTGAATGCAATGTCAATGTAATTGCTAATTCTTGCCTTGCAGATTTCCAGGGTAGCTCTTCTGAGATGCTGGGGGCAACCCCAACTGATGACAATGTGCCAGGTGGTCAGGTGGGTCACGGGGATCTCAGGGCCGATCCAGATGAGGAACGGACTGCTGGTGTTGCAGTGGTAACCCGCAGCCAGGGTTCTAGAGGGGGGAAGGTGCTCCCGTTCCCTCTGTCACCCAGAGATGGCACTGAGACTGCCATGACTAGCCTCCCCACACTGGAGCTGGAGGAGCCCGGCGGGTATATGACATGCACATCTCTTCTGTCTGGCTCCAGTCAGGAGTTCAGGGACGCTGTCCAAGCTGACCGCAGTCTGGACGCATTGAAGGAGCGTACTGCTCAACCTCCCTTGGAGTCGGACAAGGACCGCGTGTACTGGGAGCAAGGGAGGTTGTACCGGGAAACGATCCCCACAAAGGGAAAAGGAAGTCGGCTCAGGGAGAAACATTTGGTGGTACCCCAACCCTATCGGGTGGAGTTGTTGCGGATTGCTCATGATATTCCACTGGCAGGCCACCTGGGGATCGCTAAGACCAAGGCTCGCCTTAGCCACTTATTCTACTGGCCTAAAATGGGGACAGATGTAGCTAAATACTGCCGTTCATGTGACACTTGTCAGAGGATGGGCAAGGCAGGGCAAGGCTCAAAAGCCCCAATGATACCTATGCCCATCATAACCGAACCTTTCCAGCGGGTGGCTGTGTATCTCATTGGACCCCTGTCCATTCCCAGTCGCACCGGGAAACGTTTCATATTAACGGTAGTAGACTACGCTACTAGGTACCCGGAAGCTGTCGCTCTGTCTGCCACTCGGGCTGATGTAGTGGCCAAGGCTTTGGTAGGCATCTTCTCCCATGTTGGATTTCCCAGAGAGATGCTCACAGACCAAGGTACCCAGTTCATGTCTGCCTTGATGCAAGGCCTGTGTAAGGTAATAGAGGTGCAACATCTGGTGTCCAGCCCGTATCACCCACAGACCAATGGCCTGTGTGAACGGTTCAATGGCACCCTGAAGCAGATGCTCAGGATGTTAGTCGAGTCCCACGGGCGCGACTGGGAGCCTTATCTCCCGCACCTGCTGTTCGCTTACCGGGAGGTGCCTCAAGCCTCAACGGGGTTCTCCCCCTTTGAGCTCTTGTACGGGAGATGTGTACGTGGGCCCCTAACTCTTATGAAAGAGTCCTGGGAAGGAGAAACAGCCATCCAAGGTGTGCCAGTCGTGGAGTATGTCCTGCGATTCCGTGACCAAATGCAGGCTATGGCGCAGCTGGTGCATGACAACATGGTCCAGGCTCAGGCTGACCAGAAGCGCTGGTATGATCAGAATGCCCGTGAGAGAACATACCAGCCGGGGCAGAAAGTATGGGTCCTAGTCCCTGAGCCCCAGGACAAGCTTCAGGCGAAATGGACCGGTCCATACGTCGTGCACCAGCAGGTCAACAGCGTCAGCTACCTGGTCACTGTTGATCCAGGCCGGAACAGGCATAAGGTCTTCCATGTCAACATGATGAAGGATCATCATGACCGTGAAGCTAGTGCCTTTCCGGTATGCAGTCTGCTAGAGGACGGGGAAGAAGAAGACCTTGTTGACTTGCTTGCCCATTTTCAGGAGGATGGGTCCAACAAGAAGGCACAGGTGAACCCCCTGCTGGCTGAGGCCCAGCTGTCCCAGCTGGATGGAGTTTTGCACTCCCTACCTGGTCTGTTCTCCGCGAAGCCCGGGAGGACTGACCAGGCCACTCACCATGTGGCTACCGGGAATCATGCCCCTATCCACCGGTCTCCATATCGCGTCTCCTCGGAGGTATAGGTCCAGATGCGCAAGGAGATTGACGAGATGCTGGAACTGGGGGTGATTCAGCCCTCTCACAGTGCATGGGCTTCACCTGTGGTTCTTGTGCCAAAAAAGGACCGGACCACCCGGTTCTGTGTAGACTACAGGGAACTTAATGCAGTTACAGTCGACGACGCGTACCCCATGCTGCACATCGACGACCTGCTTGACCGGTTAGGTACGGCCCAGTACTTGTCCATCATGGACTTGAGTCAGGGATACTGGCAGATCCCCCTGGCCCCTCAGGCACAGGAGTGATCGGCCTTTATCACCCCTTTCGGACTGTACGAGTCCACTGTCATGCCATTCGGCATGAAGAATGCCCCTGCCACTTTCCAGCGGATGGTCAACTCCCTGCTGATGGGATGTGAAGGGTTTGCCACTGCGTACCTGGATGACATTGCCATCTTCAGCTCCACTTGGGAGGAACACCTACAGCACCTGGCGCAGGTGCTGGGGCGGATCCACAGTGTGGGCTTGACCCTCAAACCGGAAAAGTGTCAGCTAGGCATGCGCGAGGTCCAGTACCTGGGACACCGGGTAGGTGGGGGAACCCTGAAACCAGAACCTGAAAAGCTGGATGTAATCACGTCCTGGCCAACCCCCCGGACCAAGCGACAGGTGATGTCTTTCCTGGGTACGGCAGGGTACTATAGGAAGTTCGTACCGAACTATAGCACTCTGGCTGCCCCCTTGACGGACCTCACCAAGAAGAAGTTGCCGCAAACTGTCCAGTGGACGGATGCTTGCGAGTGCTCCTTCCAGGCCCTGAAAGCGGCCCTGGCGAACGCACCTGTACTTCAGGCGTACGATGAGTCACGTCCGCTTGTGCTACAGACCGACGCCAGCACCTACGGACTCGGTGCCGTACTGAGCCAGCTTGACTCAGCGGGGCAGGAGCACCCGGTGCAGTACCTCAGCCGAAAGCTTCTGCCGCGGGAGGTGGCCTACGCCACAGTGGAGAAGGAATGCCTAGCAATTGTTTGGGCCTTGCAGCATCTGCAGCCTTACTTGTATGGGCGCCACTTCACCGTGGTGACGGATCACAACCCTCTGATCTGGATCAAACGTGTTGCAGGTCAGAATGGACGGTTGTTACGTTGGAGCCTGGTGCTGCAGCAATACAACTATGACATCTGGCACAAGCCTGGCCAGGCTCATGGCAATGCCGATGGCCTGTCCCGGCGGGGTGAGGCTTCGGAGGTACGGGTGGAAGAGGAATGGAGGTTCCTCCTTCCTCCCGACATACTCTAAAAAGGGGAGGTGTGATGATGAGACCCTCAATTTATGTATCATTCTTTATTCGTATCAGTCACATATCTGTAGGAATGTAGAGCTGTGTTTACATTGGTGGTCAATTCGCTCCAGTGGTTTTATGTGCATATCATGGAGAGAGGGCCTGTCTGACCCGTCAGTGTGATATCCCAGATGTCCAAAGGGGGGAGGGTGGGCTAATGACCTGCAACTAACCCAGGCACCCATCTTTCCTTCTAACCGGCATAGATTCCTCTTTCCTTGAGGAGAGGGCTGGCTAGGGGGTGAAGGGTGGAGCTGGCCAAGGATCTTCACACTGGGGTGGGGTAAGGTCTTTTGTCTTTGTGTGGAGCCTGAAAGAGACACAGTTAAGAGACTGAGGTCTGGTATTCCTCTATATTGATTTCCATTTTTGTTTTATGTGCTGTATCATCGCACTTTTGCTTGTATGTTTATGCTTGATCATATTAATATTGTATATTTCTGTATATGCTATTAATTAGTACCGACCCACTTGGGTTATTAAATATATAAAATTTATACAGCTCGTTTCATTCTATCCTACGAACTCTGTCTGCTCACGGGTTGTGAGTGGAAGGTTTAGAAGGGTGATCGCAGGTACGCCAAGAGGCGTGGCAAGGCGATATTCTTCACAGGTGGGAACATCGCATATCAGCCTATGTTATGGGAGGCCATTCTGTCGCTGCAGCTCAAGGAGGGTGTGATTGGCGGTGTACGAGTGGATGTCTTGCAGATGGGTGGAGCACGTAAGGAAATGCTTGACAACCAGATTGAACACGTGCACGATGCAGGGTACATGGCCCAACCCTCCTTGATGCAGTGCTGACAGCATGTTCTTCCCGTTGTCGGTCACCATGGTTCCGATTTTAAGTTGTTTTGGAGAAAGCCAGGATTGAGGACACAGAGCAGTTCCTCCCCTGTGTGACTTTGTTCGCCCAGGCAAACGAGGTGTAGAACAGGGTGACAAAGCTGTGCCCTGCACATGTGGTATGCTGGAGGAGCACTGGGAATTGTCCCTGCAGTGGAGGATGAGGTGGACATTGTTGCAGGACCATTGATGTCTCCTCAAAATCGCTTCGGTGATGGATTGCTGACGCAATAACTGACTAGGAGGAGGAGGAGAAGCAGGAGCATCACGACCAGCAGATGATGGGAAGGACACACAGCTTCCTTCGGCTGAGGTGGTGGAGCCTTGACACGCTGAAATGGGGTGCATGCCACTGGGAAATGCAGCAGTTGCTGTGGTAGGCTGGACCACCACATTGGAGCCATGGTTCTCCCAGGCCACTTTATGGTGCTGCTGCATATGTTGACGCAGGGCTGTGGTGCCAACATTGGCACCCTGGCCATGCTTCACCTTCTTCCCACAAATTACACATATGGTCATGTTCACCTCCCCCTGTGGCTTAACAAAAAACTGCCACACCGCCGAGTAGGTGATTTTACCCCCAACACTCCGTGCTAACTGACTGCTACCACCACTGCCTCTGTGAACCCCTGCACCACTGTTTTCCTGGCAGGTAGGCTCCGGCAAAGCAGGTGGTCTACCCCGGGTACGTTTGGCTCCCGACCTCCCACTGCTGCCACCCTGCTGACTCCGCCGCTGCCTCATGCACAAACTGCCACCCTCTTCTCCGGATGATGATGATTGCAATCGGTTACATCATCATCCACTACTGTCTGCAGGTCACTGATGTCCTCCTCAACAGTCTCTGAGTCAGAAGCCTGACTGCTCGCAAAACCAGGTCCCACGCCACTCTCCTCATCACTACTTGCCCACCTACTGCAGGAAGCGGCGGATGTCTCCTCCACATCTTGGCTGAGCAGTAGCTGCTGACTGTCCTCTAGTACCTCCTCCTCACTGTATAGTGGATCTGAGCCCACAGCATAGAGTAGTTCTCTAGCTGAGGGAACAGAAAAGGACAGAGGCAGGTTGAGGACAGGTGAGGGCACAGGGCCTGCTCCCAAGGCCATGCCAGCTAAGGGTTGTGTCTGACAAACCCAGGGACTCTTGGCTTGGGGTGTCTGATGTGACTTGGGATGAAGTGGATAACCGAGTCAACCATTCTACAACCGTTGGGTTGATGGTTAAGACACGACCGCTAGCTGACACTGGTAGCTCAGGCCTCTGTAAGTGACCCCTGCTGCCATGACCCCTTACTCTGCTGCGACCTGTGCCTGCACCAGAAACATTTAGGCCTGTGTCCATCCCCTGCGCATGGCCTGTTGTTTCTCTGTCTGACATACTGTTAGATCAAAAAAGTAATTGAAAATTAATACAAGGCAAAATGGCCTGTAATTTTATACTTTGAAGAGAACGGCGAATAAGCCCCTTATTTGTTTCACCGCTTTAAAAAGGCGTTATAATAGATTACTGCAGAGATTACTGTATACAAATTGAGCTTTTTTGCACTACTGCACTGCAAAAGGCTTGTAATGTTCTACCTTGAACACACAGGTATGATCTATTGCAAATCTGTAATGAGCAGTAGTATAATGGCAGTGAGTGCTGCAATGTGTAGTATGATTGTTGCTATTACCGATGCTGCAACCACCCCAAATGAACCCTGTTCTGCTTCAATATGCTTCTGTAAATTCCTAACTATCCTTTCCCTACAATTCTAAGGCTCTTTCCCTGAACTTCTAGCAGTTATGAATTGTTTTCTACCAATTTCCCTAGCACCTGCTTGACGTCTCTCCCTGCACAAAGTACGATGTGAAATGACTGAACCTAAAATGGCACAGGGTATTTATAGGGCTGTGACATCACATCGCTGGCTGGCTGCTGATTAGCTGCACGCATGGCATTGTTGGTGATCACGCGTTCCCACAGTCCCTTGCCCCTTGTCCTAACTTCTGCAGCAGCCATTTTATGAAAAAATGCGATTCGATACATCGAAGTGTGAGGAAATCCGGAATCAAGGCGAATCGAAGATTTCCTGAAATTCGGATCGAATTCCACTTCGTCAGCTTCAATTCGCTCATCTCTACTTATGAGCCGACATCCAGGTGAAAGAGGCTAGAGGGGACCTGGGGAATCCCAGGGGAGTTGATATGGCTGCGCTCGTATCAGGACTGCAGTCCTTTAAAAACATAAACATTGCTGATGGTCTGCAACCCCCATAGACTTGTGGTCCACAGTTTACAAACAGAAGGATAAATAATCTAGTGATTGCAGGTTCAAGCTCTAGGGAGGCTAAAAACAAGTGAGAAAAATATAATTAAAAACACTGAAATCATTCCCCTTCAATAGAATAGATATAAAAGTAAATAAACAAACAAACACATTATGAGTCTAAGCATCTAAAAATGTCTAAACTATAACAAATATTTATCCCATATGGCTGAATCACTGCTTTACCTGAAAAAAGTTGGAATAAAAAGAGGTCAAAATGTCAGACATTTCCCAAAATTGTATCAATAGAAAGACCTTGTTTCACAAAATAGAAACCATCTGCAAACATTTTTAAAAATTTTAAAAGTCACAGGTGTCACATTATATCGACACACAGAAATATTTGTTTTTTCAAAGTTTTAAATTTGTTTCAGTTTTAAAACATGAAAAAAACTATATAAATTTGGTAACATGATCATACTGACCCACAAAAAATAGGTAAAATCTCATTTTTACCACTTCGTGAACACTGTAAGGCTGAGGCCCCAAGTTTTTTTGTTGTAGATTTTGCAGCAGTTTTTTGAGACAAAGCCAAGAATGACTAAATAAGGAATGGGAAATATATAATATGTATTTATACTTCTACCTTCTGCTCAAACCACTCCTGGTTTTGGCTCAAAAAACTGCAATAAAATCTGCAACAAAAAAAGCTCTGTTTCCACAACATGGGGCCTTAGCCTTAAAATGAAATCTGTAAGAAAATAGCTCATTTGCAGTTCTTTTCCAATTCTACGCTATTCTGATTTTTTTACAGCTTCCTAGTACATTTATGAAACATTACATGGTGCCATTATGAAATATAATTTGTCGTGCAAAAAATAAGCCTTTATATGACCATGTGAACAAAAAATAAAAAAGTTATGGATTTTGGAAGACAGAGAGGAAAAAATAAAAACTCAAACGGAAAATCACCCTGTCCTGAAGAGGTTTAAGGCCTCTGCACAACACTATCACTGGTTTGCGAAACATTTTGGACCCGATAGACTCCTCTTAAACCTTGACATTCTTATTTTATTATAAGATGGCAGTATAGCACACACTTTAATTAACCCTTTAAAACTCTGCGCCGTGTTATTACATTGTGCTGAGCGTGTATTTAGCGCTCACCGCTATAATAGTACAGCCAGCACAGAGCACAACACAGAAAATGCACCAACACAGCTTAACCCCTCAGAAGCCATGATCAATAGTGATGATGGGATCTGAGTGGTTATGGGGCAATATCACCCCCCACTTTTAACCCTTTGCTTCCCTCGCAATGAGATTGGGGGGGTCTGAATGGGTGCATGGCAGCCAGGAGGTCAATCAAAGACCTCTTGGCTGAGTTTCCCCTAACAGCCAGGAGCTAAAATCTATGTGTAATGTACTCCACACAACACACAACCTTGGACCACAAAACAAGATTTGTAAAGAGAAGCAGTGAGTCACTAGTATTATAAGTATTCGGAAAGTACATATGTGTGGAAAACCGAGGTATATAATAATGGAAATACATTATATGATACATAGAAAAAGAGTCAAGATATAATAAAAAGGTGTTTCCTGACAAGACGAGGACATTGTACTGAGTACTGAGTCATTATGGGAAAGCCATATGTTAGATTACACAACTGCCCAAGAGAATGTGTTGCAATATTTTCTTTTCACACACACCTCAAATATAGCAGAAATCAGAGCAGTAGTAGAGATATGTATGCAAATCTGGTCTAGAGGCTTGTCTATTAAAAGGATTTCTGCTATGTCACAGGAAATCATTAAAAGTACAACTTTTGATTTTCTGCCAGTATTTGTGTCATTAATAAATTTTCTAATATACTTTATTAACACATTTTGTCTCCTTGCTATGAAATCCTGCGTTTCTTTAGAATGCAGAGCCCACTATTGCCCACAAACCAATGATGGTCATTGTTAGATATTATTAGATTGCAATATTCATGACCTGTAAGGATTAAGTCTATTCTGATGACAACACTCTTGTATTTTATGGTGCATGGGTGTGGTTACGGTACACTATTTTAGAGTTGTCCAAATACAGATGAAAAATGTATAAGGATGCTGGGGAAAACCCCCTCTCATGAATATAAACGGCTGACATACACACATGTCTGGGTCTGTCTGTCTCACTTTTTTTGACACCTTGAGAAGATGGCAGAATTGTCTTACAGAGGCCAACACATGGATGAATCAGCATGAACCAAGAAGATGTCTGCAAGAGAACCAACTTGAAGAAACCTAGCGATGAACTTCTCCCATGATGTAAGTTGATAAGACTTTGACTGTTATTCTGGCAATTTTCCCTGTATCTGTTTTTCCATGTATTTATAAGAATCGGAATCCTCCAATAATGTTATCTTATGGGTCAACACGTGAGTAAGAATTCACTCAAGCGTACTGTATTTTACAGTCCTCCCGCTATCTTATTATAAATAACACGCAACATCATGAATTATTTTGTTGGATTAGCTTCAGCCACAGCTTTTCTTTAAAATTCAACCATTAACCCTTATTGGGATATTGGGAAGGATCGCAGTGTATAATGTACAGAGGCCCGGAGAAGTTGAAAAAAAAACGGTCTTAATTACCTCTGCTGCTCCAATGTGAATTCCTCTTCAATGATGTCACAGATGGCACATAGGTCCGGCTGGCGTCATATACAGTACATAGACAAAATTGGGTTTTACTTGAAATTTTACTTTCTTTGAGCCCACATGGGTCTGTCTATGTAGCAATGAAACAGTTAATTAGCATAATTGATGGTATAAGATCCCCCCCTTTCCACTAATTCCTTGTGTTTTTACTGGGAGGATATGCTGTGATGCCTTGGACTCTAAAAAAGTTACATTTCATGAAAATTTTGTCTTTCTTATTTGTCCTGCAGCATCACAGATGGGACCTAGCTAGCCCAAGGGGGAGAAGATCATCATTTGGAAACCGCATTATGTACTGCTGTGCCAAAGGGTGGACCCTCAGAGTGGATGTTCAGACGATAATGCTTGGTGAAGGTAGAGGAAGAGCTCCAGGTAGCAGCATTACAAATATCCAGAATACAGTCATGGCCAAAAGTTTTGAGAATGATACAAATATTAATTTTTACAAAGTCTACTGCTTCAGTTTTTCTAATGGCAATTTGCATATACTCCAGAATGTTATAAAGAGTGATCAGCTTAACAGCAATTACTTGCAAAGTCAATATTTGCCTAGAAAATGAACTTTATCCCCCAAAACACATTTCAACATAATTGCAGCCCTGACTTAAAAGGACCACCTAACATCGTTTCAGTGATTGCTCCATTAACACAGGTGTGGGTGTTGATGAGGACAGGGCTGGAGATCAATCTGTCATGATTAAGTAAGAATGACACCACTGGACACTTTAAAAGGAGGCCTGTGCTTGCCATCATTGTTTCTCTTCTGTTAACCATGGTTATCTCTAAAGAAACACGTGCAGTCATCATTGCACTGCACAAAAATGGCCTAACTGGGAAGAGTATTGCAGCTAGAAAGATTGCACCTCAGTCAACAATCTATCGCATCATCAAGAACTTCAAGGAGAGAGGTTCCATTGGTAACAAAAATGGCTCCAGGGCGCCCAAGAAAGACCAGCAAGCGGCAGGACCGTCTCTTAAAAGTGTTTCAGCTGCGGGATCGGGCTACCAGCAGTGCAGAGCTTGCTGAGGAATGGCAGCAGGCAGGTGTGAGTGCATCTGCACGCACTGTGAGGCGGAGACTCTTGGAGCAAGGCCTGGTCTCAAGGAGGGCAGCAAAGAAGCCACTTCTCTCCAGAAAAAACATCAGGGACAGACTGATATTCTGCAAAAGGTACAGGGAGTGGACTGCTGAGGACTGGGGTAAAGTCATTTTCTCTGATGAATCCCCTTTTCGATTGTTTGGAACATCTGGAAAACAGCTTATTCGGAGAAGAAGAGGTGAGCGCTACCACCAGTCTTGTCTCATGCCAACTGTAAAGCATCCTGAAACCATTCATGTGTGGGGTTGCTTCTCAGCCAAGGGAATCGGCTCTCTCACAGTCTTGCCTAAAAACACAGCCATGAATAAAGAATGGTACCAGAATGTCCTCCAAGAGCAACTTCTCCCAACCGTCCAAGAGCAGTTTGGCGCTCAACAATGCCTTTTCCAGCATGATGGAGCACCTTGCCATAAAGCAAAGGTGATAACTAAATGGCTCAGGGAACAAAACATAGAGATTTTGGGTCCATGGCCTGGAAACTCCCCAGATCTTAATCCCATTGAGAACTTGTGGTCAATCATCAAGAGACGGGTGGACAAACAAAAACCAACAAATTCAGACAAAATTAAAGCATTGATTCTGCAAGAATGGACTGCTATCAGTCAGGATTTGGTCCAGAAGTTAATTGAGAGCATGCCAGGGAGAATTGCAGAGGTCCTGAAGAAGAAGGGTCAACACTGCAAATATTGACTTGCTGCATTAACTCATTCTAACTGTGAATATAAGCTTCTGTTACTCATAATATGAATGCAATTATATTTCTGTATGTGATAAAAACATCTGACAAACACACATAAAAACCAGAGGGCAGCAGATCATGTGAAAATATAATATTTGTGTCATTCTCAAAACTTTTGGTCATGACTGTAGATACTTGTGCATTTACAGCCCATGAAATTGCTGTGGAATGTGTAGAATGTGCCCTTGGTGTCCTTGATAAAGAAGATTTGTTAATCTGTATGTCTCCAAAATAGTGGACTTGATCCATCTGGCCAGTGGCTTTAGAGGATTTCATCCCCTACCTAGTGCCTGAAAAAAGTACAAATACATTTTCTTCTTTTCTGACATTCTTGGTTCTATCCAGGTAGGTCAGAATAGTTCTCTTAACATCTAAGGGTTGGTTCACACTTGCGCCCAGAGTCCGTCCGCGGTGAATCCGACCTAAATATCAGAAAAAAAGGATAGGGGAAGGTTTGCAAGCGGTTTATTTAAAAACCCATTCACTTCAATGGGCTTTTAAAGCAACCCGCAGGTGTCCGATTGGAGCCTCTGTGCTGCGAAGCCGCTTTTTTTGGTTGGAAACAAAGTCGGACGAACTCTGGGCGCAAGTGTGAACCAACCCTAAGGTGTGAAAACATATCTGTTCTTCTGCCTCAGGATGAGGATTGAAAACTGGTAAGAAGAATTCTTTTTTTTTTAACTGTAATATTTATTGAAAATGTTTCCACAATAACAAATAAACAAGGAAAAGTATAGAAGGCATTACACGATAAGTCTAAGTGCACAAAGCAATCAACAGATAATAAAATAGGGCAACACTAGATCATCATATTAAAGAGGACCTTTCATATCCTCATAAATATGCGTTATTATATACCGCTAGAAAGAGACAGTGTGCTGAATTCATAACATAGCCTTGTACTGTCAGAGGGGCCGTTCCTTACCAGCCCAGCGATGACGCCGAGCCATGAGCAATGCCCCCTCTTATAGGCTATGTTAGAGTAGAGTCGGGGGGGGGGGGCGTTCCTCACAGCCCAGCGATGACGCTAGGTTGTAAGGCCTGCCCTTCTGAAATTAACGGCACCGATATCTCCAGCACCAGGGCACGTATCGGTATATATAATACCGTATATTGATGAGGACATGAAAAGTCCTATTTAAAAAGGAACCTTGCTCTGCAGTGAGTAATACCTTCCAAAGAGGATTTGGGGTCATTCATTCTTTTCCTTGCTTCTCTATTAAGAGCTGTACGATGCTTCTCACTGTTTACGGTATACAGGCTTGTATGTGCAATGTAGCAAAAATAAGCATGGGGCAGTCAATTCAAACAGTTATATCTAGGACATTGTAAAGTGTAGAAACGTGCTACTCTAGTGTCCTATAAAATAGGAGATTCTCATCTTTCATATAACACTAAGGCTGTAGTTCTACCTGTAGTATTTCCCTCTGGAAATATCATCAGTTTAAAACACAGTCAGGATTGGGAGCAGCAGCAGCTGCATATCAATATCCCAATGCTTTTCAACTGCACACGATATTATGCCCAGCAGCGGCCCCTGCACACGATATTATGCCCAGCAGCGGCCCCTGCACACGGCATTATGCTCCATAGTGGCCCCTGCACTCGGTATTATGCTCCATAGTGGCCCCTGCACTTGGTATTATGCCCCACAGTGGCCCCTGCACACGATATTATGCTCCATAGTGGCCGCTGCACATGGTATTATGCCTCACAGTGGTCCCTGCACTCGGTATTATACACCATAGTGGACAAGAAGAGGCGGCGGCTCCATCAAGGGAGGTCGGTGAGGATAAGTTTTTTTATTTATATAAATAGGCCGTCACCTGCTGGAGTATCCCAAGAAGGTAACAGCCTATTTATTTCCCTACCCGACGTCTGCTCGTGGCCGTACCCGCTTCACCTTCTGCGCAGAAGGGGAAGTGAATGCTGCTGTGAGCAGCCGCGGGCATCGAAAAGTGAGTCCGCGGGCCTCAAATACTACTATTATTATACTCCGGGGTCTTTACAGACTCCAGAGTATAATAATCGGAGACCCAGGGAAGGTGAGGGAACATAAAAACATATGCTACTTACCTCTCATGCGATCCGATGTCACTCCAAGCAGGATTGGGCGCTCTGGTGACGTCATCAGGTTGCGTCGCCAGTCTGATCACGTGACGTCTGTGCGCAATTAGACAGGGCCAAAAGCTGCCTGGAGTGCACCGGTGTCCAGGATAGGTAAGTAACACTGGTTTTTATGTTTGTCAGCTCCCCTGGGTCTCCGATCATTATACTCTGGGGTCTGAAAAGACCCCAGAGTATAATAATAGTTCATGGGTGGGCAACTATGGGGCACAATACCGTGTGCAGGGGCCACTATGGAGCCTAATACCAGTGCAGGGGCCACTATGGAGCATAGTACCGTGTGCAGGGGCCACTAGGGAGCATAATACAAGTGCAGGGGCCACTATGGAGCATAATACTGTGTGCAGGGGCCACTAGGGAGCATAATACCGTGTGCAGGGGCCACTATGGGGCATAATACCGTGTGCAGTGGCCACCAGGGAGCATAATACCGTGTACAAGGGCCACTATGGAGCAGAATACCATATGCAGAGGCCAATATGGAGCATAATACCATGTTCAGGGGCCACTATGGAGCATAATACTGTGTGCAGGGGCCACTAGGGAGCATAATACAAGTACAGGGGCCACTAGGAAGCATAATACCGTGTGCAGGGGCCACTAGGGAGCATACTACCGTGTGCAGGGGCCACTATGGAGCATAATACTGTGTGCAGGGGTCACTAGGAAGCATAATACCGTGTGCAGGGGCCAATATGGAGCATAATACAAGTGCAGAGGCAACTATGGGGTATAATACTGTGTGCAGGGGCCACTATGGAGCAGAATACCATGTGCAAGGGCCAAATTGGAGCAGAATACCGGTGCAGGGGCCACTATAGGGCATAATACCGTGTTCAAGGGCCACTATGGAGCATAATACCGTGTGCAGGGGCCAATATGGAGCATAATACCGTGTTCAGGGGCCACTATGGAGCATAATACCGTGTGCAGGGTCACTATGGAAAAATAATACCTAGTGCAGGGGCCGCTGCGAGGCATAATACCGTGTGCAGGGGACGCTGTGGGCCATAATACTGTGTGCAGGGGCTTCTGTGGAACATTATAGTGTGTGTAAATGGGGCGGTATAAACAGAGGCTATGGCGCCTGTTTATATCACACGCTGTCTGTTTATAGTGACCGTGTGATGTAATTCCAGTCTTGTCACATAGACGTGTATAGGACGAGGCTGTAGTTACATTACATGGCCGCTATGAGATGAATGACACTATGTAAACAGAGAAGCGGTCACGTCACTTACACAGGTACCAGGGTTCATTCAAACAGCTGATCAGTGGGGGTCCTGGGTTTTTGAGCCCCACTGATTAGTTTATTAATGACCTGGAAAACCTTTTAATTAGTTAACACCTGGGGCATTATTAATAATAGGCACTATTATTAATATAAATATGCACTTGGGGGTTATTCATTATGGCGGGTTATATCATATATTTTATATTTGGGGTAGCAGCAGGATGGGTGTGCAAGTGAGGACAATATGGGTCAGGTGCCTGGAAAAGTGAGGAGCCAAAGATGTATGTGTTGCAAACTTTACAGAGACAAGTCACAGCTGAAAGAAGTGGTCATGGTGGTCCAAAGGGAAGAGAAAGGAAATGTGAAGGATTAGTCAGAGACGTCACCTGTAAGTCACAAAATGTTACTGCCCTGTATGCACCTAAATGATAGAGGATAAATACCTGATTGATGGGGGTCTGTCTGCTGAGTCCCCCAGTGAGCCTGAGAATTGTTTTTTTTTCCCCCACTGGGTGGGAATACAGCCTGACCGGAGCCATATATATAGGTGTGTCGCTTGCTGGATGGACGAACCCGCGTGGCTCTCATTCACTTCAATGGGAGTGCCGAAGATAGCCGAAGTCCTGTACTCAGCTATCTGCGGCACTCCTATTATAGAGAATGGGGGCCACGTGGGCTCGTCCATCCACCAAGCAGAAGATGTGTGAAGTTACTTTCATTGTTAATGCCGTGTTGTTGATCTGATATTGAAGTAATGCAGTAAGAAGAATTCTTAAAAACTGTTTTATAACTTTGTGTATTGTGTATATTGTGCGACGATAACAGCGTGTGAAGCTAGTATCATGGAAACTCAATTTTTTTTTTTTTTTTTTTTGGGGGGGGGCGTCTTTCTATAGTCCGTCTCAGGCAGCAAAGAGGCTAGGTTCACCTGGGGTCTAAAAGACCCCAGAGTATAACGATTGGAGACCCAGGTGGTGACAAACATAAAAACCAGTGTTACTTACCTGGGCTCCAGTGCACTCCCTGCTTTCGGTCCCTCTTCAATGTCACACAGACCGGCGTCGCAACATAATGATGTCGGGATGGCTCACGTGACGCCTGGGATGTCACCAAAGAAGGCCAAAGCCTGCTGGAAGTAACCGGATCACTGGTGAGGTGAGTAACAATGGTTTTTATGTTTATCACCTCCCCTGGGTCTCCGATTCTCTGAAAAGACCTCGGAGTATAATAATAGTAGTATTTGGCCTCACTTATCGATCCCCGCTGCCGCTCACAGACGCTTCTGATTCCCCCTTCTGCGTCTGATAGTAGGAGGGGAAACGGGGGTGGCCACAGCAGGCGTGGGGATCGATAATAGACCGTTACCTGCTGGGGATACTCCAGCAGGTTACGGACTATTTATATATATAAAAAAAGTTCTCCTCACCTACCTGCGATCCCTTGATGGAGCCGCCGCCTCCTCTTCTTGCCCACGACTTCTGCATCTCAGCATAGGAGGCACGATGACGTCATTGTATCGCCGCCTGTGCTGACATGCAGAGGTCTCGTAAACCAGCCCAGGACAGGCCCCGCTCAGCTTTGTTTTTTTTTTAAAGCGACCTGTCCTTATTTATTAAATAAATGGTAAAAATGCCGCCCCCCAGACAGTGACGGACAGTGCCACCTGAGGCGGCTGCCTCACTTCGCCTCATTAGCGGTGCGCTCCTGCGTACAACATACACAGTTAGTAGCAGGGTATAGCTCTTAATAACGCTCGCTCACACAGAAGAATCTGCTGCTGGTTTTTAGGATTTTGCATTCCACCCCAAAGTCAGCTGCAGAAACCGCCTTGATTCTGAAAAAAATCAGAGCAAGAACACAGAAAAAATAAGCATCCTGCTCAATCCTGCCAAAGGGGCGTGAGACCCCCCCTGATGATTAAGCCCATTCATGTGGGCCTAATCAGTGGTAGAATGCTGAAGTATGCTGAGGCAGCTGCTAAAGCTGGAGGATGGAAAACAAGGAGGAATCTGTGGCAGAGAAAAAAGTATGCAGTTTAAAGTGTATAATAGAGTCAACTAGCATGTACAAGTCACAAAATCAAGAAATAATGATGAAAGAGCCCCAAATTATATATTTTGTGCTTCATATAACAAAAGTGTTTTACGCAGAACTAGGCTTAGACTAGGATTAATAAAACAACCATAGCACTGTATACAAGCTAATCCAGCCACCACAAACATCCATAGGTGGCCCCCAACTGTTTGTTAGTCCCCTGATGATTTATATATTACCTGGGACAAGATGGCCCCATCTTTCCTGCACTTCACCAGTGCCACTTTCCTCTTATTCCTAGCCACCACCATGGCACTTTAAGGTGGCAGAAGATCACCTACCTTAAAATGGACACGAACCCCTTCCAGGGGTGAACATGATGAAGTGCCCCTGTGTCATATAATGCCCATTAGAGCCCTCATGAACTATACGGTTTGTACTTCAGCAATACAAAAAGGGCATTGTCTTGTGTATGTTTATATTTTTTTTTTGGTTTTTGGCAGTCTATGAGCCATGTGATAACTTTACTGAATAATATATATATATATATATATATATATATATATATATAAATTGTGACAACTTGGGGGGATTAGTCTCAAAATGGCGGCAGACTTCTGGTCCAAACAGCAATGGTTCGTGGTACTGGGCGCCGGATAGATAGCGCTCAGACGGTCCAATTGTAAAAAATAACAACATAACATAACAAAACAACAAAAATCTAGGCCACAGTTAGGGCACTAACTGACTCCTTGAGCCCCTAACTAGCCTGACTTTTCTCAGCTCCAGCAACAGTCCCCTATGGACCCCAGCCCTTCTGGGACAGACCGTCTCTATCTGTCCTTGGCTAGTCCACCATCTCCTTCTCCCTGCAGGATACTCCAGCCTTCTGGAGTTACGCGCCCCCACCCAAAGGTGTGGCTGAGAGCCTTTTCTGGCTTGGCCTGGGTCGCTCAATAGCGCCCCCTGGTTCACATACTCACATACCCTCCCCCTCAGCTCACTACCCATGGGGTGAGCTACAATGGGACGAGACATCCTATGACGAAGTCCCTCTTCAACCAAGTATGCCTGTCCAGTGTCTCTCCAGAAGTCCCAATCTGGCAGTCTCTTCTTCCAAATTCCGCTCCATCGAGTTTTCCGTTTTCTCCTCACTTTAAATGCTACGCCAAGATCCTGGCCATTCTGTGCAAAGGCAAGTTTTACTTCATCACCTTCACAATTCGCCATACAGGGGATCACATCATTTTCATCACATTTCTCGCCATAGTCTTCAGTCATCCCATTGCATGACTTTGATTCCTTTAGTGAATAGCCGAAAGAATCTTCATCTTCTCCTATCATGAATCCACAGGAGCTCATAGACCAACTAACACGTATTTCATGCACATCGATGTCTTTAGAGTATAACTGTTTCACGGGTACTTTTTCCGTGACCTTCATCTCAAAGCAAACTTTGCCATCACCATCAAGGCTTAGAAGTTTAGGAGACATAAGCTGCTTGCTCTCCTCTTTGTTTGAGATACACAAGCTCTGTACCACACAAATCTCTGATTCCAGCTCCGGAACTTTCTTCATTGCCGCATTTTTCTGAGCAGCCTCCATCTCAGATTTTACTATTGCAACTTGCAGATCTTCCTCAATCCCTTGCACTGCATCCTGGATGATATTTTCTGCTTCCCTCACTGTTCCCTGAATTATATTGAACTGATCCTCCAACATCTTCTGATAAAAAGTTTGCCGATGAGCAGAAGCTTTGTCAAGTCTTTCATTCAAGTCCCGTATCTCAGTGGCTCGCTTATCTGGCTCTTGGTTGAAACTCTGTCTCTTGAGTCATGTTTTTCAGGGATAGAAACTCTGATTCTTTAGAGGTTAACAGGCTCTGCAGTGAATCCTTCTCAGCTTCTAGTGCTGCCAGCTTTGAAGATAGTGCAGATGCCAACTGTTCAGTATTGGATAAAGACTGCTGCAATTGATCCAATTCTTCTCTTTTAGATTCATCTTTGGTTTTTAACTGTTCCATCTGAAACTCCAGCTGTTCCTTGATGCATACAACTTCCTCCTGCTTGTCCACTTGCACCTTTAGTTTAGCAACAAGCATTTTTAGATCTACAATCTCAGCAGATAAATCAGACATTTTTTCCTCAAACTGAATCCTCATGTCTTCCATCTGGAGGTCCAATTCTCTCTTGGCCTTTTCCAGCTTGTCATAAGCATTAGCTTTGTTCTCATACAATATCTGCACAGATTCCAGGTTTTTCTCAACTTCATCCTTGGAGCTAACCAAATCCTCCATTTCATTGCACAGTTGCTTGTTGAGCCTCTCTAACTCGGCCTTCAATTAAAGGGCCTCTTCTAGGGAGCGAGCCAAGGCAAGAGCTTTGGTCTCTTTTCCATGAGCCTCTGCTTCAGCACGGTCACGTTCTTCTGCATATCTAGCAGAAAGACTCTTCTCTTCACCAAGCAGCTGATTTGTAGCTTCTAGCTCCTTTTGCTACTTTTTCTTTAGTTCTTCAACAGAGTCCAAGGACCCAATACTATCCTCCATTTTTTTCTTCAGATCAGTCGCCTGAGCCTGCAGTGTTGAAATCTGCTTTGTCAAATCTTTTTTTGCTTCCTCCTCTTCCTCTAGTTGCTCAAGGAAACCATTTTTCTCATCTTCCATTTGTTTTAGTTTTGTACTGAGGTCAAGCTTCTGACGAGTTTCTTCTTGCAAAAGTTCCTGAGTGTCCTGAAGCTGAGATTCTAGTGTAGAAAAATCTTTAGAAAGTTTGATAAACTTGCTGTCTGCTTGAGAAAGAAGCCCTGTGACATTATTCAATTCCGCCTGCAGACCGTTTGCCTTGTCTAGCAGTTCTGCTTGAAACCTGTACCCTTCTGTGACTTTTAGTTGCAACACTTGAAGTTGAGTCTCTACTTTTTTGTGACTCTCCTGTAAGGCTTGCACTTTCTGAGCATGGACAGACGACATCTCCATCAATTCTTTGTCTTTATTTTGCACCAAAACAGACAATTTCTCTTTATCTTCACAAGATCCTGAGAGCGCCCTCTCCAGGCTACATATTCTAGTTTTGAGTTCCCTTTCTCTTTGTTCCAGAACTCCAGCTCTGCTCCGCCATTCGTTGATTTCACTATTTAGGCGAACCTGCTTTAGTGCATGCAAGTTTTGCTCTGACTGCAATGTCTGCACCACAGATTCTAAATCACTCTCTCGGTCAGACACATGCTTCCTCAGCTCTGCAATTTCATTTTCTTTGTCAGTTAATGCAGCCGAAAGTTTTTCACACTTCCTGACTTGGTCATCCAGACATTCTGACTGACACTGCAAAAATTCACTTCTCTCACATTTAGCAGTTTCAAGGTCATCTCTTAATTTTTCAATGACACTCTCTTTGGCAATGGAGTCTTGGACATGCTGCTCCTTTAAATCCTGCAATTGCTTCTCAAGCACTTGCTTTTGTTCCACACTCTGTAGGACTTTATTAGATAGAGCGCATTTCATTTCTGCAAACTCCTTCTTAGTGACACAGTCCATTCCAGGCAAACCCAGTACCACATTTTCACAATGACTAGGATATGAACTCTTTATAGTATCAAGCTCTTTCTTTAACTTAAGGTTCTCTTTTTCTGATACCTCAAGTTGCCATTTCCAATCAGATATTTCATCTTCATAAATGAACCTGATGGTTTTAATCTCATCTTGAAGCTGCTGCACCCTAATATTTTCATCTTTGGTGCTTTGATGCACTCCAGTATGAGACATATTCAATCATAGAACAGATGTGCTTTAGAAAAACTGAGTCACCGTCATGCAACCCATTATCTTTACTTGCACTCCACATGCTCTGTTCCGGGTTTTGTGTCTCTCTGCATTCAGACTGCTGCACTAATAAACCTGTGCATAACTTCTCTGCTTTTTTACAAGCTGAAATTCTCTTTTTCTTGCCCATGGTTTACTAACAAGATTACACAATATTCCACAGCAACCTTGGGTTCAACCGGCAGCAACTTTTGCTATCTTCTGCAGACACATGTATTCAAACAGTTAACTTATGTGGCACTACAACCAGCATTTTCTTCTGTCTTCCACAGAAAACACCAACATGGCACCATAGCCTTTCACATAGACTGTTTGCAATATCCAGCTTCTACACACATTGCTTACTTTCTTGCCATCAGCAAGCACTTTACAGACTTCTGAGCCACCGTATACACAAAGTCCATTCCCTGGATTCCTCTTCCAGGGTTTTACTTTCACCAGTTTTTGCACACAGTTTGTTATTTTGCAGTTCCACGCACCCCTTCCTGGGTTTTTCAGTTGAAATCACAGATTTCTTCCAGCTGTAGGCCACAATGCACACTTAGCAGTACTGCAGTCACCAAACACTTGTCTTCCAGGACTTGCATGGATCTCTTTATGCCCGCATCCATAGCACCATATGTGAAAATTTGGGGGGATTAATCTCAATGGCGGCAGACTCCTGGACCCGTAAGCAGTGGTTGTGGTACTGGGCACTGGAGAGACAGCGTTCAGATGGTGCCAATTCAAAACAAAATGGCTTTTATTCAGCTTAGGAAACATACACTAAATAATAAACGACCTAGGCCACGCATAGGCCGTAACTCACGGCTTGCTCCCTGACTGATCTCTGGGGCAACAAGCAGCCTGGCTCAGTAAGTCCTCTCAGGACCCCAGCCCTCTGCGAACAGACCGCCTTGTCTGTCTTTGGCTGGGTCCACGACTTCCTGCAGGTTTCCCCCAGCCCTCTGGAGTTACGCCCCACCCAAAGGTGTGGCTGAGGGCCTTTTCAGGCCTGGCCCTGGGTCGCTCAATAGCGCCCTCTGGGTTCACATACTCACAATATATTAATCTGTGCTGAAGGTTTCCCTTACAGGTCTGGGTAGCATAGCAAGCAAGCACATGCTGTGGCTTATATTAATGTTTCTATATTCACTATAATGGGGTCCATAAGGTGTCCATCATTTTAAAACTGAAATCAGTGGAGATAAAAAAATTTCTGTGCAGGACTTTCTCCTCCGTCAATATTCAGGCAGACACTGTGATGGAGTCTCCAGGAACCTATCTTATTCAATTTCTAGCAAACTAAGGCAAGCACAGCTAAAGTTATGTCAAAGTGTAAGTGACATTTGGGAAACAAATTTGTGGCCGTGTGCCTAGTTGAAAAGTGAAGAATTGACATTTCAAAAATAAAAAATTATCCCTTTATGGGAGTATAAGGCCACACCAACATTGTGTTGGCATTGGAAGAAGCAATGGTGAGGTTGTTTGTTTTATTTTCTTCTTACTATGCCAATAGAGTGGCAGTGTCAAGTGGAACTGGCAATGATACAATCTGATGAAAAATTTGTTTCACACTGTCAACGTGCCTGCCAGTTGAAAGTGAAGTAATAAACAATTGACTTTATAAAAAAAAAGCCACCAATATTTGTCCCTTTATGGGAGCAGATGCAGCACCAATGAATGACAATTACAGAATTTGAAGAAAAATTTGTGACATACCATCAGCGTACCTGGCCTGCCAGCTGAAAAAAATATAAGACACTCTGAAATGGAAAGGATTCTATGACTGTGAAAACAGAACTTGGGACCCAGAAATGATCCTGGATTACCTTGCCATTTATCCCTGTATGGGACCAAATGCCATATCAACACCATGTTGGTGGAGTAACAATTTACAGAATTTCAAGATAAATTTGTGGCACACCATACATGTGCCTGCCAGTTGAAAAGGTAATAAAGGTAATAAAGAATTACCGTATTTTTCGGACTATAAGACACAACTAGGTTTTAGAGGAGGACAATAGGGAAAAAAAAATTTTGAAGCAAAAAATGGTAAAATATTTAATATATGGGAGTTGTAGTTTTGCAACAGCTGCAAGGCCACATTGACAGGTGACCCGCAGCTGTCGGGGATGCTGGGCTTTTTTTTGCGGAGCCAGATGTTCTTTTTAGTTATACCATTTTGGGGAATGTCAATTGCTTAGATCACTTTTTATTCAAATCAAAGGTGAAACAGTGAAAAAAACAGCAGTTTGGCACTTTTGAATTTTTTTTTCCGCTACGACATTCACCGTACAGGAAAAATATTTTTATAAGTTTGTAGACCAGGTATTTTAAGACACAGGGATACCTAATGTATATGTGTTTCACAGTAATTTTCTACTTTTATATGTATTCTAGGGAAAGGGGGTGATTTAGAACTAAATTTTTTATTTTTTTTTACTTTTATTAGCCTTGGCGGGCTTGAACCTGCAATTATTTGCATAGACCAGCCACAATAATAATATTACTATGACAAGCCTGGGAGCCTTCAGTAGGCTCCCGGTTGTCACAAGAACAGGTTGGGCTCCCGCTATCTCGCCATGCGGGAGCCGGCCTACAACTTGAAAGGGGACTACTTTTTCACTTTAGGGGGGGCTTTGAAGTAGTAATGCCCACGATCAAAGTGGACTCTGATCTCGGGCACTAGCTCTTTACATTAGAGCGGAGACCCGGTGGCTATGGCTATGCTGCCATTATCTTTACAGATCTAGCATCCGCCATAATAGCACAGCCGGGACGGGTTTACTGGGACACCCGCCCCCCCAATCAAAGGGTCCGCACATCGCCCCACTCCTGCCACTGGAGGAAGCCCGGCTGCAGGAAGCCGGCGGCGGCAGGAGTGGGACGATGCTGCGACTCCGCTCCTCCGCCCCCCCAACAAACCCACATTCGGACTATAGGATGCACCCCTCATTTTCCTCCCAAATTTTGGGGGGGAAAAAAGTGCGTCTTACAGTACGAAAAATATGGTAAGTGTGGAAAAAGCCACCAAAAATGACCCCTTTATGGGTACACATGCAGTACCAAATAGGTACAATTTATAGAATTTCAAGAAAAATGTGTAGGGTAAAAGAAAAAAAGCATCCACACTGGCGCCTCTGAGTGGTGTTGGTTATACACCTAGTGGTAGTTTGCATGAGTATAAAGAGGTCTGGGTAGATGTTCTCTTTATGTCTGTATAGTAAACTGCTGCTTGCCCCTGGGATCACAGGCAACGCGTCGAAACACGTTGCCTGTATTTGGTTGCATAGTGGAATAAAAAATAACTATTGGATTCACCCACTCAACAGTATCTATTGCATACACCTGACCTCCGGGTTAAGCAGCATTCGCACACACCCTGTTTTTTTTTTTTCTTTTCCTGTTCACTACTATTACCACTGACCTCAGAAAGATGGCTCAATACAATAATCTAGTATACATATAATGGTACATACCCATAATAGTGTGCAGAGATAGAAGAATGGTCTGTGCCAAGCTGACACCATCCTAAAGTAAAGAGAATGTAGCGGGGGATGCCACTAAAGAAGTGGGATGACAGGAGAGTGGGAAACTGAGCATGCGCAGGACTAGCGCACAAACGCAGTTTGGGTATGTGGGAATTACGGGGAAGTATAGTGGAAAGGTAAGGGAAAAGGAGATATGTAAGGGGAGATATGAGAGAGAGGGAAACGGAGTAAGAGAGAGAAATGAAAGGAATAGAAAAGGAAATAAGTGGGATGATATAGAGAGGAGATAAGAGGAGGGAAATGTAGAGAATTAAGATAAAGGATGAAAGGGAAATGGATGTGAGAGGGATAGAGGAAAGAATGATCATGATCGATTATGGAGGGAGGGAGAGAATGTAAGTATGAATGGGAGAGGCTTTGTGGAGATGTGTGTATGAATAGAAGCAATTGTGTATGGTGGAATGAGATAGAGGGGAATAGTCAATGAATGGAAATTAAAATGAGATGGAAAGTGAAGTGTGGACCAAGGTATCAATTGTACCTATTCAGGAAGGCCTACAACCTCCAATAATGCTACTGTCACCGCACCACCACCTGAGCAGCCTCTACCCCCACCTTCTGTCTCTCTCCCTCTTCCCTCATAGACTGTAAGCCCTTGTGGGCAGGCCCTCTATCCCACTGTGCCAGTGATCACTGTTAGTATTATCTGTTTTGTATATCTTGTGTACCATATGTAAACCCTCAAATGTAAAGCACCATGGAATTGATGGTGCTATATAAATAAACAATAATAATAATAATAATAATAATAATTGGCAGTTAAGTGTATGGTCAGGAGGGTTCATAAATAAAAATGAGGTAATGAGAGGTGATAAATAATGAATAAGTGTAATGTAAAATGTAAAGTTAACAATAATTATTGATAATATTTACCAATAATTATTACCAATAATATTTGTAAGAAAAAAATGTAATTTTTTGATTTACTTCTTTCCAAAACCACTAACGACTCCTTCTCCACTGAGACATACTTTAAACCGGTCGATGTCATTAGCTACTTAGACTATAAGAGCGCCCATCACATTCCTTGGCTCAATAATATACTTTACAGCCAATTTAAAAGAGTCCGAAAAAATTGTAAAAACGACATAGCATTCAAAGAGCAAACCATGATATTGAAACGTAGATTTATTGAAAAACATTATCCCAAATCAATTATTCATACTGCCCTACATAAAACTTCTAATCTCACTCAAGAAACCTGCCTAATAGAAAAGCCTACCTATATCTATACACACACACACACACGTTAACATCTTCTGGCATACAGGGGGCCCCGTGCGTCCCATATCACGTCATTGGAGCCCCCTGGAGGGAAGAAGGGGAAGCTGAGGTGGCCATAAACAGCAGCCGGGATTGATAAGTAAGGCCAAGGGCCCACGGCAAGAGTATTTGTTGAGCGAACCCCAACAAATACTGCTATTATTATACTCTGCGGTCTCTTCAGACCCAAGAGTTTAATGATTGGAGGCCCAGGGGAGGTGAGGAAACATAAAATCCAGTGGTACTTACCTCTCCTGGGCTCCAGTACGACTCTCCCATGTCTTTGGGCCTCTGTCAAGTGTGTCAGGTCGACATCACAATGCATAATAACACTGGCGTAACCCAAGTCTGTGACGATATTGAAGAGGGCTGAAAACAGCAGGGAGTCGTGCTGGAGCGCAGGAGAGGTGAGTATGAGAGGTTTTTATGTTGGTCACCTCCCCTGGACCTCCGATTATTATACTCTGGAGTATAATAATAGTTCACAGGTGGTGTACCCAAAAAATTTTGGGTTCTGCTGAACCTGAAATTTTTGCAATATTTGCAACAAGCACCCAATACTGTGTGGAGGGGCCACTGTGGGATATTATACTGTGTAAAGGGGATGTTATGTGGCATTATACTGTGTGGAGGGTACACTATGTGACATTATACTGTATGCAGGCGCCGCTATATAACATTATACTGTGTGGAGGGGCCACTATGGGACATTATGCTGTATGGAGGCCACTATGAAACATTATACTGTGTGCAGGGGCCGCTATGGGACATTATACTGTGTAGAGGTGTCACTATGGGATATTATACTGTCTGGAGGCCACTTTGGGACATTATAGTGTGTGTAAATGGGGTGTTATACTGTGTGGGGGCCAAGAAAGGGGGCGCTATGTTGTGATGGGGGCCCAAGTCAAAAGTTTGCTATGGAGCCCAGTCTTTGCTAGTTACGCCCCTGGGAACATAAATTACAATAAACCCATACAATTTGCGTACATTCACGATACAAATAAGTACACAATATATACATATACACAAAGTCCTCTAATGCCTTAATATTTTATCAGTTAATGTATGTATAAAAATATACACATAATCGGAATTGTAGTGCACAAAGCTGCTTTGCTAAGTAGTACAAGAAACTTGATATACTTGTATGAACTTTCTTTCAACCATTGTTATCTTATTATGCACCTTACCTTAGTGGTGGAGAGCGCTTCAGATTTAGTCAGCAAGGAACCAAAAGGATCCTTATTGTTCCCAATTGGCAAAATAAATATCCAACCCAATACATGTAGTCAATGAACTTGTTAAATATTTTGCAGATAAATAGTCCAGAACGACCCTTGTAAGCTAGGCTGTTGTGGGTGTAGTTTTACCTGCTGGTAACTATATCTGTGAAGTTATGTCACCTGGATAAGCTCCATGTCAGTTCAGATAGCTGCTTAGCAAAAACGTCTTCTATCAAGAACCCTCATGACTGAGGTGAATTTTGTAAAAAAAAAAAATAAGTAACAGAAAATATATTTGGTGACCTTCATCTTTTCAATAAAAAAATAAGTAATTATTTGATATCAGTGGATGATGGATTACATAACAGGTGTAAAAAAAATGATGATAGTAAAAAATGCTGTAAAATAGTGATAAATAGTGATAGTACTTGGGAGGTTCTCCTGTTAGATGCTACCAGGTAGACATCAAATACTTCTATGCATTTAATATTGAGAGTATATGAGTGATAAAATATTTGGATATGTGTGTGGCTATTTGCTCTGCACTTCTTTGAGCTCACAAGGCATTATGGGAAAGGAGCTGGGGAGCTCATGCGCCCTCTGTTGGATGTAACAGATCCTCAATTTGCTTTCGACTCACCGAGCCTTGAGACAGCAAAAGGGATTTTAGCCAAGCCAATTTCACTTATCTGCATACAGTGCTGTTTCCGGATTGTTGTCCTTCATCATTACAGAGCAAAGTGAATTGGCTGGCTTAGTGGGAGGCAATGAGTTGACCACAGAAGTGGAGCATTCTGGGAGTTGTAGTTCTACAGCAGATGGAATGCTGAAGGTTGCTGATCCCTGCTCTCCCTGGGGGTTTGGCACTTCAGTTTTTGTGGAAAGTCCCAGCATGCCTACTTGCTTCTGCACTTTTTGGAACTACCCATAAAAGTGAATGCAGCATGTTGGGAGTTGTAGTTCAACATGTTTAGACTAAGCAGGGGTAGGCAACCTTTGGTGTTCCAGCTGTTGTGGAACTACAAATCCCAGCATGCCTACTTGTTCGGCTCTTCTTGTAACTATCCATGAGAGTTCCACAGCAGCTGGAGTGCCAAAGGTTGCTGATCCTTGCACTGAGTTGGCACTCCAGATGTTGTGGAACTACAAGTTGCAGAATGCCTACTTGCTGTGCTCTTGTTGTAGCTACACATAGCAGTGAATAGAGCACACTGGGAGTTGTAGTTCCACAGCCAAAATTTGCTTATTCCTGCTTTGTTTTACACTCTGCTGTGATAGGCAATTGTTGGCTCTCCAGCTGTTGTGGAACTACAAGTCCCATCATGTTCATGCTTTGTTCTTGTTGGAGCTACCCATATCAGAGAATTGAGCATACTGGGAGTTGTAGTTCCACAGCAGCTGGAGAGGCAAAGGTTGCCGATCCCTGCTCTGTGTTCACAATCTGCAGTGGTAGACAATTTTGGTACTCCAGCTGTTCTGGAACTACAACTGCAAGCACACTCAGTGCAGGGGTACAGGGATTAGACTGCAGAGGACTGGGGCCTTATAGTTGTACTTCTGTAACCATAGAAACATTTGACTAAAAGATCTAAAAACACTAAAGCAGCAAACTTTGCAAAAACCAAATTTGGTGCAAAACAAAACTAAGGCTACATGAAATAAAGAGTGCACATCGCCTAAAGCAAAATAAATATATTATTTCAAGCACAATGTAGGTCCGACAGATAAAGGCACATAAAAAAAACCCTGAACTTCACTGCTGAAAATCAAGGTGGTCTGTACCCTGATGTTGGACAAAATAAGTCTCATGGTAAACCACACACTCCCTAAACCAATTCATGCAAGTATAAATACAAGCATAAATAGGTGAATAAATAAATGATAAGATACAAAACCCCAACCAAATAAGTCATTAAGAGAACCCCTGTTTATAAGCTAATGTAATGTATATCAAATATTGAAAAAAGACAATACCATATCGATTCCATATTGTTTTTGTAATATATATTCGTTGATAATGATGTTAATCTGTTTTCCCTTAGTCCTAACAGCAGCACAATAGGGGGTATTCCTGCCCCTGTGTGCTGGTAGGACAGGCGGAACTTTTAATATAAAATATGCATGACTATGCTACCCTATAAGAGGGCAAAGAGACCTCCCCCCCCCCTTGTGTAAGTTATAAAGTAAAATTTCTAAGTTTAGGGAGGGAAGCTTGTGCTGCTGTTAGTACTAAGGGAAAACAGATTAACATCATAATCAACGATTCCCTTACGTCGTACAGCAGCACAATATGGGGATATAGCAAGTATTTCCCTTAGTGAGGGTTTCCCTGCTCTACAACACCTAGGACTGACTGTCCAAAGGCAGTCGCCACAGAACTCCGAACATCTAGTCAATAATGTTTTACAAAGGTTAGGCGAGATGACCAAGAAGCAGCTGCACAGATCTGATTCAGCGGTAAGGCCTGGCTCTCAGCCCAAGAAGTTGATACAGCTCTGGTTGAATGGGCTATACAAAATTCGGTTGAAGCTAACCCCTGAGCAAAAAAAGAGACTTTGATTGCCTCCTTGATCCACCTAGACAAGGTAGGCTTGGAAGCCCTGAGACCTTTGTCTCTACCATATATGTTGACAAGGAGATTCTCGGCTCTTCTAAAGGAACGTGTATGTAAGAGGTAAACCTGGAGACATCTCACAACATCTAGTGTGTGAAGTTTCTTCTCCTCTTCAGAGGAAGGGGCTGGAGAAAACACGATTAAAGAGACTAATTGGATACTATTGGCACGGAAAGGCACCTTAGGGTTAAACTCAGGAAGAAACCTAAGTTGGATCTATCCGCAAAAAATAATATATAAGGTTCCTTGGAATAAAAAGCCTGGAGCTTACTTACCCTTTTGGCTGAAGTGATGGCTAATAGAAAGATGGTTTTAAACGCAAGAAATTTAAGATCTACATCCTCCAAAGACTTAAAAGGAGGACCACAAAGACCGGAAAGAACAGTAGATCCCACTGGGGAACCGAAGTTGTGACCACCGGTCTAAGTCTGGTAGCGTCCTGAAGGAACCCAACAATAAGGGAATCCTGGGACAATCGACTGCCTAAACAGGCGGATAAGACTGAAACCTGTACCCTCAGTGTAGCAGGAGAAAGGCCTGATTCGAAGCCACTTTGAAAAAAATTCAAAATTTCTGCCATAGTAGGGATTGAACTATCAGCTCCTCTTCTGGAGCACCACTGCTTGAAGATGTTACCTTTTCTTAGTAGATTCTGCTCTGACACAGGAAAGAGTCTTCAGGACTTCTGACAGTCCACTAATGCTATTACCTGTGGGGGGCACTATTACTAGAATAGTGCTCTAATAGCACCCCCCAAAAGTAATAGTTCCCTCCCCCACATAAGTAATGATGTTACTTATGGGGGACACTATTGCAGTAATAGTACCCCCCACAGGTAATAGCCCCCCCACATGAGTAATGCTGTTACCTGTGGGGGGCATTATTACTGTAATAGTGAGCTAAGAGTAACCTTCCCTCCCACAGGTTATAGTCCCCATCCCCCACATACCATTCCATATACACTTGCTCTGAATAGTTTTAATGTACTTACAGAGCAGCGATGGGGTGGGCGGGGCCTCCTCTTACACAGCCTGTGCGCATCTACTATTTTCTTCCCACTGGAAACGTAGCATAGCAGTTAAGGTTCCAGGGCGGGATCTCCTCGTGCACACAGCCTGTGCGCATCTTCTACTTTCCTCCAGGAACCTTGACCCCCTATTCTATGGTACCACTAGAAAGAAAATAGTAGATACGCACAGGCTGTGTACAGGAGGAGGTCCTGCTCACCCCATCACTGCTACATGTACAGGTTATAGAATGGCAGAACTGAAAGCTAATAGCTCTGTCATGTATTTCAACTGCATTGGTGTCCTGTGCCGATGCAGTTGAAATTTTTATGTGCACTTGTGGTGGCCCCGAAGTGGGCCCCACAAAGTCATTGGGCCCGGGGCCACCGCCCCCTCTGCCCCCCTGCTAGTTACGCCTCTGAATATGACGGAGGGTATTTATAGGGCTGTGACATCACAGGGCTGGCTGGCTGCTGATTGGCTGCACGTATAGCATTGTGGGTGATCCCGTGTTCCCAGTGTTCCTTGCCCCATGTCCTATCATGTGCAGCAGCCATTTTATGAAAAAATGTGATTCATTACCGCGAAGCGTGAGGAAATCCAGATTCAATGCAAATCAAATATTTCCTGAAATTTTGATCAAATTCCACTTCGCCAGCTTCGATTCGCTCATGGCAAACAGACCAGAGTCAATAGCAGAATTGGTGCCTCACATTCCACTCTTGAAAAAGAGTTAATAAAAGTAAATCTGTAAGTAATATGTAAGTTATCTTGCAATAAATAAGGCTCATGTCACCAAGTCACCTTGGTAACTACAGCCAGCAAGTTCCAATAGGATTGCTGAAAATATATTTGAAAAACCAGTTGTCTGCAATCAGTTGCTACTGAAGAAAGAAGATGGACGTCCACGTGCTTGGCTCTGCAGCACTGATGATGTGGTGGTGACGCCTTTGGTAAATGACCAGGATCTGATCCTAATACCAAAGATCATTACACAGACTTTATTACAGATAACATCTAGGGGGCGACTGTTAGTGAGCCTCTCTCTACTCTGCTCCATCGTTTATGTAACAAAAAGTATAATATTCTCCACAGTGGCCCCCACACAGTATACTATACTCCACAGTGGCCCCCACACAGTATGATATGCTCCACACTGGCCCCTACAGAGTATAAGATGCTACACAATGGCTCCACACAGTATAATATGTTACACAGAGGTCCCCACACACTATAATATCATCCACAGTGACCCCCATACAGTATAATATGTTCTACAGTGGCCCCCACACAGTATAATATGCTCCATAGTGGCCCCCACACAGTATAATGTGCTCCACAATGGTTCACACATAGTAAAATGTGCTCCACAATGGTCCACACACAGTAAAATTTTCTCCACAATGGTCCACACACAGTAAAATGTGCTGCACAGTGGCCCCCCACACTGTATAATATGCTGCACAGTGGCCCCCACACAGTATAATATGCTCCACAGTGGCCCATACACAGCATAATATGTTCTACAGTGCCCCCACACAGTATAATATGCTCCACAGTGGCCCCCACACAGTATATATGCTCCACAGTGGGCCCCACACAGTATAATGTGCTCCACAATGGTCCATACACAGTAAAATGTGCTTCACAGTAGCCTCCCACACAGTATAATATTCTGCACAGTGACCGCACACAGTATAATATGCTCCACAGTGGCCCATACACAGTGTAATATGTTCAACAATGGCCCCCACAGTATAATATGCTCCACCGTTGCCCCCACACAGTATAATGTGCTGCACAGTGGCCCCACACAGTATAATATGCTCCACAGTGGCCTAGACACAGTATAGTATGTTTTATAGTGACCCCCCCCACAGTATTTATTATGCTTACTTGTATAGCGCCATTATATTCTGCAGCGCTTTACAGACATTGTCAGTCACTGTCCCATATAGGCTCACAATCTACATTCCCTATCAGTATGTCTTTGAAGTGTGGGAGGAAACCCATGCAAACACAGGGAGAACATACAAACTCCTTGCAGATGTTGTCCTTGGCAGGATTTGAACCCAGGTCTCCAGTGCTGCAAGGCTGCAGTGCTAACCACTGAGCCACCATGCCACCCCATATATGCTCCACAATGGTCCACACACAGTATAATGTGCTCCACAATGGTCCACACACAGTAAAATGTTCTGCACATTGGCCCCCCACACAGAATAATATGCTGCACAGTGGCCCCACTCAGTATAATATGCTCCCAAGAGCCCTCCTACAGCCGCTTCAGGTGAACCCCATGAAATTCGACAAATATTCATGAAGTTCAGCCCTCTACTTCTTTGCTATTATTATACTCTGGGGTCTCCTCAGACCTCAGAGTATAATAAGTAGAAGCCCAGGGGAGGTGATTAAATACTGTATAACCAAACACTTATACTCATCTTACCTCACCTCTCCTGGGCTTCCTCACTCCGTCCGGCTCTCTTCAGCATCTTCTTCGGTCCTCTTCTGCCTGCGACTGAGGTCATGCACCCCAGACACAACTGCTGGGGCCTGTGATTGGGCCTCAGCAGTCACGCGGGACCCAATCACAGGTCGTCTGGAGTGCATAACCTCAGTCAAAGACCGGAAGAGCCCCAAACAGGATACTGGGGACCATCAGTAGAGCCCAGTAGAGGTGCGTATAAGTATGTGTTATTTTTAATCACCTCCCCTCGGCAGGCAGCTATTGGAAAGGGGCCCGGCATCAAAAATATGGGCAAAAATATGTATAGCGGTCGAGGAACCAGGCTTTCCCCAACTGCTATCATGGTGTTCTGGGACCCCAGCCATCTCCAGCTGGCCGCAGATCCTGTACACCTCCAGGCCGGTCGTGGTCGTACCCACTGATTACGCCCCTGTTTGTAATCATTGTTAATAAGATTTCTAAGAAATGCTCTTGGCACAAACACCAAATATGTCTATAGGTTGACAAATGATAAAAGCCTGGCTGTTATATACTTGGAGTAAGTTTATAGACAGTTCTTATATAATCCTTTATATACGGACTGCGCACGATAGTGCTGCCTGCAGGTGAGAAGCACACTGTGCAATGTTTATTTTTGCAATTCTGGACTATGCATGATATTTGGCCCTGTGAGACACGCAGTTGCATGCACTGGACACCTGAAACGTAATGTGAACAGAGTCTTAACACTAGTAACATTGTGTATACTGCTTTCCTTATTTTCTCCATCACCCTGTCAGGTTCACTAACTTCATTGGCAGCTCCCTTAAAGTGTCAGGCACTATATTTAGGAGAAATCTCAGAGCTACAGTATAAGCCAGCAGGGTGTGCAGTGCCTCCATCCTCACTGAGGACTGTTCTGAGGACTTGAGAACCAAAATTGTTCTCTTCTCTTTCTGTCCTCCATGCTTAGTGTGGCACACACAGACACACAATGCAAAGATTGAGACTTCTCTTCTTTTATCTGGTTTCAGGTGTGATTTTTATATTGCCCACATCTGTTACTTGCCACAGGTGAGTTTGAATGTTTGAAATCACGTGCTTGAAACAAAGTTATTTACCCACAATTTTGAAAAAGTGCCAACAATTTTGTACACTCCGTTTTTGGATTTTTGTGTAAAATTAGAGTGGGGAAAAAAAGTATTTAGTCAGCCACAAATTGTACAAGTTCTCCCACTTAAAAAGATGAGAGAGGCCTGTAATTGACATCATAGGTAGACCTCAACTATGAGAGACAAAATGAGTGTTAGGGTCTTGCCAGACGTAGCAATACCCTCACACTACTGCAGGGGTCTGGGAGGAAGGACAGAGACAAGTGAGTCCTAATCTCACCCCAGCCACTGTCCCTTCCTATTGCCTCAGTTTACCCTAAACTGTAAAAGGACAACTCGAAGACGAGCCCTATACTGAGTAAAGTGACACACAGAACAAGACAAACAACAGAGAAGAATGGTAAACAAGCCACGGGTCACAATCAGAGAAGAAAAAGTGGTACCAAATCGAAATCCAAGAGAGTAGTCACAAGGCAAGCCAAAGGTCAGAGATGATAGCAAGGAAAATATCAAAGGTACAAAGAAAGCAGGCAAAGTCAGTGCAATAACCGGCAACTTGCTGTGAAAGTGACATCCAGTATAAAGGAAGTCTGGGCCCAGCCCCAGACCTGATAGGTACACAGGCTGTCAATCACACAGGCAAGGTAAAGATTAACTCTATGCGGTCCAGAGACAAACAAAGCTCAGAACACGGGTGTGGCTGGAAATCCATTACACAGCAAGGGAACTAGGACCGCGTTCAGACTAAGCATCCAGAATCCTAAGCAAAGAATCAAACTGAGGACGCCTCCTAGGCCGCAGTGTGCAAGCAGAGGGTGGCGCAGAGACCCGAACAGGCAGAGACATAACAATGAGAAAACATATCTAGAAAATCACATTGTCTGATTTTTTTAGAATTTATTTGCTAATTATGGTGGAAAATAAGTATTTGTTCACCTACAAACAAGTAAGATTTCTGGCTCTCACAGACCTGTGGCTCCTCTGTCCTCCACTCATTACCTGTAGTAATGGCACCTGTTTGAAATTGTTATCACTATAAAAGACACCTGTCCAAAACCTCAAACAGTCACACTCCAAGCTCCACTGTGGTGAAGACCAAAGAGCTGTGGAAGGACACCAGAAACAAAATTGTAGACCTTCACCAGGCTGTGAAGACTGAATCTGCAACAGGCAAGCAGCTTGGTGTGAAGAAATCAACTGTGGGAGCAATAATTAGAAAATGGAAGACATACAAGACCACTGATAATCTACCTCGATCAGGGGCTCCACGCAAGATCTCACCCCGTGGGGTCAAAACGATCACAAGAACGGTGAGCAATAATCCCAGAACCACCCAGGGGGGACCTAGTGAATGACCTGCAGAAAGCTGGGACTAACGTAACAAAGGCTATCGTCTGTAACACACTACGCCACCAGGGATTCAGATCCTGCAGTGCCAGACGTGTCCCCCTGCTTAAGCCAGTACATATCCAGGCCCGTCTGAAGTTTGCTAGAGAGCATTTGGATGTTCCAGAAGAGTATTGGGAGAATGTCATATGGTCAGATGAAACCAAAGTAGAACTGTTTGGTAGAAAAACAACTCGTTGTGTTTGGAGGAGAGTGAATGCTGAATTGTATCCAAAGAGCACCATGCCTACTGTGAAGCATGGGGGTGGCAACATCATGCTTTGGGGCTGTTTCTCTGCAAAGGGAACAAGACAACTGATCCGTGTACATGAAAGAATGAATGGGGCCATGTATCGTGAGATTTTGAGTACAAACCTCCTTCCATCAGCAAGGGCATTGAAGATTAAATGTGGCTGGGTCTTTCAGCATGACAATGATCCCAAGCACACCACCAGGGCAACGAAGGAGTGGCTTCATAAGAAGCATTTCAAGGTCCTGGAGTGGCCTAGCCAGTCTCCAGATCTCAACCCCATAGAAAACCTTTGGAAGCAGTTGAAAGTCCATGTTTCCCAGCAACAGCCCCAAAATATCACTGCTCTAGAGGATATCTGCATGGAGGAATGGGCCAACATACCAGCAACAGTGTGTGCCAACCTTGTGAAGACTTACAGAAAATGTTTGACCTCTGTCATTGCCAACAAAGGATATACAGTGCCTTGCGAAAGTATTCGGCCCCACTTGAACTTTTCAACCTTTTGCCACATTTCAGGCTTCAAACATAAAGATATAAAATTTTAATTTTTTGGTGAAGAATCAACGACAAGTGGGACACAATTGTGAAGTGCAACAAAATTTATTGGTTATTTCAAACTTTTGTAAAAAATAAAAAACTGAAAATTGGGGCGTGCAATATTATTCGGCCCCTTTACTTTCAGTGCAGCAAACTCATTCCAGAAGTTCAGTGAGGATCTCTGAATGATCCAAAGTTGTCCTAAATGACTGATGATGATAAATATAATCCACCTGTGTGTAATCAAGGCTCCGTATAAATGCACCTGCTCTGTGGTAGTCTCAGGGTTCTGTTTAAAGGGCAGAGAGCATCATGAAGACCAAGGAACACACCAGGCAGGTCCGTGATACTGTTGTGGAGAAGTTTAAAGCTGGATTTGGATACAAAAAGATTTCCCAAACTTTAAACATCCCAAGAAGCACTATGCAAGCGATCATATTGAAATGGAAGGAGTATCAGACCACTGCAAATCTACCAAGACCCGGCCGTCCCTCTAAACTTTCATCTCAAACAAGGAGAAGACTGATCAGAGATGCAGCCAAGAGGCCCATGATCACTCTGGATGAACTGCAGAGATCTACAGCTGAGGTGGGAGAGTCTGTCCATAGGACAACAATCAGTCGTACACTGCACAAATCTGGCCTTTATGGAAAAGTGGCAAGAAGAAAGCCATTTCTCAAAGATATCCATAAAAAGTGTCATTTAAAGTTTGCCACAAGCCACCTGGGAGACACACCAAACATGTGGAAGAAGGTGCTCTGGTCAGATGAAAGCAAAATCAAACTTTTTGGCCACAATGCAAACGATATGTGTGGCGTAAAAGCAACACAGCTCAACACCCTGAACACACCATCCCCACTGTCAAACATGGTGGTGGCAGCATCATGGTTTGGGCCTGCTTTTCTTCAGCAGGGACAGGGAAGATGGTTAAAATTGATGGGAAGATGGATGGAGCCAAATACAGGACCATTGTGGAAGAAAACCTGTTGGAGTCTGCAAAAGACCTGAGACTGGGACGGAGATTTATCTTCCAACAAAACAATGATCCCAAACAAAGCAAAATCTACAATGGAATGGTTCACAAATAAACATATCCAGGTGTTAGAATGGCCAAGTCAAAGTCCAGACCTGAATCCAATCGAGAATCTATGGAAAGAGCTGAAAACTGCTGTTCACAAACGCTCTCCATCCAACCTCACTGAGCTTGAGCTGTTTTCCAAGGAAGAATGGGCAAGAATTTCAGTCTCTCGATGTGCAAAACTGATAGAGACATACCCCAAGCGACTTGCAGTTTAAATCGCAGCAAAAGGTGGCGCTACAAAGTATTAACTTAAGGGGGCCGAATCATTTGTCACGCTCCACTTTTAAGTTTTTTTATTTTTAACAAAAGTTTAAAATATCCAATAAATTTCGTTCCACTTCATTCCACGATTGTGTGCCACTTGTTTTATATCCTTATGTTTGAAGCCTGAAATGTGGTAAAAGGTTGAAAAGTTTAAGGGGGCCGAATACTTTCACAAGGCACTGTATGTGTGTGTGTGTATCTGTATATATTTATTTACACATATCAGTAACTTTGTATCTCTTTTATGTAACAGGTATCTCTAACATCAGTATGTTTGAAAGGTATGTGTACTGTAGATACAGATGTAGCAATTTTTAAAGGGATTTTGTCAGGTTGATTTGGGACGCTAAATCACCCACAGGTCAGTGGACATGTGCCCAAGGTCTGGCACATGCACACTGAAGTCAAGGTGTACTCCTCTGGCCTCAATGAAGAACTGCATCAGTGTACCTCCTGCCACCTTTGGCATGAAATTCAAATAGTCAAAGGGCCAAATCATAGTGAGGCTGCGGCAACTAATAGCTGCATGGCTCTACTATGATTTTTTTCACTGAAAATCCCCCATGCCTTGTCCTCGTGAATAGAGCATCAGTGTACGTGCATAATTGGCTTTCCACTCACTGTTTTGGGGCTGCAATACATTGCAGTCCCATCAGCCCCATAGCAATTAATGGAGCACCAGTCATAGAATTGCACCAGCACTCCATTCACTTTCATGATAGAGGAGAGAGGCATGAGGCACGAAGAGGCAGAGAGAGACCGGAAAGGTGCAAGGCACAAAGGAGTTAATGGGGTGGATGAGAGAGGTCAGAGAGTGGAGTGGGAGAGGACAGAGAAGAGGAGAGAGGCTTGAAAGTGGAATGGCAAGAGGTGCAGAGGTGTAGAGGAGAGAGGTAAGATATGCAAGGCATGGAGGGTTAGAAGAGAAAGAAGAGAGACATGGAGAGGTGAAAAGAAGAGAGGAATGAGGTGTGGTGAAATAGAGCAGAGTGAAGAGAGATACAGAAGGTAAATAAGAGAGGCAAAAGGTGGAACACTCAGAGGGGTAGAGGAGAGAGGTAAAAGATGTGGAGGGGTAAAAGAGAGAGGCACTAGGTGCAGAGGGATGAGGGAGAGAGGTGTGAGGAACAGAGGGGAAGAGGAGAGAGAGGCATAGGTGCAGGGGGATACAGGAGAGAGGCACGAGGCTCCAAAGGTTAGAGTAGAGTTGCTCAAGGAGTGGAGGGGTAGAGGAGAGAGGCGTGGGGCATGGATGAGTAGATGATGAGGAGGGAGATGTGAGGCATGGAGGGGTAGAGGAGAGAGGCATGAAGCATGGAGAGGTAGAGGAGAGAGGCAAAGGTTGCAGAGGTGTAGAGAAGAGGCAAAGAGGGGTAAAGGAGAAAGGAGATCAGCAAGAAGTGTACAGAGGATTGGTGAGTATCACGGAGGGGGAGAGGAAAGAGGGCAGTAGTGAGGGGGATAGAGGAGAGAGAGAAGAGGCAAAGAATGGTAGAGGAGAGAGGTGAGAGGCAGAGGGTGTGGAGGGGTAGAACAGAATGGAGAGAGGCATGAAGCAAACAGGGTAGAGGAGAGAGGCACTGGGTGTGAAGAAGTGGAGGATGGCTGAAGGATGAATGAAAGAGGTGAGTGGGAGAGGAGAGAGGGTGAGTGATGAGATGTGTGGTAGTATAGATGTGAGAGGCAAGAGGCATGAAGGGGAGAAGAGAAGAAAGAGATGCAAGACATGGAGGGTTAGAAGAGAGAAGAGAGTGGCATGGAGGGGGAAAGGTGACAGGAGCAGAGGGTTAGAGGAAAGAGGACAGAAACAAGAAGGGGTAGACGAGAGAGGTGTGAGGTGTCGTGACACAGAAGATTATAGGAGACAGGTGAGAGGCATGAAGTGGTAGAGAAGATAGGGGTAGTAGGAGAGAAGCATAATCGGTTTATTAATCCATACTATAATACCTATAGGAAATACCTATAGGTATCTATGTAAACAGTATATGTAAAGGCATTTGTACTAATTATAGTAGTTCAACTTATGTAATTTACACATATAAAATGTGGTTTAAATATTTTTTTTTTTTACATTTTTTTACACCAAAAAAACAAAATTTTATTTTTTTTTTTTTGAGTTTTTAAGTGATAGACCAACACAAAGTAGCACATAATTTGGAGGGGTATCGAAAATTTTATGGGTTTTTTAAATTTTTTTTTAATATAAATCTGTGTAATTTTTTCCCCCCCGCCCCCTGTTCCCCCCAAATAATATCTAGCACACACAATTGCCTTCAGAAGTACTTAATTAGTTAATAGAGTCCAGCTGTGTGTAATTATCTCAGCACAAACGCTTTTGAGCCCAGTGTTTGTTAGAGAACACTAGTAAACAAAAAAAAATAAAAAAAAAAGAAGATAAAAAAACCCCACCACCACACAAAAAAAAAAATTTTAAAAACCACCACCAAAACACCCCCCCACCAAACCAACAAACAAAAAAACCGACCAAAAGAAGCAACCAACCCCCCCCACAGGAGTAAAAAACACCACCCCAGGGGGGGAAAAAAAAAAAAAACAAAATAAAGAAGGGAAGAAAAAAAAAAAAACACAAACTTTGTTTTCCGCAGTGTTCTTGACTGTGCATTTTGTGCGTTTTTCCTCTGCTTTTCCTTCCCCTCATTGGGCAAACTCTGGTTATTCCGCCGCTAAAATTAATATGCAGCGTTTTTCAAAAACGCCCACGCGTTCTTAGAAAAGCTGCTTTTCCCAAGCTCATTTTGTTTTTTTGCGCCGCGCAATGTGTGGTATGAGATTAACCCCCCCCCCCCCCCCCCCCTTTTTTTTCCTCCCCCTTTCCCCCCGCCGCCACCCCCCCCCCCTCCCCCCCAGGGGCCCCCCCCCCCTCCCTTTTCTTCTTTTGGGTTCCTTTTTTTTTTTTGGCTTTTTTTTTTGGATAGAAATGGTTTGTTTTTGCACCGCTGCATTGTGATGACTGAATGAGGAGCCACCCAATAGCTGTGCGCGTAGTAGTGTATATATATAATATATATTGTATGAGCGGTTAGAAGAGAGTCATCCTGGGAGGTTTCTCTTGAGCGCAGCAATATTACACCTAGTTCTTCCTATATATTTGATGTTGGGAAGTTGATCCAGGCCTTGATTCGGACTGTCAATTTAGAAATGGAAAGGATGGGAAATGGGCTCGTACCTCATGAGATTTTAGACTTTCTCTGGAGCTGTTGCAGGCTAAGATGTTAGGCGGCTAAACAGGATGGGCATGCAGTATGTGTCTGCTTCTGAGCCTTAGAAACAATGTTGCAGGGTTAATATAAATCTCTTTCTAAACGTCAATCCTTTTTAGCAACATCATTCCCGCTTTATTTCTTTCTGCAACATTTGGGGACAATGCCTCAAGGTAGATGTCGAATCCTAATAGTGAAATTGAAGGCAGGTAGGTGGTGAGAACATAGGCAAAAAGCACAAAAAGAGAGACTATAAAAGAATATCAATATTATAGGCAATGTTAGCAGCACGAGCACACACCTCTTCTGAATTTTGCATGCTGTTGTCTCCCTCTGGTGGCTGCAAATGGAAGCAATTTGATGATAAGAGAAAGTTGGCAGCAGAAATCCAAGATGGCAGCCCCCAGAGAAATGTAAGGCTGAGCTGCACTGGGTGTGTCACAATAAGACTGACTTTTTCTCTGGGGGCTGCCATCTTGGATTTCTGCTGCCAGCCTGGTTGCTAGACAACCTTACTGTGACAGGCGCAGTGTGTTCCAAGATATGCAAATTAGCCTTACTTTTCTCTGGGGGCTGCCATCTTGGATTTCAGCTTTCTCCTGTCAACAGTCCTATAAAAAGCAATGGAATGAACCGGCATTGGTCAACGGCCATTCTAAGCTGAACGCGCGTGCCCTCGTCAGATCGCACTTGCTAAGCAGCTTCAGGCCTGGCAATTACCAGTGTGGGAAACTGGCTGGGAATCCCTGGTGCCATTGACTTTTTTGTTCTTGGGGATTTAAGCTTTCTCCTGCCAACCGTCCTATAAAAAACAGCGGATTGAACTGGCAGAGGTCAACGGCCATTCTAAGCTGAATGACAGGCCTATCTCTGAAGGCTGCAATGACAGTTTAATGACTCCTTCAAGTTTCACAGTCTTGCATGACAGCAGAAGAATAATAGGTTGTCCCCCTATACCCACATTAAAAAACACATAAAAAAAATAAAACAGGGTGGGGGGAGTTTTCCCCCCCCAAAACCTGTTTTGGCTAAGGTTCCACATAGCCAAAAAAACAAAAAAAAAAAAAAAAGAAAGAAAAGGGAAAAAAAACAACACAAACCCTCCGTTTTTTTTTGGTTTTTTTCCGCAGTGTTCTTCAGTGTGCATTTGGTGCGTTTTTGCTCTGCTTTTTCCTGCCCCTTAGGTTTGGGAGGCACGCAGCGCAGGCCTCTCGGAATTGAAAGCTGCTTTTCCAAAGCTCATTTTGTTCTTTTTTTGCGCAATGTGTGGATAAGATTAACCACAATCTCATTCACGTTGCCGGTACCGTAAAACGCTGCGTTTTTTTTTCCTGCTCCATTACCGCGGCAGGGACAAACGCTATGTTTCCTAAATGTGGGGCCTTAGCCTTGTGCAGATTTGATCCTTTAAGGAGTACACCTTTTTTTTTATTGGAGCACTTTTTTTTTGGGATAGAAATGGTTTGTTTTTGTACCGCTGCATTGTGATGACTAAATGAGGAGCCACCTAATAGCTGTGTGTGTGTAGTATAGTATAAATATATATATATTGTATGAGCGGTCAGAAGAGAGACATCCCGGAAGGTTTCTCTTGAGCGCAGCAATATTACAGCTAGTTCTTCCTATATATTTGGTGTAGGGAAGTTGATCCGGGCCTTGATTCGGACTGTCAGTTTAGAATTGGAAAGGATGGGAAATGGGCTTGTACCTCATGAGGTTTTAGCCTTTCTCTGGAGCTGTTGCAGGCTAAGATGTTAGGCGGCTAAACAGGATGGGCATGCAGTATATGTCTGCTTCTGAGCCTTAGAAACAATGTTGCAGGGTTAATATAAATCTCTTTCTAAACATCAATCCTTTTTAGCAACATCATTCCCGCTTTATTTCTTTCTGCAACATTTGGGGACAATGCCTCAAGGTAGACGCCAAATCCTAATAGTGAAAATCAAGGCAGGTTGGTGTTGAGAACAGAGGTAGAAAAGCACAAAAATAGACAAAATAAAAGAATATCAATATTATAGGCAATGTCAGAAGCACGGGCACACACCTCTTCTGAATTTTGCATGCTGTTGTCTCCCTCTGGTGGCTGCAAATGGAAGCAATTTGATGATAAGAGAAAGTTGGCAGCAGAAATCCAAGATGGCAGCCCCCAGAAAAAACGTAAGGCTGAGCTGCACTGGGCGTGTCACAACAAGACTGACTATTTCTCTGGGGGCTGCCATCTTGGAGTTCTGCTGCCAGCCTGGTTGCTAGACAACCTTACTATTACACACACAGTGTGTTCCAAGATATGCAAATTAGCCTTACTTTTCTCTGGGGGCTGCCATCTTGGATCTCAGCTTTCTCCTGCCAACCTTCCTATAAAAAGCAGCGGATTGAAGCACCAGAGGTCAACGGCCATTCTAAGCTGAATGCTCCTGCCCTCGTCAGATCGCAGCCGCTAAGCAGCTTCAGGCCTGGCAAATACCGGCGTGGGATACTGGCTGGGAATCCCTGGTGCCGTTGACTCTTTTATTCTTGAGGATTTAAGCTTTCTCCTGCCAACCGTCCTATAAAAAACAGCGGATTAAACCGGAGAGGTCAACGGCCATTCTAAGCTCAATGACAGGCCTATCTCTGAAGGCTGCAATGACAGTTTAATGACTCCTTCAAGTTTTACAGTCATGCATGACAGCAGAAGAAGAATAGGTTGTGCGCATGTACAGTCATCCAAAGGTACATTAAAAAAATAAAACAGGATGGGTGAAGTGCTCCACCCAAAAAACCTAGTTTTGGCTAAGGTCCCACATAGCCAAATACAGCCAAATAAAGGCCCTTGGGAAGAAAAAAAAAAAAAACAGCACAGACACTTTGCGTTTTTTTTGGTTGTTTTCCGCAGTGTTCTTCAGTGTGCATTTGGTGCGTTTATGCTCTGCTTTTTCCTTCCCCTTATTGGGGAAACGCTGGCGATTCCAGCGCTAAAATTACTATGCAGCGTTTTTCAAAAACGCACACGAGCTCTTGGAAAAGCTGCTTTTCCAAAGCTCATTTTGTTTTTTTGCGCAATGTGTGGATAAGATTAACCACAATCTCATTCACGTTGCCGGTACCGTAAAACGCTGCGTTTTTTTTTCCTGCTCCATTACCGCGGCAGGGACAAACGCTATGTTTCCTAAATGTGGGGCCTTAGCCTTGTGCAGATTTGATCCTTTAAGGAGTACACCTTTTTTTTTATTGGAGCACTTTTTTTTTGGGATAGAAATGGTTTGTTTTTGTACCGCTGCATTGTGATGACTAAACGAGGAGCCACCTAATAGCTGTGTGTGTGTAGATATAGTATAAATATATAAATATATTGTATGAGCGGTCAGAAGAGAGACATCCCGGAAGGTTTCTCTTGAGCGCAGCAATATTACAGCTAGTTCTTCCTATATATTTGGTGTAGGGAAGTTGATCCGGGCCTTGATTCGGACTATCAGTTTAGAATTGGAAAGGATGGGAAATGGGCTTGTACCTCATGAGGTTTTAGACTTTCTCTGGAGCTGTTGCAGGCTAAGATGTTAGGCGGCTAAACAGGATGGGCATGCAGTATGTGTCTGCTTCTGAGCCTTAGAAACAATGTTGCAGGGTTAATATAAATCTCTTCTAAACATCAATCCTTTTTAGCAACATCATTCCCGCTTTATTTCTTTCTGCAACATTTGGGGACAATGCCTCAAGGTAGACGCCAAATCCTAATAGTGAAAATCAAGGCAGGTTGGTGTTGAGAACAGAGGTCGAAAAGCACAAAAATAGACAAAATAAAAGAATATCAATATTATAGGCAATGTCAGCAGCACGGGCACACACCTCTTCTGAATTTTGCATGCTGTTGTCTCCCTCTGGTGGCTGCAAATGGAAGCAATTTGATGATAAGAGAAAGTTGGCAGCAGAACTCCAAGATGGCAGCCCCCAGAGAAAAGTAAGGCTGAGCTGCACTGGGCGTGTCACAAGAAGACTGACTATTTCTCTGGGGGCTGCCATCTTGGAGTTCTGCTGCCAGCCTGGTTGCTAGACATCCTTACTGTACACACATGTGAACCGAGAGCAAGGCAGGTGGTTTGGACTCCGCAACCAGAAATGAACGCACACGCGGTAGTTCAAGAAAAAAATATATATTTACTATAAGTTAATAAAGGCTATTTGAAGGTAAAATGACAGGGCTAAAGACAAGCAAAATATACAATATAGCATGAACAATTTCAAGGCAAATTCTGCAATGGTTTCTACTTTTACTCTGTCCACTTCTGCAGTATGGACACTGAATGAACAATATACTCAAAACTATCCCTAACTGACCCTGACATCACATTTGGGTGCACCCCCTTTTCCCCAGTGGTCCAGGTGGACCGCTTACAGTCCGTAGAAGCGCGCGGTGGGGCCCAAAGTCGTTCCTTTCTTTTATAGTGAAGCGTCCTCTCCTCACTGTTATCAGGATCTTGGGAGAAATGAAGTCCTCTTTAACAGACAGGGAAACCAAATGAATGCAATGTAATCCAACAGCAGATTCCACTCAGCACACTGACAGTCCTGCCGAATCCATACACTGAGCTGGGATGTAAGCCGGGATTTAGCAGGTGCTGTCCAGTACATCAACAGCACTGCGAGTCTCTATCTGTGGTATCCATATACACAGTCACAATGTCAGTCTCACTGATCAGCCACTGAGCACAGTTCCTTTCACGTGGACTCACTAGTCCTGTTGTCTCTTTACACTCTGTTTGTCTCTGGACCAAGATACAGCTTAGCTGTACAGAAAAATCTCCACACCAGTTCAATACAACACTTGCCAAGATGGCTGCTGCTCTCTGTCTCGTCACTTCCTGCTTCTCTGCTCACACTCTGTCTGCAGAACAGGCAAGCTGACATAAAAGGGGGGGGGGGGTCTCACTCCAGCATCATGTCACAATTACAATGGCTGCTGTCTTAAAGGAACAGAATCACAGAAATACATTCAACATTAACAGTTTATACAGACAAATGAAGCTTAAGACAACATTGGCTGTCTCTTACATATTCCCCCCCCACTTTAAGATTGGCAGTCCCTGCCTATGACTGTATATCCAGAGGGTTGTACTTTTATGCACAGGGTGGTAGTATACCGATGTATGGCAGGCCAAACAAACTCATCCTGCGCATACCGAACAGGGGGAATACCAGCATTTGGCCTAGTGGTCCGTCTGAGGACCGGTGGTATATTATGGGGTGCTGCAGCTATGGGCTGAGAAGGACCAGCGGATTCCGCACCAGAGGGGGCACAGGCCGGAGATACAGTAGTCACAGGTGGAACATCCCCAGGAGCAGGGATCGGCCAACAATCATCCTCCTCGTCGGAGGCCCATTCCGCACCTCCATTCTCTGACTGTGGGAGCTCATTCACATTGGCAGGCCCATCGTGATTTGTCCCTTCAGAATGACACAGGCGCAACATATTTCGGTGAAGTACTCGAACACAATCAGTTCCTTCTTTCTGGACCTGGTACACTGGCCCATTCGCATACTTGCGGCCAACAACACGATACGGCAAAGCCTCCCATCGGCTTTCCAATTTCCCTTGGGGTTTCTTGACACGAACTAGCACCAGGTCGCCTGGTTGCAATGGTGCTTCTTGCACTGGGGTCTTATCAGGATGGGGATGTTCTTGCAGGCGCTGCCGCACCAATCGATGGATCGTCTCAAGTCTCTGCCGGTGCGCCCGCACCCAAGAGGTTGGATCCCTCGGAGGGAACCCATCCACATCATCCAACTGTAATTCTCCTATACTTCGCCCAGACCGCCCAAAGAGAAGTGTATAAGGAGAGTACCCCGTTGTAGAATGGACCTGATTGTTATAGGCCCACACCATTTCAGACAAGAACTGAGGCCACTGTAACTTCTTGTCTTCCTCCAGAGTCCGCAGCATCTGTAGCAGAGTTCTGTTGAATCTTTCACAGGCCCCATTTCCCTGAGGGTGGTATGGAGTCGTGTGCGACTTCTTTATCCCGTAGATACGTTGAACTTCTTTCATTACGTGTCCCTCAAAGCAGGCACCCTGGTCGGAGTGGATGCGTTTAGGGCACCCATATACTCGAATGAAATCTTGGCACAGAGCACGAGCTGCTGACTCAGCTGTCTGGTCCTTGGTGGCGGTTACCACCGCAAATTTGGTGAAGTGATCCACCATTACGAGGCAATACTGGTGTCCGCTATTGGATGGGCCCACCATTAGATAGTCTATCATGACGATTTCTAAAGGTTCCTGGGTCACGATGGTTTGCAGGGGAGCTCTCTGTTCTATTGCCTTATGGATCTCACAAGTTCGACAGCTGCGGCATACTTCTTCGACCATTTGACGAAGACCAGGGCAGTAAATCAGTCGCTGTAACCAACGAAAGGTCTTCTCATGACCAAAATGTCCATTCTTATTATGAGCCTCAACTGCCAACGAGCGAGCCAGTTCACTAGGCACCACAATTTGGTATCGAATGTCGATCTCAGAAGGTAAATAGACCTTTCGGCATAGCACTCCATTTTTCATCTCCAACTTTTCCCACTGACTCAGAACAGATAATATCTCACGTGTCAGTCGTTCTCTTTCCTCTCTACAGGGCTTCTGGCCTTTCTCAACACACTTGATCATCTGTGCCAGCCCCTCATGGGTCTGTTGTATCTGTGCCCATTCCTGTCGTGAGGGACCAAAGAAAGGAGCCGTTTCAGTCCCCTCCATCTCAAACTGATTAGCGGCGGCCAAGGCCTGTGAAAATCTGCTGAAGTCGGGCACCTCCACATGCTCCAACTCATGATCCACGTCTTCTGTGGGGGTCTGGGCGGTTACCCTAGAAAGCCCGTCAGCATTCTGGTTCTCTGTCTTGGACCGATACTTAATGCGGTAATTGAATTTAGTCATTCGGGCTATCCACCTCTGCTCTAACGCCCCGAGCTTGGCATTTTCCAGGTGAGCTAGTGGGTTGTTGTCAGTCAGTACTAAAACTTCAGCACCGGTCAAATATTCAGAGAATTTCTCGGTCATGGCCCATACCAGTGCCAACAGCTCCAACTTAAATGAACTATAATTCTCGGGGTTTCTTTCAGAATCTCTCAAAGACCGGCTGCCGTACGCTATGACCCTCTCCTGGCCATCCTGAAGCTGGGAAAGCACTGCTCCAAGACCATACAGGCTTGCATCCGTATATAGCTGGAACGGCAAGTGGTAATCAGCATATGCCAAGATTGGGGCTGTTGTCAGTGCATCCTTTAATGCCTGGAAGGCTTGTTCCTGTTCAGGTCCCCACTTCACGGACCGGTTCTTTGGACCACCGGATGTGCCTCGTAGGAGAGCATTAAGTGGTGCTGCTACCTTGGCGAAATCCTTAATAAACCGTCGATAGTAACCGGCTACTCCAAGGAACGCCCTCACTTCTCGCAGGGTAGTCGGTATTGGCCAATCTTGAACAGCCGCTATCTTGTCTCTTGATGGTCTCACCCCTTCTCCTGATACGCGGTGACCCAAGTAATCAATTTCAGATTGGAACAACCGACATTTACTGGGTTTCAATTTGAGCCCATGTTCCCGCAATCTTCGAAATACTTGCCCCAACTGGTGGAGATGGTCTTCAAAGGTCGCAGAATACACTATAATGTCATCCAAGTAGATGAGAGTGAACTCAAAGTTGAAGTCACCGAGACATTTCTCCATCAACCGCTGAAACGTTCCGGGTGCATTTGTCAACCCGAAGGGCATCCGGTTAAATTCGTATAGTCCCATGGGCAAGATGAATGCCGTCTTCTCCTTGTCTTTTGTGGCCATCGGCACCTGCCAATACCCACTAGCCAGATCTAGTGAGGAGAAGTACCGGGCTCTCCCCAGCGCTGAGAGGGACTCCTCAATCCGTGGCAAGGGGTAGGAATCTCGTACGGTGCAAGCGTTTAACTTCCGATAGTCTACGCAAAATCGGATGGACCCATCTTTTTTTCTTACTAACACCACAGGAGCTGCCCAGGGACTCTGGCTTTCTTGGATGATCCCACCCTGTAGCATCTTAGCTAACAGTTCTTTTACTTCCTGATACAACTGTGGAGGAATTTGTCGGTAGCGCTCTCTAATTGGAGGGGTGTCTCCTGTGGGAATCTCATGGTAGATCCCTGTGGTACATCCAAAATCTTCAGCATACCGTGCAAAGGCGGCTTGGTTCTCCCACAACAGTTCATCTACCTTCTGCACCCATTCCAGAGAACATGAACTTGCATCCATCTTCATCTGTTCTCGAATTGCACAGCCATTCCATTCAGAGGTGGGTTCCTCATCTTCTCCCATGGACACAGTTACGGTCCACTCATCCCTTTCAGTCGGCTTCAGCTGCATTGGAGTTACTTTCCTTACTTCCTCCGGAGTCACATAGATGTTAGCCAGCAGCCTCCCTGGGGTCAGGTCCACACTCTGGTCCTGAGTGTTTACACATCGAAGTGGTACTCTTCCATTGCGAACTATTGCCAAGGAACGGGCCACTAGCGGATCAACACCTCCTTCGGCTGCCTGCAGTGGTTCTACCAACACAGCTATGCCCTCTAGTTTCCGACAGGTGCCTACGGGCATAGACACTATTGTCTCCCGACTGGGTGGCAGTGTAACTTTTGTATGCAAAGGAACTGAAATTCGAGCCAGAGGACGCTGCGCATCCGAACTTTTCTGTAAGCCACATGTCCGGATCAGCCGCTGGAAAGCTGTTTGAGTAGGCCGATGGGTGGTGGTTTCTTTCCAATAACCGTGACCTTTCTTTTCAAAGAGGATCTGATCTAATTCTTTTAACACATTCATCCCCAAAATGACAGGGACCTTTACTTCATGTGACTCCTGTACCACCACAATGCCTTTCCTACCTAGATCTTGGCCACATACCCGGACATTCATCCAGGCCACTCCCACGACCGGAACTGGTAACTGGTTAGCTGCGACCACTCGTACGAATGTATGGGGATCATATTTCACATGTTGCTGGAAGTACCGTTCATAACAGTCTCTACTCAAGGTCGTTACTTGGGAACCCGTGTCAATCATCCCGGTAACCGGAATACCCTCCATTTCCACCTGTATGACAGGACTTGCAGCGATCAGGTCATCATCAGGGCATTCTCCCCACATAGTCTCCTTGTCAGTCTCCCCTACTACACGCCCTTCAGCAGCAGGGGACTTCAGTTTAACGGCGGTCTCTCATAAGTTTGTCGCTGCTCTGGACATCTAGCAGCAACGTGGCCCATCCGTCCACACTCCCAGCAGCGTATCCCCCGTCGTTCTGGCCATCTGTTTGGGCCCCTTCGGTAAGCCCCTTCGATTTCTCCTGAGCACTGCACTAAATGATTTGGACCCCTTCGGTAGGTCCTATCCTCACCCCTCCAGCGGGGTGGTGGGTGATTCTGACTTTCTGGGTGTGGACGGCTCACCCTTTCACCTCCAGTTTTCTGGAAGTCTGCAATTTTCATAGAATGTTCATCACAACGGGTGTGCAAGTGTTCCATTTGCTCTTGCAGTTTCTGCATTACTGTGAGAATTTCTTTAACCGTCCCCTTTTCTACTGTCTCTGAGCCAGAACTAGCCCCCTGTGACAAAGTAACTCCAACTGCGGTCTGGGGCTTCGGGAACATACTATTGGCACGGGAGATGGCCTCTACCTGTACATCATGGAATTTAGCATCAGTCTCTCGTCGTATAAAATCCTGCATAGTCACAGTTAAACTGCCGTCACGTATCCCCAGGACAAACTGGTCACGGAGAGTCCGATCAGGGTTACAGAAGGCTGGCGAGCCCCCTCTTTCCTTCCTTTGAATATCTCGGAGCAGTTCTTGTAGGGCATTTGCATATTGGGGAAGGCTTTCATTCTCCTGTTGTACCCTCTGGAAGAACCGAGCCTGCAGAGACCCCAGCAATGCAGTTTCTCCATAGATGGTTTCTAGAATCTGGACTACTTGCTCAAATGTCTGCCTTTGTTCAAATGGCCTCAGTATCACCGTGGTCTTAGCATCCCCTTGTAATGTCAATATTGCTAGCTCTACTAGTGCTTCTGGTGCGGTCTGGTACATTCGCTGTATCATTCGTATCTGTTCCACCCACATACTCACTGACATATTATTGCCATCAAATTTAGCTAACTGACTCATTATAGCCCCTGCTGGCATTCTTCCTCCAGCACCATTCTCCCGAACGGGTGCGTCACCGTCCATTCTGGTAAGCGGATCCTGCCGACTACGCCAATTTGTGAACCGAGAGCAAGGCAGGTGGTTTGGACTCCGCAACCAGAAATGAACGCACACGCGGTAGTTCAAGAAAAAAATATATATTTACTATAAGTTAATAAAGGCTATTTGAAGGTAAAATGACAGGGCTAAAGACAAGCAAAATATACAATATAGCATGAACAATTTCAAGGCAAATTCTGCAATGGTTTCTACTTTTACTCTGTCCACTTCTGCAGTATGGACACTGAATGAACAATATACTCAAAACTATCCCTAACTGACCCTGACTTCACATTTGGGTGCACCCCCTTTTCCCCAGTGGTCCAGGTGGACCGCTTACAGTCCGTAGAAGCGCGCGGTGGGGCCCAAAGTCGGTCCTTTCTTTTATAGTGAAGCGTCCTCTCCTCACTGTTATCAGGATCTTGGGAGAAATGAAGTCCTCTTTAACAGACAGGGAAACCAACTGAATGCAATGTAATCCAACAGCAGATTCCACTCAGCACACTGACAGTCCTGCCGAATCCATACACTGAGCTGGGATGTAAGCCGGGATTTAGCAGGTGCTGTCCAGTACATCAACAGCACTGCGAGTCTCTATCTGTGGTATCCATATACACAGTCACAATGTCAGTCTCACTGATCAGCCACTGAGCACAGTTCCTTTCACGTGGACTCACTAGTCCTGTTGTCTCTTTACACTCTGTTTGTCTCTGGACCAAGATACAGCTTAGCTGTACAGAAAAATCTCCACACCAGTTCAATACAACACTTGCCAAGATGGCTGCTGCTCTCTGTCTCGTCACTTCCTGCTTCTCTGCTCACACTCTGTCTGCAGAACAGGCAAGCTGACATAAAAGGGGGGGGGGGTCTCACTCCAGCATCATGTCACAATTACAATGGCTGCTGTCTTAAAGGAACAGAATCACAGAAATACATTCAACATTAACAGTTTATACAGACAAATGAAGCTTAAGACAACATTGGCTGTCTCTTACACAACAGTTGGGCCAAGATGGGCACAATGAAATAAAGAATGTCAATTTATGGCATGCTCCCCCTTTTTTGGCCCCGGGTGGTTGTGGGCCGTGCCCCCCGGTAAGGCTGGCTGCACTGGGCGGCCGTAAGACTGACTTTTTCTCTGGGGGCTGCCATCTTGGATTTCTGCTGCCAGCCTGGTTGCTAGACAACCCTACTGTTCCACACACAGTGTGTTCCAAGATATGCAAATTAGCCTTACTTTTCTCTGGGGGCTGCCATCTTGGATCTCAGCTTTCTCCTGCCAACCGTCCTATAAAAAGCAGCGGATTGAGCTGGCAGAGGTCAACGGCCATTCTAAGCTGAATGCTCCTGCCCTCGTCAGGTCGCAGCCAGCTTCAGGCCTGGCAAGTACCGGCGTGGGAGACTGGCTGGGAATCCCTGGTGCCGTTGACTCTTTTATTCTTGGGAATTGAAGCTTTCTCCTGCCAACCGTCCTATAAAAAACAGCAGATTGAACCGGCAGGGTCAACGGCCATTCTAAGCTGAATGACAGGCCTATCTCTGAAGGCTGCAATGACAGTTTACTGACTCCTTCAAGTTTTACAGTCATGCATGACAGCAGAAGAATAAAGGTTGTGCGCATATACAGTCATCCAAAGGTACATATAAAAAATAAAACAAGATGGGTGAAGTGGTCCGTCCAAAAACCTAGTTTTGGCTAAGGTCCCACATAGCCAAATACAGCCAAATAAAGACCCTTGGGAAGAAAATAAAAACAAAACAGCACAAACGCTTTGCGTTTTTTTGGTTGTTTTCCGCAGTGTTCTTCAGTGTGCATTTGGTGCGTTTTTGCTCTGCTTTTTCCTTCCCCTTATTGGGGAAACGCTGGTGATTCCACCGCTAAAATTAATATGCAGCGTTTTTCAAAAACGCACACGCATTCTTGGAAAAGCTGCTTTTCCCAAGCTCATTTTGTTTTTTTGCGCAATGTGTGGATAAGATTAACCACAATCTCATTCACGTTGCCGGTACCGTAAAACGCAGCATTTTTTTTTCCTGCTCCGTTTTCACGGCAGGGACAAACGCTGCGTTTCCTAAATGTGGGGCCTTAGCCTTGCGCAGATTTGATCCTTTAAGGAGTTCACCTTTTTTTTTATTGGAGCACTTTTTTTTTTGGATAGAAATGGTTTGTTTTTGTACCGCTGCATTGTGATGACTAAATGAGGAGCCACCTAATAGCTGTGTGTGTGTAGTATAGATATATATATATATATATATATATATATGGAGCGGTCAGAAGAGAGACATCCCGGGAGGTTTCTCTTGAGCGCAGCAATATTCCAGCTAGTTCTTCCTATACTTTGGTGTTGGGAAGTTGATCCGGCCTTGATCGACTGTCAGATTAGAAGTGGAAAGGATGGGAAATGGGCTCGTACCTCATGAGGTTTTAGCCTTTCTCTGGAGCTGTTGCAGGCTAAGATGTTAGGCGGCTAAACAGGATGGGCATGCAGTATGTATCTGCTTCTGAGCCTTAGAAACAATGTTGCAGTGTTAATATAAACTCTTTTGATCCTTTTTAGCAACATCATTCCCGCTTTATTTGTTTCTGCAACATTTGGGGACAATGCCTCAAGGTAGACACCGAATCCTAATAGTGAAATTCAAGGCAGGTAGGTGTTGAGAACAGAGGCAGAAAAGCACAAAAAAAAGACAAAATAAAAGAATATCAATATTATAGGCAATGAAAGCAGCACGGGCACACACCTCTTCTGAATTTTGCATGCTGTTGTCTCCCTCTGGTGGCTGCAAATGGAAGCAATTTGATGATAAGAGAAAGTTGGCAGCAGAAATCCAAGATGGCAGCCCCCGGAGAAAAGTAAGGCTGAGCTGCACTGGGCGTGTCACAATAAGACTGACTATTTTCTCTGGGGGCTGCCATCTTGGATTTCTGCTGCCAGCCTGGTTGCTAGACAACCCTACTGTTCCACACACAGTGTGTTCCAAGATATGCAAATTAGCCTTACTTTTCTCTGGGGGCTGCCATCTTGGATCTCAGCTTTCTCCTGCCAACCGTCCTATAAAAAGCAGCGGATTGAAGCTGGCAGAGGTCAACGGCCATTCTAAGCTGAATGCTCCTGCCCTCGTCAGGTCGCAGCCGCTAAGCAGCTTCAGGCCTGGCAAGTACCGGCGTGGGAGACTGGCTGGGAATCCCTGGTGCCGTTGACTTTTCTGGGGATTTAAGCTTTCTCCTGCCAACCGTCCTATAAAAAACAGCGGATTGAACCGGAGAGGTCAACGGCCATTCTAAGCTGAATGACAGGCCTATCTCTGAAGGCTGCAATGACAGTTTAATGACTCCTTCAAGTTTTACAGTCATGCATGACAGCAGAAGAATAAAGGTTGTGCGCATGTACAGTCATCCAAAGGTACATATAAAAAAATAAAACAGGATGGGTGAAGTGGTCCGTCCAAAAAACCTAGTTTTGGCTAAGGTCCCACATAGCCAAATACAGCCAAATAAAGGCCCTTGGGAAGAAAATAAAAACAAAACAGCACAGACGCTTTGCGTTTTTTTGGTTGTTTTCCGCAGTGTTCTTCAGTGTGTATTTGGTGCGTTTTTGCTCTGCTTTTTCCTTCCCCTTATTGGGGAAACGCTGGTGATTCCACCGTTAAAATTACTATGCAGCGTTTTTCAAAAACGCACACGCATTCTTGGAAAAGCTGCTTTTCCCAAGCTCATTTTGTTTTTTTGCGCAATGTGTGGATAAGATTAACCACAATCTCATTCACGTTGCCGGTACCGTAAAACGCAGCGTTTTTTTTCCTGCTCCGTTTCCACGGCAGGGACAAACGCTGCGTTTCCTAAATGTGGGGCCTTAGCCTTGCGCAGATTTGATCCTTTAAGGAGTTCACCTTTTTTTTTTATTGGAGCACTTTTATTTTGGATAGAAATGGTTTGTTTTTGTACCGCTGCATTGTGATGACTAAATGAGGAGCCACCTAATAGCTGTGTGTGTGTAGTATATATATATATATATATATAAATATAAATATATGGTACGAGCGGTCAGAAGAGAGACATCCCGGAAGGTTTCTCTTGAGCGCAGCAATATTCCAGCTAGTTCTTCCTATACATTTGGTGTTGGGAAGTTGATCCAGGCCTTGATCGGACTGTCAGTTTAGAAGTGGAAAGGATGGGAAATGGGCTCGTACCTCATGAGGTTTTAGCCTTTCTCTGGAGCTGTTGCAGGCTAAGATGTTAGGCGGCTAAACAGGATGGGCATGCAGTATGTATCTGCTTCTGAGCCTTAGAAACAATGTTGCAGGGTTAATATAAATCTCTTTCTAAATGTAAATCCTTTTTAGCAACATCATTCCCGCTTTATTTGTTTCTGCAACATTTGGGGACAATGCCTCAAGGTAGACACCGAATCCTAATAGTGAAATTCAAGGCAGGTTGGTGTTGAGAACAGAGGCAGAAAAGCACAAAAAAAAGACAAAATAAAAGAATATCAATATTATAGGCAATGACAGCAGCACGGGCACACACCTCTTCTGAATTTTGCATGCTGTTGTCTCCCTCTGGTGGCTGCAAATGGAAGCAATTTGATGATAAGAGAAAGTTGGCAGCAGAAATCCAAGATGGCAGCCCCCAGAGAAAAGTAAGGCTGAGCTGCACTGGGCGTGTCACAACAAGACTGACTATTTCTCTGGGGGCTGCCATCTTGGAGTTCTGCTGCCAGCCTGGTTGCTAGACAACCTTACTGTTACACACACAGTGTGTTCCAAGATATGCAAATTAGCCTTACTTTTCTCTGGGGGCTGCCATCTTGGATCTCAGCTTTCTCCTGCCAACCTTCCTATAAAAAGCAGCGGATTGAAGCAGCAGAGGTCAACGGCCATTCTAAGCTGAATGTTCCTTCCCTCGTCAGGTCGCAGCCGCTAAGCAGCTTCAGGCCTGGCAAATACCGGCGTGGGAGACTGGCTGGGAATCCCTGGTGCCGTTGATTTTGGGGATTTAAGCTTTCTCCTGCCAACCGTCCTATAAAAAACAGCGGATTGAACCGGCAGAGGTCAACGGCCATTCTAAGCTCAATGACAGGCCTATCTCTGAAGGCTGCAATGACAGTTTAATGACTCCTTCAAGTTTTACAGTCATGCATGACAGCAGAAGAAGAATAGGTTGTGCGAATGTACAGTCATCCAAAGGTACATAAAAAAAATAAAACAGGATGGGTGAAGTGGTCCGCCCAAAAACCTAGTTTTGGCTAAGGTCCCACATAGCCAAATACAGCCAAATAAAGGCCCTTGGGAAGAAAAAAAAAACAAAACAGCACAGACGCTTTGCGTTTTTTTTGGTTGTTTTCCGCAGTGTTCTTCAGTGTGTATTTGGTGCGTTTTTGCTCTGCTTTTTCCTTCCCCTTATTGGGGAAACGCTGGCGATTCCAGCGTTAAAATTAATATGCAGCGTTTTTCAAAAAACGCACACGCGTTCTTGGAAAAGCTGCTTTTCCCAAGCTCATTTTGTTCTTTTGCGCAATGTGTGGATAAGATTAACCACAATCTCATTCACGTTGCCGGTACCGTAAAACGCAGCGTTTTTTTTCCTGCTCCATTTCCGCGGCAGGGACAAACGCTACGTTTCCTAAATGTGGGGCCTTAGCCTTGCGCAGATTTGATCCTTTAAGGAGTTCACCTTTTTTTTTATTGGAGCACTTTTATTTTGGGATAGAAATGGTTTGTTTTTGTACCGCTGCATTGTGATGACTAAATGAGGAGCCACCTAATAGCTGTGTGTGTGTAGTATAGATATATATATATATATATATATATATGGTATGAGCGGTCAGAAGAGAGACATCCCGGGAGGTTTCTCTTGAGCGCAGCAATATTCCAGCTAGTTCTTCCTATACATTTGGTGTTGGGAAGTTGATCCAGGCCACGGACTGTCAATTTAGAAGTGGAAAGGATGGGAAATGGGCTCGTACCTCATGAGGTTTTAGCCTTTCTCTGGAGCTGTTGCAGGCTAAGATGTTAGGCGGCTAAACAGGATGGGCATGCAGTATGTATCTGCTTCTGAGCCTTAGAAACAATGTTGCAGGGTTAATATAAATCTCTTCTAGTAAATCCTTTTTAGCAACATCATTCCCGCTTTATTTGTTTCTGCAACATTTGGGGACAATGCCTCAAGGTAGACGCCGAACCCTAATAGTGAAATTCAAGGCAGGTAGGTCTTGAGAACAGAGGCAAAAAAGCACAAAAAAAAGACAAAATAAAAGAATATCAATATTATAGGCAATGTCAGCAGCACGGGCACACACCTCTTCTGAATTTTGCATGCTGTTGTCTCCCTCTGGTGGCTGCAAATGGAAGCAATTTGATGATAAGAGAAAGTTGGCAGCAGAACTCCAAGATGGCAGCCCCCAGAGAAAAGTAAGGCTGAGCTGCACTGGGCGTGTCACAATAAGACTGACTATTTCTCTGGGGGCTGCCATCTTGGATTTCTGCTGCCAGCCTGGTTGCTAGCCAACCTTACTGTTCCACACACAGTGTGTTCCAAGATATGCAAATTAGCCTTACTTTTCT